>MU223201.1:657470-708506 GCA_018584345.1 Thuja plicata
TTTTGTGAAAATTGTAAAATTATGTTTGCAAATTGGTTGTAAACACATTGTAGGGTTTGCAAGATCACACTTTGCAATTTATTCAAAAAAACATTCAAGTTCTAAATTTTAAAGCTAAAACTAAAAATTTTTGCAAAAAAAATAAGAATACACTGACATGGAAAAAAAAAATCAACACTTACCTCTTGCAAATGCGTTGAGGAGTGTTGCTATTGGCTCCTTGATGCTTCCAATGCAAACTTCAAGCCTCCCCAAATAGATTTATGCTCTCCTTGATGCTCTTTTTTCTTGCTGGTTGGAAACCTATGTTTTCTCCTTTCTCTTCCTCTCTCTCACTTTCCCTCACTTTAACTCATACAAATGAAATAGAAGCCCTTTTAGGGTTATAACTAAGGCAAACAAGCAAACAAATAATAAAAAACTATTGTGCTTTTTTTATTTTTTAAGTCTTCACTTTATGCTGCCGCGGCCGATTCATGAAGGGAAAAATCGCCGATTCATGCAATTTCTGCAGGAAAAATCGGCCGATTCCGATTCAGGCTCAAAAGAAATTGGCGAGGTTGAGTCGAATCGCCGAAATGCCGCGATTCTCGTTACTCTGCCTTAGATGCTCCTTTGTTTTGCTAAAAATGAGTATATCATCAAGATATACCACTACAAATCTGCCAGTGTAATCCTTTAGCACTTCATTCATTAGCCTTATGAATGTGCTAGGGGCGTTTGCAAGCCCAAATGGTATAACTCTCCACTCGTACAACCCTTCAGTGGTTTTGAAGGCTGCCTTCCATTCATCCCCATCCTTTATCCTAATATGGTAGTATCCACTTTTGAGATCCAATTTAGTAAAATATTTGGCCCCTCCAAGACAGTCCATGAAATCCTCAATGCTAGGTATAGGAAATCTATATCTAATAGTAATCCTATTAATAGCCCTAGAATCAGTGCAAAGTCTCCACTTACCATCTTTCTTGGATGCCAAAACCACAGGTACTGCACATGGGCTGATTCTCTTCTTTATCAATCCTTGGTCAAGTAGCTCCTGCACTTGTCTTGCCACTTCTTGGTTTTGCTCTGGTGTGAGCTTGTAAGCTGCTTTGTTGGGCAATGAAGCCCCTGGGATGAAGTCTATTTGATGACTTAAGACCTCTTAAGAGGTAGGGTTGCTGGTGTATCATCACTGACTATGTCTCTGAACTTTTCAAGCAATGCTTGAACCTCCACTGCTATAGGTGCTTGTGTAGTCTTTTCTACTTCCTTGGGCTTTACAACTATGGCATAGCCCTCACTGCCTTCTTGTTGAAGAGTTTCCATGAACTCTTTTCCACTGCTAAGTAACACACTAGGAGTCTTTGACTGATCTCCTTCTTCATCTAGCAAAGACTGTATTTTGAATGTCTTGCCATCCTTCTTGAATGAGACTGTGTTTTCTTTCCCATCATAAATGGCCCCTCTGTCATATTGCCATGGTCTGCCCAATAGGAGATGGCATGCATCCATAGGCAACACATCACATATCAACTTATCTTTGTATCCTCCAATAGAGAATTCAGCCCATGTTTGTTCATTTACAAGCACACTTTGCCCTTTGTTCAACCATGCCACCTTGTAGGGATTACTATGGGGTATCTTTGCCAAGTTAAGCTTCTTAACTGCTTCTTTTGAGATAATGTTATCTGTGGAGCCTGAATCCACAATAACCTTGCACACTTTACCAAGTATCTTGCACCTTATTCTAAATAAGGCTCTTCTCTATTTGGGTTCTTCCTTTACTGGTTGTCTTATCAAGACTCTTCTAAACATTAGGTTCTCTCCCATTTCTGACTCAATGTGACTACCTCTGGTGATTTGACACTTGATGTGTCTTCGTGTGCATATGCCACTCTCTTTTCATTGTTTGCAGAAGATGCCTTCTCTAGACACCTATAAGTAGGATGTCCCATTTGACCACAGTTATAGCACTTCATGCTAGCAAAATAAGAATTGCTTCTGCCTACACCTCTTCCTCTATTAGAATCTCCTTGAGTTCCTCTATCTCTTCCATAACCTCCTCTAGAAGTTGTCTCACTACTATGCTCGGCAAGTTGAGACTCTCCCTGGCTTCTTTGTTTAGCCCCTCTGCCTTGGTAACCACCTCTATGACCTCTTTGGTCTTTGCCTCTTCCTCTGTTCTTGGAAGTTTGATCTTGTCTCCTCTTGCTCTTTTCCTCAATCTTGAGGGCTGACTGATAGCACTGGTGTACTGCCTTGGGACTTAGTAGAGTCATCTCCTCTTGAATGTTTCATTTTAGACCATTCATGTACCTAGCCACCTTAAGGCTTTCATCTTCACTCACATTAGACCTCAAACAAAGTTTTTGAAATTCCTTTGTATAGGAATTTACATCAAGATCCTTTTGTCTCAAGCTCTGTCTCTTCTTATGCAATTGTATTTCGTAGTCATCAGGCATGTATGCCTCTTTCACCTTGACTACCATGCCCTTCCAAGTGGCAATTGGTTTCTTGCCTTCTTTCTCCCTTTCTGCTTGAATGAACTTCCACCATGTCAAGGCAGAGCGCCTAAGTCTTGATTTTGCCACCCTTACCTTCTATGCTTCTGTGACTCCATCACAATCAAAGTGGCTCTCCATGCCCTCTATCCAGTCCATGATTAGATCTGCTTCCATCCTTCCACTAAACAGTCGTATTCCTTCAAGAGCCTTCCCACTCATGGCTTTTAAGGCTTTCAAGAAGGGCTCTTCTTGCAACACAAGGTCAGGTCTTGGAGTTTTATCCTCTTCTGCAACCTCTTTTCTCTTAGCTTCCTTTCCTTCAAATTTGTCACTGACTTCGTCAGTCTTTGTTTGCACTTCACTCAATGCTTGCTCTAACTGGGCTATTCTTTCTCTCAATAGCCTACTGTCTACCTCTTGGTCATCGACCTTCTTCGCCAATTCCACATTGGTCACCATGATTGAAGACCCACTGGACTCACAATCTGACATACACTATGCAATCCCAAATCTTTTTGGGGCTCTCATACCATTCTGGTAGGGAGGTTGGATGAGCCAATCACAAGCTCATGCTCTTAGTCTTTCAATAGACTTCAAGGTGCTTTCTCTTCACACCTACTGACCTATAGGATCTCTGCAAGGTGCTCAATCCCTTGGTCTCCTTAACCAACCCAACTACCAAGAAAGAATTACCAAACCAAGACCTCTACTTGGTGCTTACTAGCTTTCAACTCACTAGCCCTTCAACTCACCTAAAGGACTTCCACCCCCATTCTTGTAAGGTACTCTTGCAGAGGTGAGGAGGTGTTCTTTGACATTTCAATTTGATCAATTATGGGTGTTAGGAGTCCCTCTTGATTCAACTGGATAGTCGATTTCTGCATTTAGCTTCAAAACAAACCTAATGGCTAGTAGCCCTATTAGGCCTCCTATTTCGAGAAAATAGGGATTTTCTCTACTTCTTCCCAAAGTAACCCTGCAACTTCTTTTTGGGTTCTAGGTTCATTTGCCAACCTCTCGAGGATTTTTGGGGTCTTGGGGTTCCATCCTTCCATACAATGCCCTAACCCAAAATGTGTGGTTTTAGGAGGGTCTTAGGACTTCACTGGCTTCCTGGCTAGTCTGCAAGTTTTAGAATCCAATCTTGATTGGCACGACCTTCTCCTCTTCACCAATTCTCTGTAAGACTCCCAACTTCAACTCCCAATAGCTGATTGGGTCTTTAGTTCACACCTCTGCAAGTTATGCACTCTGCAACAGTGTCTTCCCTAGCCGGGCTCTCCATTGGCTCGCCTAGGGCAAGACCTTAAAAAGGCTTCCTCTGCATTTGAGGGCCCAAGCGCCTATACATGTTATGTACGTGGAGTCTACTCACTATCCCCAAGAGGCCGTACAAATTGAACGGTGGGATAGTGAGTTAGGTCTCCATCTTTACAAACTGCCTGGTTTAAACCAAGAGACAATGCAAAACAAGAATATTTACAAAAAACTAAATAAAGAACTTCAAAATACCAAACCAATAGCACTCAAAGCAATAAAAACAACTAATCTAATCCATGCACGAGCTACAGTGCTGAATTCAATCCATATTCAACCTACTGTTACTCAATAACTAACTAAGAATGCACATAAACATCACTTCTCTGTATTCCTCAATATCAGAATTCGTACAATAGGTGTCCGACCTTGGGATTAGGTCATCACAAGTCTTAAATAGGTCAACCATGCCTTTGGTTACCGCTTAGGGCACTTCTCCACCATTTTTGCAAACTTGGACAATGTTGTCCGAGCAAGTTTTAAAAGTTGCAATGCAACTTTTTACATCTTTTTGCATCTTTTTACAACTTCAAGAAAATGAGTTCAAACACTCATCTAACCTCATCCTAGACTCCAACCTAGGTTGAAACATGATTCTAAACATCTCCAAGTCCCTGATGACATCATGCTGACATCATCATCTCTTCTAACCAATCATGAGGCTTTACAACTCTATAGCCCCTAATTGCAACTTTCTAAGGACTTAAGACTTAATTAGACCCTAATCCCTATTGTACTCACATACTATGGTCAACATGACCTTATGGAAAACAAAACAAAAATGCCTCAGAGGGCTTCACACAACAAAAAGCATAGGATTGATTTACCAACCCACGAGTGCTCCTGCACCAATTATCATTAATTATCGACATGGAGGGGTCCATTTATGACTTCACTAGTGCTTTATTAAAATATAGGAACTTGCTGGTTCCAATAAAAAGGCCAAAAGTCTTAATTGTTGTCACAATTCATAACCCAATCAAAGGAATTTCTTGACTTGTTTCACACAATACTCTGTAATTATTCCATTCCATGAGATGATGACTCTTTGAGGAATTTCCACTATATACTTATTAGCCATTGTGATGCTACTTCTCTTTCCATTGATGTTAAGAACAGAGAAATGAGATTGAAATTGATTTCTTTGTAAAAGACCATTAGTAAGTTAATAATTGGTCTTTATTTGTGTGTGAGATATGATTCATAACCTCCAAGGCATGTTTAAAAATGAATTTTTGACATCTCCAAAACTATTGATTATCATTTATTTCTCATATTGGCATTGCTTGAACAATTTCCATCCTTTGAATCAGCCTTTGAGAAGCTTTAATTGATTTGTTTATAATGGACTAACGTAGATTCATGTTGCATGTGCTTCAAACCATGAGGCCAATTTATAAGTATGATCTATAATCTTTATTTTGCCAACGCAATCAACACTTGATTCTAATAAAAATTCTAAAGACTCAAAAAGCATATGGTAGTATTCCTGAAAACTTTATGAATTTGTTTGATGAACCCCATGAATCTAAAAACAAAGAGTAATGCATGATTTTTTGGCAGGAGAAGATTTTGTCATGAAATTTTGTATCTCTCGAGCCTACAAAACCTTGATTTTAATGGCTTTTGGGATTAGGGCTTGAAAATTAGAATCTTTAAAATCCCGTATTCCATGAATGGGGTTAACTTGAACGCTGGCCACATTGCTTGGAATACTATCAAGATTGATCCTATGAACACGTTTAATGGATTGAGTTATAGTTTTTAAGATACAATTGTTTTTGCACTTTTCATCAGTATGTCTAGCCGCTTTTAGAACTAGTGGACTCCTTTTTCACTTATGGTGACCAAAAGACTTCGACGATCTGGTCCTCTTGCGACTAGTTGGCACATTGGTCAAACTGACTCGAGAACTGAATCTTGTGCAAGATGTTTGGAAAATTTTCAGTCAAGTTCAAAAACAGGGTAACACATTTGAAGGGAAGGCAAATTAAATAGAATATTCTTTAGCTAAAGGATCTGCAGCAGAAAATTCAAACCAGCAATCTGATTCGGAAGGAAAAGAGGGAAAAAGTCTTTTGAAGATTTAGATTAGAAAGAGGAGAATGAGGGTACACTTGGTCAACTCCATAGTTTTCATAAGAATTGAGTCTTTTCAAGTTCGAGGAGTCAGGACGGTAGCGATTGGTGGCATTGGTAGATATAGGAGCTACACATAATTTCATAGATGAGGGACTAGTAGCACACAGAGGGGTCAAGATAGAGGATGTGGATGGTTTCAGGATGATGGTTGCAGATGGATTTACTATCACATGCACTAGGATGATTTCTTAGATGATCTTATAGTTGAGAAACTACAAAATCAAGGATCACTTCTATGCGGTTATCAATGGTGACACTGATATAGTGTTGGGTACATAGTGGTTACATTCCCTTGGAGAGGTTATACCCAATTTTCAGACTATGGAGCTGAAATTCATATCAGAGGCTAAGAAATTTGTTTTTAAGGGGAATGTGAAATGGAGGGCCACATGTGTTTTCTTTTAAGTGCACGGAGAGGCTTTTCAGGCATGATCAAGTAGAGTGGGCAATAGAGTGCATAATCATGGCCATAGTTACATAGGAGAGAGCACACTGTCCAGATTGTCAAGCTTTGCTATGCAAGCGAAGCTAAGTTTCAGTAGCTTTCCTCCAAGTAGGCCTCTTGATTTACTATTTTGCATGTGATTGAGATAGAGGAAGGGGCCAAACCAATTGTTACCACGCCTTGCAAACATCCTAAGAGGTACAAGGATGAGATTGAGAAGGCAATTAAAGAGCTTTTGGAGATGGGGCACATTAGATAGAGTAAGAGTCCATTTTCTTTTTCAGTTGTGTTGGCAAAGAAGGATGGAACCATGCATACATGCATAGATTATAGAGCCTTGGACAAGAACACTATCAAGAATAGGTACCCAATCCCACAGATAGATGAGCTCATTGATGAGTTACATGGAGTAGTCTATTTTTCCAAAATAGACTTGAGATTTGGATACAATCAGATTTGGGTTTGAGGGGAGGACATAGCAAACGACTTTTAGATGCCACTTTGGCCACTTTGAGTTTCTTGTTATGCCTTTCGGTTTGACCAACAAACCTCCTACGCTTTAGTCTTGCATGAACAAGATCTTTAGTAAGCAATTACACAAGTTTGTGTTGATATTCTTTGATGACATTCTAATTTTCAACAAGTCACGGGAGGAACATTTGAGGCCTTTGGATGAGGTGCTAGACATCTTTGAGAATGAATCATTGTTTGCTAAGGAGTCAAAATGTGTGTTTGTTATGACAAAATTGTTGTATCTTGGGCACATAATCAGCTCTAAGGGAGTTAGTGTAGACCCTTAAAAAATCAAAGCTATACTTAATTAATTTCCACCCACTAATCTCACAAAGTTGAAGGGTTTTTTGGGCTATGTGTTTTCTATAGGAGGTTTGTCAAAGAGTTCTCATAGTTGGTTGCCCTACTCATAGATTTGACCAAAAAGGGAGCTTTTACTTGGTCTGAATCAATGCAGAAGTCTTTTGCTCACTTCAAGCATTTGATGAGCACATGTCTTGTTTTAGCCATTCCAGACTTTCCTAAGCCATTTGAGCTTGAATGTGATGCTTCAATTGAAGGCATTGGGTCTGTCCTCATGTAATATAAACACCCAAATGCATATGAGAGCAGAAATTTGAGAGGAGGTTAGAGAAGCCACTCCATCTATGATAAGGAGATGTTTATATGCTCAAAATCAATAGAAGATGTATGCTGATCAGCATTGTATTGAGTGTGCATTTGAGGTTGGAGACATGGTTTACTTGAAATTGCAGCCCTAGAAAGAATCCACTCTCAAGAAGAATGGGTTAGAGAAGTTGAAGTCTCGCTTCTATGGAACATATTGAGTGTCCAAGAGGATTGGGGAGGTGACTTATGACCTTGAGATACTTGAGAGTAGCAAGGTGCATAATGTTTTCCACGTATCATGCCTTAAGAAGGCACTTGGGTACAATGTGATTACTTCTGCAGAGTTGCCTCCTTTGGATGACGCTGAATCCCTTCCCATCCCAGCTTCTCCACAAGGCAAATTGATAATGATTCTAGAGCCAGTGATTGTAATTTTAGGGAGTGTACTCTTCGGAAGAGGGATATCAGAGAGTACTTGGTGAAGTGGTTCAAATCCATTGTAGGGTCATTTAGGTCAGTGCCAAATAGGCTCTGATTCAATCGGGTCCATTTCAGGGTGCACCTGGGTTATGTGGGACCCAAACAAAATTAATAACTAGAAATACATAGAAATACATGATTTGGAAAGGATTTTAGTCTGGGGATTTCAATCTAATTCAATTTTCATTAAATTATTGTTAGGTAATCAAGGGGATGAGTGTTTGGGAAAATGGGGTAGTGGTGTTTGTCCCATTGCTTGGCACCTCTAGATAGCAAAACTGTTTGTAATGTACTATTTGATAAACTATTGGATTTATTAGCCTTGAAATTGGTCAAGATTCATACTTCTACTTATGTTGTTGTATATGTGGCTTCTAACAAGTGTTGATTAAAACACTATTTGATTGAAGATTTATGATTTGGAATTACATAGTGGCTTTAATGCCTTTGACATTAATTGTTGTTATGCATTTTATATTGCTTCATTTCCAAGATTTTAATTGATTTCTAATGTTACTTTTTTCCCTATATTTTCAATGTTTTTCTTTAACCAAAGAATTGAAATTTGTTTGGTGTTTTTCTAATATATAAAATAGTTAAAACATAAGCAAAGTGCACTAATCTGTTACAATTAAATCAAAGATAAGCTAATTTTATTTTAATATTGAACAATGAATATCTATCATGAGCTACAAGTTTGACAAATTGAAATTGTACTAGGATTTTTAATTGCAATGTTGGTTTTGTTTATTATATTTATCTATGTGGTATTTTAATCTTAATTCCTAATGTTGGGCTACATATATATCTATGATTTTTATATGTTTTTGGCATGTACAAAACCAGCCCCCAATTTCTTTTTGTAGTATTATTGTAGTTGAAACTCCGAACCCATATACTTGATTGGTAATTTAGCTCGTGATTGTCAAAACTTTGAACAATAATTTCACCAAGCATAAAAGAATACTATTCCAATTGAAGTGCCGAGAACGCTTATTTATAAGTGCCTACAAAATTTTGCATGCTTGTGCAATTAATTACTTTTTGACATTTTGTATGGTAATTCAATACATTGAAGGTAATTATAAAAATATGTTAACTAAAACTTATGTCTAAGATGGGTTGCTTGAAAATCAAGCAATCTCTAAATAGCCTCCCAAAAAACAATTCTATAAATAGATTTCCCCTAACAATAGGGGCTTGCTAAAAATAACCATAGCTAATAATAGCTATCTTGTAACATCGATCAACTTCTTTGATGGTTATGGCTCCGTGATTGCTTCTTTTTCCTTTTGAAATTTCGAAAACATCAAAATTGTTTGCTTAACATCAAATAATTTACACGTTTATTTGATAAGGCCTCACGTGTGGGATGAACAAATTTTCCTCATCTAAATCTGAAATCTCTTTGATGCAAGATTTTATATGTGCTCTTCTGATTTATGTTTGTGAGGAAGCTAGGTGTGATAAACAAAAACATTTGTATGTGGTTATAGAAACACTAATGTTTCCCAGTTTTACAACTAGAGGCAGAGGTAGTAGCAATGGCAGAGGAGGCTAGAGCATGAGGAGACCCATTGGAGGACCACAAGGATGATGTGGATTTCACCGAGGCTTACCCTGAGACACAGGCAGATATCATGGTCGCAACATCATCCAGGACCTATCTTAGGCACACACGTAGGAGGGTTGGGGTGTCGAGTGATATAGGCTCCTTTGAGCCATAGAATTCTAGCTTTTATTTGATGTTTTTTGAACTTTTGATGCCGTAGATTTCAAATTCCATGAATTTTATAGACATTTGACACTATTTATATTTCTAATGTGTTATTTAACTTATTTCCTTCAGCTAAAATTTGCATTTATACTTATTTGATCAATGTTAACTTGTGTATGTGTTCAAAGTAGCTTCTATTTGATGAGATTATGGTCTTTAAGATTTATTTATTATGGGATGCATGAGACAATTTTTAAATCCTTAAAAATATTTTAATTTATTGGGTTTTTCAATATGCTGAGTCTTTGTTGAGTTTTTGCCGAGTGTTGGTGCTGACTTTGTGTTTGAGTCAAAAAGCAGCTTGCTAAGTCTGAGCCGAGTTCGGGCCTTGTAACTATGATTTTTATTGTCAAAATAGACCGAAACTAGGCATTTTTAATGTCCATTTTGCATTTTTAATGTTCATTTTAATTTTACATTTCCAATCTTCATACTGTCGTCAAGATTCAACATCAAAATATGCTGAAATTAGGTACTTACGAAGTTTAAATTGTTTATTACAGTGTCACAATGAGTTCTCATGACATGACTGAGGATGAGGTAGAGGTTCATAGTGACAATAGTCACAGTACTGAATCTGAATATGCATTTGAGGTTGAGGGGGGTGGCGACCATGGGGATGGGCATGCAGTTGAAACCCAAACTAGTTCCATGGCAAGTGCAACAACTAGTATAGATTGCCTATCTGCATTATTGACAAAGTATGCTAGGGATCCTTTTGATTGTAAGTCTCCTCTCAAACAGTTTGCAAGAAAATTACCAAGCAAGCAAGGGGCATTTGGTGGCACAAGGAAGTGGAAGTGCAGCTTTTGTGATCTAGAAAATAGTTGCAAAACTCGGACTCGGCAAAAACTCGCTGAGGCCTGAAAAAAAATTCGGGAAAACTCGGCCAAAAACTCGGGAACTGAAAAACTGCTTAAAATTTAATTAGAAATGCATTTTTTTGCGAAATTCAATGAGAAGATGCATCCAATGAGTCAATTAATGAGAACACAAAAGAAACCAGCTGAGTCTAGATATATTTAAACGCAAAGTGGGTACAAAATCACATTCTCATGAGGAATTTTGATGGCTTGAAGCAAAATAGTAAATAGTTTCTGTAAAGCTAAAAGTAAATACATCATTACAAATTTACAATTACATCTTCCTCTTCCCAGGTCTAGTAAAAACTAAGGGAGAGGTACAACTAGAGGGTCTAGTCCTAGAAGCTTGCACTGGGCGTGACTTTGTTGTTATATGGAGCCTAATTAGACTCAGAGGTTAATTTTTCCCCACTTCTATTGGCGCGGTTTAACCCCAGATTTTTTCAACAGGGAATTGGGGGCAGCGCCCCCAAGATGGGGTCAAGGGGCTACACCAAAATATGATTTTGTACATCTTTGAATGATGGGGTCAAGAGATGTACACCAAAATAATGCTGCAGATTGTGTTATCTTATTTATGCTATGCAGCCTTGTCTGCATTCATTTGATGCTTGATAAGGATTGCTTTCTCTGCAAGTGTACACCAAAATTCATCAATGTCTCGAATGTTTCTCCAGTTCCGTGTTCCCCTTCCATGGCCAATCTTCATATCACTTGGCTTATTGACATACTTGGTGTTCATATTCCTCTTGGATGTTGCACAAATCAATGCATTACTGGGCTAGGGTCCTCTGAGGCAATTTCATGATCATCAACTTCTCTGCATGTTTATCCCACACTCAATTATTATCCATTTCTCGAGCTTTTTGGCGAATGAAGTAAGAAATCTTCAGCTAAAAAATCCAATCTCCAATTCATTTCTGATTGGTCAAGATCTCTAATTATTTATTGTGGTTCTCCATTTTCATTTTTTTTAATTTTTACTACTTTTGTGGTGCTATGGATGACTGAGCTATGACTGCATAACTCTGATGCACATAATGTGCTTCATTCAAGGTGGCAATGCTGCCAAAGTTTGTGGACAAATCAGTAAGAAACAACTATGTTTTTCAATAGTAACAAAAACTATACATAGAATATACACTGGAAAAACAATTATAGCAATATAAGATGACTATAAATGACAATTTCTAGGAATTGCCAGTAAACTCTGGGAAATACAATTCTTTCAGACTTTAGAGTGACATCCCTCAATTATCGGCACTGGATTTTTATATAAAGCAGGCTAAAATAGGTATTTCAGTTGAAATTTGAAAGAAACAGTCTGTACACCCTATTTTTAACCTTGTATACCCATGAAATTTAATCTTGTTGTTTATTAATAATGAAATGTCTAAGTATCTACCTACATATGCCACTCTCCTTGTGCTGGAGAGAAGGTAAATTATCATTGCCTAAGTATGTATCAAGTGACTAAAGGACTATTGAGGAAGTTGTCTACATGATTATGTTTTTCTGCTTCTGTTTTCATCTGGATTGCTTTTTGGTTTTAGATATATTCTCAGCTGCATATTCTGTATAGTAGTATGGCTGATGAAATATATTGCAGAACTAGAGAAACTGATAATATTAGTAAATTAAATGCTTTTTTAGAAACATTGACGAAAACTGTTGTTTTTTAACAAATTTAAACTTTTAAAGGCCTTTTCATTACTATGCATATTGTGTAGAAATTCTAGCTATTTTCTATTTGTTGATTGCTAATTGTAAATTTATAAATAGAAGACAAATTGTTGGACCAGGGTAGATTTTATTTGCTCATTCTGAGTTTTGTAACTTAGTTGCTTGGATTTATAAAAAATGTTCTTTTGCAGAAGAGGAAAGTGATCCTCTTAGAAATCCGACAAAGCACAACATGCGGATGGCAATGTTTTGGCTTACACAAGGTTGTCAGCCAGGAGATTCATTAGTATTTCACTATTCTGGACATGGGTCACAACAAAGAAACCGCTCTGGAGATGAAATTGATGGATATGATGAAACTCTCCTTCCTCTTGACTTTGAAACGCAAGGAATGATTGTTGATGATGAAATTAATGCAACAATAGTCAGACCGCTTCCTCCAGGTGTTAGGCTTCATGCATTTATTGATGCCTGTCATAGTGGCACAGTATTAGACTTGCCTTTCTTGTGCCGGCTAAACAGGTGAGTGAGATCTCTATATTCTTAATTTAGATTTCAAGAAGCCTTCTATTTTTCATGAACTCACTTCAACCTTGATTCCCTGGTATATTTTGAATAGTTTTTTGTTTTGAGACACCTTTTCTGACTGAAAATCTATTATAAGCATCTACTTTGAATGCACTGTCTATTTTATAAGATTTTTCATAAATATGTTTACCTTCTGCATCTATTACTAGCCTTTGTTTTCACAATGATCCATCAGAAGTCATATATAAAATAGCATAGAAATAATAGCCGATTTGGTGTACTCATAGTATTAATAATTATAATCAATAGGTTTCAGTTCGAATTAGAATTAAAATTTGATCTGAATCAACGTGGATGTTCGAATGTGCAATTGTTTAATGTGGATTGAAATTTCCTTATGTGCTGATTCAATAGAATATGCTATTGAAATCAACATACAGAAGGCCAATATATGATGTTCGATATTAGCTATGGGTTGCTGTCTACATTTTTCATTCAATTTGTAATGTTTACATTCTTAGATACATGTCAACAGTACTGTAAATCAGATTTCACACCCCTTGTTTGCTGCTACCAGTATGTATATGGTTCTTCCAATTTACAAAATATATAGTGTGACAAAAAGTATGTTTATTCATTAACCTGTATGTGAGTGAATGCTACTTATATTGCTGTTGGAAACAAAAGCTATGTGTGCCTTCAAATGACAAATTCTTGCTTAAGTGCTTGAATTTGAGAAGTCGTCATCTAGACTGAACTTAAGCAAGACAAAACTGAAACAAACTTGGGAAGAGAGTGATAGCACAAGACTTAATCCCAGAGGAACCTAATGTTGTTGAGATCCATCCAAGAATTACTACTAAAATTCTCAAATTAACCCTCCCTGAGCACATTTGACATCTCTAGCACTTCTATAATGCTCAACAAGCTTCCTTTTCTTGGGAGAATTGCTGAAACAATGTGCTTTACTACTATTTGGATGTTCAATAATCCTTAAACACAGTGATCACCACTAATAAAATCACTGTTGAATTCTCATAATGACTCCATGGGGTCTATTTGAGCAATCATATGAGCAACTGAACTGTTGAGAGGATTCTAAATGATCGTAACACAGAGGGATGGAAGAGGGAACAATTCAGCCTTTATTTCAGACAGTTTTTTTGGTATTTTTGGGGGCAGATTTGGCTTAAGATAAATACTTGCAGGAAATTAGATATATATGACTTGTCACAAATACATATAAAATGTAGCAAACCTGGCTTGTCGATTACCTATAAATTTCTGTTTTTTTTTCCTCAGCTGTAGGACCCAGGATGCCCAGTTCATCCTAGGGATGTCCTGAAACTTTTCAACTTTTGCATTCTCGGTTTCTGTAATTCTATGTAATGCAATCAGTGGAAACATATCTCAAAGTATTTCATTGTTCAGGCAGGCAAGCACGCAACGGAGGCTACTGAAGGTAATGGAATTAGACACACGCATGCGCAAGCCTTCACACACCCACACGCTCACACGCACGTGTGTGCACACACACAAACAATATTGGCTTCGAGGACGTCTCCGTCTCAAGAACGCGGGGGTCCAGGGGGGAACATGTAATGTGGAAGGCACAAAAAGTGATTTTGAAACATAATGGCTTTAGAACATGCAATTAAGGCTGAAGAAACTGCAAGCTGTCACAAGGTTCTTGTTTGTGCTTGAGATCGGCGAAGAAAAAATTTGGAACAAGTTTGTGAACTAATAAGATTTGGAAAAAAAGATTAAATGCAAATAATGTCAATCTGCAATTTTTAATTTCGTTTAAAAATTATAAATATTAATATTAAAGTTTAAATAGATTTTAATTAACTTAAAAATTAAAACCTAATTTTTTTTTCTGATTTTAGTTTCTCTCAAGGGCTCTTTGAAGAAGAGTGACAAAATTACCTAAGGATAATGAGTTGAAAGGCTTCTTATTGAACCTCTGTGTTGTGAAGGTGTAAGGGAGAAGGCTACAAATTAGTATAACCTAAGGAGAGGTGAACTTAACACAACTTATGGAAGGATCAATGGCCATGACTGTGATGTCCCCATCAAACTCACACAAACAAACAAAACATGAGCCAACCCCTGTTTTGGTAAAGGATGAAACGTACATACAACAAGAAACCTTAAATGAACATTATCTCCTTCAGATCGAGTCATATAACATATTTCCATCATGCCCATTTCAGAATATAGACCCCGATATTCGAAAAGGTTGGCAGTAAGTCAAAGATCTTAATATCATACACAAAGAATTCGGCAAAGTTTCACCTTAGGGGAATCTCCTCCTTCAACCTTTTGGTATTCACGACTTTGGGAAGTCTACGATAACGGTTCCTCATCGTCGGTGAATTATCAAGCCATGCTAAATATCGAACCTCTTTTTGTATATGATCATATCTAAGAGATGTCGATGAATATTTGTCTGTAATTGATACTATCATGTGGAAGAAAGATCGAAGCTCGTATTTGGCATTCATAAGTCGATGTGATGAAAAGATGAGATTGGCTATGGAGTTTAATATAAACACCGATTATTAAGGGATTACGGATTGTAAGCCAAACCCAAAAGTATGACTTGTCGGAAGTAACTAAGTCGTTAAAGATAATGAAGATCTTCTAACATTGCATGAGCGATCATTATATTATCAGCTAGTCAGGTTGAAGAAAACGACCAAACTAATATCCACCATTTGCCATGAGATGATTGTAATCAGCATCGCTAAAGAATGTGTTTATTGATGTAATCAAATGTATTCCAAGGTATAGGCAGCTCTTAAACAGAGTCTATAGTGTGAATAGCGTTTACTTAACAAATGGTAATACTGAAGTATAAAAGTAGCGGTTGGGTTGTAGAGTAGGCAGTGATTCAAAGCAAAGGCACGATTTAGGATAAATAACAAATATTAATGAAAAAGTCCGTTTAAGGAAGTTTAACTAATCATTATCAAAGGGTGCAATAAAGAGTTACCAATTGGGCTGCAATGAAGAGACACTTCTCATTCAAATTCTTGATACTTAAGTGGATTAATACTCATTTGTTGTTTTATCCAGCTTTGTTTCCTCAAACAAATTGTTTAAATTTTCTGTTTTTAAAATGTACTCATAATTGGCATAGACGTCACTATACGCTGGGCACTTCATGACAAAGTGTTGCTCTATTGCTACTACTCTCATGTTGCAGAATAGGCATATTATCACTGGCAATTAACTATGCCTCATGACTATGAATGAGAATGGAAGAATGGAAATTAGAATTGACCAGTTGCACTAGCAAGTAAATGGTGACAAACCCCAACTTCAAGTTAAGGTTTAGTTTAGCAAGGACCATTGGAAACTGTTTTGTGATGTTCTCATCATCTGAGAAGAATTGGAAGAATGAAACATCAAAATGCCTAGGATTGAAATTATTTAAGTTGCCTTGAAGGATTCCTTGAACAATATTATTTAGTTTAGTAGAACTATTATCAAAAAATCAAATGCTATCATCACATCCTCTAGGATAGCATTCTCAAAAGAAGGGGAATTATCTTATTGCTAAGCCAAATAAAAGTACTAGATATCAAAAGAGGGAGAAGGAGAAGATGTTGGGAGATTTTCATATGGAGGTGGAGGGAAACCACTTGGAATTCCTTAGAAACGAATGGGACATTGTGGACTTCTCACGCCAACACTAAGTTTTGTTGTTGCTTCTTCTTACTCTATTGTTGGCTCTTAGCTTGGTTTTTGTGGGACTTTGTTTTTGGTCCCTACTTGTAGTTTCTCATTTGTTTTATGAACTTGTGTTGATGATCTTTTGCTTTTTGTAAAAGGGTTTGGGCTTTTAATCCCTGACCCGCGTTTACTTGATTTTAATACAAAAATAAAAACCTAAAACATGCACAATTTTTTATAAACAAAAATCAACGTGCTTCCATTAAGTGCTTGATCTTTGGATATCTCGACTCTAAGCCAACAATTCTTTGAATAAAACTGAGATGCATTGACCTTTGTTCAATTATCGTTAGGGAAGATTTGTTAATATCTTAGCTATAAAATAGAAAAAGATAGTTCTTGTTATAATACTATAAGCTACGTTACCGGGTTTGCGCATTTTCCTTGGCACAGTCACACTGGGTTCGCCTCAGTGCACCCCAAGTGCCCTAGGTACTATATGGGTACAAGGTGCACGTATCCACAATGTGCTTGGGGCGTACCTTCGGTGTACTTGGGCAAACCCATAGGGAACATGTGGGAAAAATGCTTGGGTTAATAAAAAAAGCAAAAAACACTTAAAAAAAGCATTTTAAACCTTTTTTTGCTTAAAACCCTAATCCACCCCGCAAGGCACCCCTTCTATCCTTGGGTTTTTCTCAATTCTAATACCTTGTGTAGCTTATCATTAATGCCCCTCAAATCCATTAGGGTCTCCACTCCCAAACCCCAAGTAGCTAGTGGGATCTCGTCATATAAGAAATTTGATTACAATAAGGGGGTCTGGGAGTGGAGACTAGAATCAAGAACTTAGACAACTTAAATTATCACTATTAAATGCCAATTGATAAAGATAAATATTAAATATGTAATTATCAATTGGCTTTTAATGTTTATCTTTATCACTACCCTTTTGGCATTCGATAGTGATCAATGATGAAGAATCATACCGTCAAATGTATTTACTTTTACAGTTCTGTATTTTTCTTTAAAATTTTTTGTGTATCTGTGTGTGTGCGTGGATGTACCCAAACCCATGTGCCCAAGGGTAAAATATTACCCGTACACATGTACCAGGTTCTTGTACTGGTACCTGTGTCGGTAACTTGCACTATAAGTACAAAGATAGCTCTAAGAAGATATTTATAGAATTGTGCATATTGAAAAACATTATTTAATCTGATCTTGGATAATAAAGTAATATTGCAATATAAATGTCATAGATTGTATTAATTATGTAGCCAATGAAAATAACTATTAACTTTTTGATCCATAAATTGGAGCAGCTATGTTGCACTTTAGTCCATCAGCTTATGAATTTAATTAAGTACTCTACCAACTATGCTTGATGAACAAAGACAAGCATATTGACGTTCAACCTCAAGATGCACAAGAATAATACACACATATGTAGACGCGCGCGCACGCATACACAAATACACACACATTTTACATAGTCTTAGCAAGACTTCAAATACCCAAATTCATGTTGTCCTGAAGAAAAATTACTTGTAGCAACTAACTCCAATACCGATAGCTATCCCAAGCATGGACATGGTTGATAGTGCCTCTATTTTCACGTGAATGAAGGTTTTAGGTGCATTTATTTGTTTCTTTGCAAGAACTGTTTTGGTTTTTAAAGTTGAACTTAAGTGGTTTGGTTGAGGATGTTGTCCAAATGGGGAATAATAGAAAGGGGCTTGGAAAGAATGGCTAAGGAATGCTCAATCTCATAGAGGTTGTTGTGATGCCTTTGCATATTGGTTTGGAATTCTTGGGTGGTATTCCAGAGGATGGAGGGTGTTCCAATAGTGCTGCAACAAAAAGTGCAGGGACGAACAAAGTCCTTAAGTCACCGAAGGAAGAAAATGTGTCATAAAAAGTAATTTGTATTTTCTTTTGTTAAGGCAAGTGAGGATTTGAAATCTTTAACCTTTGAGTAGGTTTTCAAGGACGTTGTGATTTCATAGGAGGAAAATTTAGAGGCTGCAGAGAAGATCGGACAACAGCTCCAACGTGGAGAACATTTAAAAAGAGTTCCGTTAGCATTTAGGTAAGAGCAAGTAGGCACCAAAGAGTGGAGTGCAAATCATCTTCTAAGATAGGAGACAAACCCAAAGAAACTTGCAACCAAAGGAGTCGTTTGAGGACTCCAGGAAGAAGATAAGGCATAAGAAGAAGAATACCATTTTGTGTTTCTTTTGCCAAATCAAAGTGCATATTGTTATGCAATGTTGGAAAGGACACCCTTAGAAAATTTGTAGTTTGAGAATAATTCCAAGAAGCCACAGACCTTGAAGAGAAGGATAGTAAGTTGACTACAAAGGAGGTACCAAGCAATTGAAGATGAAAGTCCAATTTGTGCAACAAGAGCAATAGGAGTTGAAGAAAGGAATATGCAGAGGCTGCAGATTCTAAAAGAGCAGCATGAAGAAGAGTTACTTCTTGAGGCCAAGGGACTGCACTTGAATGAAGGTGAGGAACCAGTAGTTCACTTGATGCTTTCAAGAGTTAATGTAGGTGGTTTTCCTTTTAGTTATTGTGATGTATTTCTTGGAACAATCCAAAAAATAATGGGATTGTTAAAATCAGAAAGAAGGACAAAGAAAAGCCTAGTTTTTGGTTTCTTGCGGTGTAAGGCAGTATGGCACCTTGGTAAGATGAAGGGATCGTCAATGCTTCTCCGTAAATTTTGAAAATCTCCCAAGGTATAAGTTGGTCAATTCTTGAAGGTCTCAAGACAAGGCATTAGAGAACTATGAAAGTTCACCTTCATTAGTACCATAGGTTCACCTTCAAATTATAGGTGCTCTGTTTAGTGCTACAAGTGTTTTGTTCAGTGCTGCCAGTGTTCTATTCAATGTTGCAAGTGTTATGATTTTGTCCCAAATAGTGTGGGTCGTCCCAAATACCGTGGGGACCATTTCTCTTTGCATTTTAGTACAAATGGAATGGATTAGTGCTACATGTGTTCTATTCGATGTTGCAAGTGTTCTAGATTGGAGTTTTTTAACTTAAAGTGAATTTTGTCCAAGTGAATTTTGTGTGTTTCAATACTTATCTTCCCCATTGCAGATGTGAAGATCTCTATCTCCCTTGTTTGTATGTGCCATTAAATTTTTGACAACTATTATAAATAGTGAAAGTGCTTGAACGGAGTGTTATGAAGTCTTCACATTAAAATCCATTTGCTGATGACTACGTATGTGACATAGCTGACCAATTTATGGGTCAGACTGCAAATTGTCTCCAAATCAGACAAAAGAGGGCATGCTGCTCCCACCAGGGTTCCCAACTATTGGAATCCCTAGCCTTGCCCTTAAAAATCTTAAACTCGGGGAGATTTCTAAAATATCGCTTAGAGCTTGTGCTGTACCAGTTACAACAGCATTTGTAAAATTTTGATTGGAGATGGCTAGAGGTTGCTAGTGAAATATAAGACAGAAGGGGTCTAGGGTACACAGAAAATGAAGGAGACTGAAGAACATAAGATCCAATAGATACCTTTATTTGTTAGTGATGGGTGCTCTTATGTCCATTTTCAAACCCTTTAAATTGTGGTTATAGGTTTTTATTGATTGATAGTGCCTCTATTTTCACATAAATCAAGGTTTTAGGTGCCTTTATTTGTTTCCCCTCAAGAACCGTTTTGGTTATTAAAGTCGAACAAAGTGGTTTGGTTCTAGGATGTTGTCCAAATGGGGATAACAGAAAAGGCCGTGGAATAAATGCCCAAAGAATGGTCCCTCTCATAGAGGTTGTAGAGATGCTTTTGCATATTGTTTTGGAATTTTTGGTGGCATTCAAGAGGATGGAGGGTGTTTGAATAGTGCTGCAACAAAAAGTGCAGGAATGGACAAAGTCCTTAAGACACCAAAGGAAGAAAAAGTGTCATAAAAAGTAATTTGTATTTTCTTTTGTTTAGGCTAGAGAGGATTTGAAATCTTTAACCTTTGAGTAGGTTTTCGAGGAGGTTGCGATTCCACAAGAGGGAAAATTAGAGGCTCCGAAGAAGATGGGACAACATCTCCAATGTGGAGAAGGTTGTAAAAGAGCTCAATGACCTTTTAGGTAAGAGCAAGTAGGCACCAGAGAGTAGGCACAGCCAAGCAACAAGGAGAAAAACATTTGGGATTAGTGCAATTCAGCTTCTAAGAGAGGAGATAGACCCAAAGAAACTTGCAACATAACGAGTAGTTTGATGAGTCCAGGAAAGAAGATAAGGCATTAGAAGAAGACTGCCATTTTGTGTTTCTTTTACCAAATAAAAGTGCCTATTGCTATGCAACATTGGGAAGCACAACCTTACAAAATTGTAGTTTGAGAAACCACCGAGGCTATGTTTTGAATGAATTATTCCAAGAAGCCAAATAGCTTCAAGAGAAGGATAGTAAGTTGAGAACAAAGAAGGGACCAATCACTCAATGGAAGAAGAAAATGCAATTTGTGCAACAAGAGCAATAGGAGTTGGAGAGAGGAATATGCAGAGGCTGCAGAGTCTAAAAGAGCAGTGTGAAGAAGAGTTTCTTGATGCCAATGGACCACACTTGAATGAAGGTAAGGAACTAGGAGGTCAAGCGATGCTTTCAAAAGTTAAGTTACGTGGTTTTCCTTTTAGTTATTGTAATGTATTGCTTGGGACAATCCAGAAAATAATGATTGTTAGAATCAGAAAGAAGGGCAAAGAAAAGCCTAGTTTTCGGTGTCTTGTGGTGTAAGGCAGTATGGTATCTTGGTAAGATGAAGGGATCCTCAATGCTTCTCCATCAATTTTAAAAAGCTCCCTAGGTGTGAGTTGGTCGGCTCTACAAGGTCAAGACAAGGCACTAGAGAACTATGAAAGTTCACCTACTGTAGGCGTTCTGTTTAGTGCTACAAGTGTTCTTTTCAGGGATGCAGGTGTCCCATTTAATGCTGCAAGTGTTATGATTTTGTCCCAAGTACTATGGAGACCATTGCTCTTTACATTTTGTCACAAACAGGGGAAAGAAGAATGATTTAAAGCATGAGGGAAGCATCATGGAAGAAGTTGGAGCATTGTGGTCTCCACGAACTTCATGAATTAGCAAGACTATTGCAGGCCCAAAATTAGACCTCAAATGGCACACACAAATCAAAATGGTTTGCATATTTGAACTCCCTCTTGAAAAATTGTGCGACCTTAAAAAAGGGTACCTGGTTTCTGAATCCATATGCAAAAGTTATGAATGCCGCAAGTTGGTTTGTGTTGCTTGTGGGACTGCTACAAGCACATTTTAAAATAATTTTGGCACGTTTTTCCACTAGCTGTCATTCTGGTAAAGGCATAATCTGGCTTCTGTCAGTCATGTTTGACATGAAGTCAACGACTGTGTCATTTGTTGTGGTTATTAGACTGGCACAATCATTTTTCTTTCACTAAAACTGGTTGCATGCAAAGGAATATTCAAGTAGTGATCTTAATTGTTTTAAAAAGAATCTAAAAATATAATTTGTTTAAAATACCCAAGATAGTCTCTTTTGGATTTCTTTGGCTTGGTTTATATTTTCAAGGGAATCTAAGGCATTAATCAGCCATTTGTAATTAAAAACATAAGAAAAAAAACAAAAATTTGTAGATAATATTCTGTTTATGGTGATTTGGTAGCCATTTTTTACTATTGCTTAGTGGCAGATGCAGAACTATCGTGTTAGTTTATTGTACGTGTAGTAAAGCTTTAAGAACTGTTGGTGGGGGCTAATTGTAATCATTGGCGCATCTGTAATTATTTTTCTGAAGTGTAACAAAGAGTAATTGCTATCTAGGCTGGAGTTTTTTAAGTTAAAGTGAGTTTTAACCAAGCGAATTTATGTGAACATGTTCTGTGTATTTGCATGTTTATTATCCCCATTGTAGCTGTGAAGATCTCTATTTCCCTTGTTTGTATGTGACATTAAATGTTTAACAACTATTATTAATGGTGAAAGTGCTTGACAGGAGTGTTATGAAATCTTCACATTGAAATCCATTTGCTGATGAGTACGTATCTGACATAGCTGACCAATTAATGGATCAGACCGCAAGTTGTCTCCAAAACAGACGAGAAGACTTGCTGCTCCCAGCAGGGTCCCCAACTATTGGAATCTCTAGCCTTGCCCTCAAAAATCTGAAACTTGGGGGACATTTCCAAAATATCCCATTGAGCTTGTGCTGTAGTAGTTACAACCGTAGTTCAAAATATCGTTATCGGCTACTTATCGCCAAGGGCAAAAACAAATATATCGGGAAATATCGGAGATAAGTCAGAAACTTATAGGGAAAATATCAGGAACTTAAAAAAATGTTTAAATTTAATTGGAAAAGTTTTCTTTTTGCCAAATTCAATAAGGAAATGCATCTAATGAGTCAGTAAATGAGTAAACAAACCAAACAAGCTGATCTAGATATATATAAATGCAAACAGGGTACAAAATCGCATCCTAATGTGGAATGCTGATGGCTGGTAGCCATAGTGTGAACTCTGAAGTAAACTAAAAATAAACAAATTGTCTTTGTAAAATTATAAGCAAATACAAGTACAATATCAAAATAGTCTACATCTTCCTCTTCCCCTTCCTAGCAGCTCTAGTAAAAACTCTTGCACAACCTCCTCCTATTCCCCTTCCTAGCCAACAATTATAGATTCTTTCAGAGATCCAAATACCACTCCTAATGCATGTCAAATAATGGCAGTAACTTTTGGTGGCTAACGTAACCAACTAAGGGAATGGACATATTTCTTAGTCTGATTGCTCCTTGATATTCTGATATAATATGTTATGTATATGTCAAATAAGGGAATGGACATCGATGGTAATTTGAAGAAGGCGGCATGTGCTTTGGTGAGCAATGGTAACAATAACTAGTCAAAGATCAATATTCAATTGATTTATAAACTTATTAAATGTAGATTATAGAGAAGCAAACATATTAAATAAAAGACGCGGTTGGAGTATAAATAAATTTCAAGGCCAATAATCGAACATTAGTAATATTAACAAACCGGTTTGACTAAGAGATGCATATATCTTGAAGCAGTATTGTTTCAGAAGTGACGTGCATTATGGGTCCTCAAGGAAGGCAACCTTTGAGTTAATAAGATATACATAATGAACATCCAACTCATTATTGGAGGCATCGAATATTACCTAATCTTCTTATTCCAATTGGTAATCAGAACAACACACTGGAGTATCTCTTTGTGGATCGTTGGAACCAGAGGAAGCAGACCAACATATTATATCAGAATATCAAGGGACAATTAGATTACAATTTATTACCTTTTTTGGGCCGTCACTGTCTATATGCTGCGGCCGATAAGTTTCTGGCTTATCGTGATAAATTACCAAGTTATCGGCGATATTTTGACAAGTTATCTGCGATGAGTTTGCAATTTCTCTGTGATATTTCCCGCGTGAAAGTTATGCAATTTGTCGCCATGTATAACTTCTCGCGCTGAGTGAACTTATCACAGAGATATCTGCGATATTTTAATCTATGGTTACAACAGCCTTTGTAAAATAATAAAATATTGATTAGGGATGGCTAGGGGTTGCTTCCCATCTGTCTGTGTGATTCAGAAAGAGTGAAACATAAGACAGAAAGGGTTTAGGGTACACAGAAAATGAATGAGATGGACAAACATAAGATCCAATAGATACCTTTATTTGTTAGTGATGTATGCTCTTATGTCCTTTTTCTAACCCCTTCAATTGTGGTTATGGCCCTATGGGATTGCATTAAAGTGGTGGAAAAAAGATGTTTATATCTAGTGTCCTGGATTCCCTTTTATTCATAGTAATGGTATCTTCAACCATGCTTTTTATACGTCTAAAACAGGTTAAAAGATTTATTTCATGGTATAATGATAGAGATTTCATTTCTTATTGAGAGTGAAAAATCAATCTAGTTAAGTAATTTTGCTTTTTACATTACGGATTTTTTTTTCATTTTTGAACATTTTTATCATATGAACTGCTGCTATTGATATATCAAATTGTCATTAATTTCCTTAGGATTTCTGTATTCTGTTTTTAACAAAGTTGCATAATTTTTTTATTAATATATGCAGGAATGGGCAGTTTGTGTGGGAGGACCATCGTCCACGGACAGGTGTTTGGAAAGGAACAAATGGCGGGGAAGCCATTTCCATTAGTGGATGTGATGACAGCCAAACTTCTGCTGATACATCGGTATATCTTCCTGAGCTTATTCTTGATGTTTATTCTTTTGATAAGTATAATTTTCTATCTTTTTTTAAAACATTTCATGTTTATTTTTCTTAAAATGCACATGTAATCATATAGGTTCTGTAATCCCCTTTTTGTGATTGCCCTAGAATCACAAATTCATTAAAATAAGAATTGTAAGACAGAGATATAACCTTACCAATAAAAAACATTTTTACAAGATAATTCCTGATTTGGGTCCTGCAACACCAAAAAGGAAACGAGCACAAATATGCATTCATAGACTAAATATATTGTTAACATGATATAATCTATCTTTTACATTTATAACTTGATAAAGAGAGTGCCAATCCATAACATGTAATGTGTAGTATTTTGCTTTCCTAAAGGTGGATGGAAATATTACAAAGGGTGCCCTAACCCAACCCTAGGTCCAAAGGTGGAACCTTGTCCCCTTTGGCCCCATGTTTCGTGGGGTTGGCGTACTTAGTGAGCCTCACCATTCCCCATTATTGTAACTTCCTCTGCCAATGTGGATTATGCCTTGCAAGATAGTGCCTTTGTATGATGTAACCTATGCCCATTCCACCACAGGCCTTATCTAGTGCTTTTGTATGATGTAGCCCATGCCCATTCCACCGCAGGTCTTATCTAGTGCTCTTGTATGATGTAGCACAGTCCATTCCACCGCAGGCCTTGCCTTATCTTGTGAGGTAATAATCTTAATACAGTTGAGGTATAATTATGGTAGGGGTGAATATGCCTTACAACATAAACATATATAGTAATTGAAATACTATAAATGCATACATATTATAGATGATACAGCATATAGGACGTGAAGGCTGCACCATATAAGTCATAAATGCTACAACATAGAAATCTTATAGGTTATGGGATATAAATATTACAGTGTACCAGATAAAGGTTGCAGCATATAAGTGTTACAGAATATGAATGCTACAGGTTATGAGATATAAATATTACAGTATATCAGACATAAGGTTGCAGCATATAAATGTTACAGTTAAACATTACAGAATTATGAGTCATTGCTGATACGATATTTAAACAGAGGTGTCGCAGCATATAAGACATAGGTGAAATTAGTCTCTTAAATTTGATATGATTTTGAGTCCCTGTATATCTCTATCTATATTAATATGTTTCCTTCCCGTGTGATAAATAGGTTGGTATTATGCACATCTGTTCATACTAGTAAATATTCCTTCTGAGGTTTAGTGATGATTGTCCCTTGTGTGCCAGTCCCTTTTTGATGACGCCTTTGACTGCAGCAACTACCGCTTGATTCTCTAAGCCGTTGATATCCTTTCTTCTTTGTTTCTATTGGCTGAGTATATTCAATCTGTATGCCTTGCTGCCCTGATAGGAGTAAAATTAATCCACCTATATACCTTCAGGAGATATGCGTGAGAGGTCGCGTCTCTTCAACATGTCTTATATAATTTATCATTAACCAATCACCGATTTATTATTAATAATGATTGTTAGCTATGTTAATGCTATCGTCCCTCATACATGGTTTTTGCCATTTTCTCCATTGCCTCAGCATATGGTCTTTTCGACTTGGAGGGGAAAGAAATTTTATTATGATGTATCCCAGATTTATATTATGTTATTATTTAATAATGAATATTTCAGATGTATAATAATATATTATATATTAAATATAATATTTATATTGTTATATATGATAAGGTCAAATACTTATATAAAATACGGTAATATAGAATATGTGATTATATATATATATATATGTTACTTTGATATATATTATATTATGCATTATATCATATTATGATGATATATGATATATTATCATTAATATATTATCTTGATTTATAAATTATTTTATCTATTTATATTTTATATTTTAATTTCCAAAAGGGGATGATATAATTAGGGATTCAAACGGTGGACATGACAGGTTCTTTGGGATATATCAGCCATATATGTTTTCCAATCACAAATATAATAATGGCAATAAGACAATGTAGAACTTAGATCTCACACAACACGAGATGTTTCTGGGCCAAGATTGCCTTATAACCAATATATGTAGAAATACAATTAACCCTTAGGGTAGGGTAACACGTACAATACTCCTTATGGAAGAATCCACTCCACAATGAATCTCCAAGCGATCACAAACACAATATCATACTCAACCCATATCCTTAAAATGATACTCACTTTCTTTATATAGACCTCCTGATAACATAATGGAGGTATAAACTACTAAAACCAAATAGGCCTCCTAATTACCTATTGTAATGTCCCCTCCTAATTTATGAGTTAACCAAATAAACTCTAATAAAATTAAATGCTATTACTCTCAATTAGCATTTAATTGTGTTATTTAATATTTCACTTAAGTTAATCAAATTATCTATTCTTGTGAAATATTATTTTTGTCCTGTATGAGGGGAATTGAAGTAACGAAGGAATTCAAGAGTAAAAAATGGTTACAAGAAGGCAGGAGAATAAAAGTGAAGGGAATCACTTCAGACTGGGGGAGAGAGAATGACAGGTTCAAACAGAGAATTACAAAACCAGGGATTGGATCGGCTTCTGTAGAAACAGAGTCCTTCTGCAAGTTACTATCTTCAGTGCTGAGAAACACACTCAGGATAGTCTTTTTTTAACAAACCAACAAACACTTTTTTCAGGGATTCTCATCAGAACGTGTGTGACATACAGAGAAAAAGAAACAATCAATCTGAGCTCTAATGGTTGTTGAGAAATCATTTTATGCAGATACTGTGGACGATGGGAGTTTTGGTTGTACTTGAAAGGGGTCGTTTTTTACATTAAGCCGAATTCCTTGCATGTTCGGGTCCCGGGTCCCTTGATATCGATTCCATACGCTTGAGTCGACTGTGTTTTGCATTAAGAAGAAGCTGAAAATCTATGAGCATGGCATTCGCGTACCATTGACGGGAAGTCATAAGCCTGAGAGGAAGATTTAAGATGCCGTGCCTTTCAGCCGGGGCTGTAAACGATTGCTTGGAAATATATATTTAAGAAGTCAAGGAACTTGTGAGCTTGCTGTTTATATTTAAGTTCGAGTTAATTACTGCAAATAACGGGAGCTTAACTTATGGTGAACTGTTTAGTTTTCTGTGGGTCCAGACATTACCAGTCATAAGTTTTCTCAGTTGTAAGGTGGAGCAGATGCGCATTGGTTAATATGAGCTATGGTGCAATAGCCTTCCTGGAGAAATTGGCCATTGACACTAAGTGAAGATAACTGACAAAGTGAGATTTTAGTGGATGCGTGTTCAATATCGTTGAAACAGAGTGCTCAAAAGAATCAATATTATATAGCTACGTGTCCCTTTATCGTGCTGACTGGAGTCTTCTGGATCGCCTATGCATTGAGTTTCACCCTCGATAACTGCTGTAGAAGTTTGTAGTTGCAGTCGGGTCCAGAATAATAAGCTGAAAGATTTTAAAGGTCAGGAAACGTCTGAAATTTCATTGATGATATTGTTTCTTGTTTTAACAGTGTTATTAATTGAATCTAGCTGTTGAAGCTCCATTTCTGAATAAAAACTGGGCATTTTCCATAATATTTATCTGCAATTATTTCTTTAAAGAAAAGTCTGGATGTGTATCTCATACGCTAATTTTTGTGTGAGCAAAAATCTCTTTCTTTCTGAGTGTGTTAATCACTTGTCATAACATCTGAACTTATATTGGGAAGTCAAAGTGTGGGATAAAAAAAAATGCAGAAAACAGGGTGGCTTCTTATAGTGGTATCAGAGCTCAAATTGAGTTCTTGCAGCCTGTTGATTTGTTATGCGTCTATGAACTCATCATTACTACCTCTGGAGGAATAGATCGAATCCTGATTTAGACCAGCAACCAGAGTTTGGACAGACTGAAAATCCTACAGGAACAATGGGGGACAGAGATGCACATAACACTAGTGGTATTGAGAATGCATTAGGAGAGTTGGCTAGGGCACAAAGAGAAATGTTGCACATGATGACAGAGTCTTGTTGATGTGAGTTTTGCTCCACTACAACATACAGAATCGAATACTTAGTATTCCAGGATGAAACACCAAATCTCCGACTCTCTCTTGAATAAGGATGCTCATATGCTAAACAATGTATATGGATTGTGTGGTCAAACGAGACAACCTCAAGGTTCCTTCTTATTCGGGGACTTTCACTCAGTTATAATGATGTGATATGCTGGTTATCACAAAGGGACTTACGTTTTTCAATCAATTGATATCAACTTGATTTTAACTTCCAATCACTTCCTACCAAATAAACTGCAAGGAAAAGGACTTTTTAATCTGCTCCTAGAATGCAAGAAACTATGGATGTCTTTGTGACTCTACTAGACTTAGTTTAGCCATCAACATCAACCAAGCTAGTGCAATCTCCTAAGGTAAATGTTAAGATGTTCAAACTACCACCATTCCATCAACACCATCCATCGATGCATGTCAATGTGCAAGCAATAATTGTAGTTAAGTTCATAAAAATGCCAGTTGACAACCCAAAATTACTTCCATTCAACTAAACACTACTAGTAACATGAAATGAAATCTACTCTGAGTGAGGAATTGAAAAAACCATGCAACACTTCAAAGCAACATTAAGTAATCCACCATGAAGACCAACAATGAATCATCAATCACTTTGATAGCATTATGGCAACAACTTCATCAAGTCTCTCCCTTAGCTAGCCTAATCTAATCCTAGCTGACTAACTATTACAAATGAGAAGGCTTTGAACTTTTATAGGTGTTCAATTACAATGAAGGGCTAAGATTAATTCAAGATCAAGGGGCAAGATTAATCCCTACAAACCCTAATTAGGGTTGCCACACTATCATCCAATTACATGAAGTCACCACCCTGTGGGCCAATAAGAAAATTACAATTCTTTTGAGAGCTAATGAGAAAATTGTACACTTGGCATAATATGATTGAAACTTGTGTAACTGTAATTTTCCAGCCCAAGTTTCCGGAACGGGGACGTCCCTGGGACTTGGGGACGGCTTGGGGACGTTCCCATGCTGTCCCCAAATTTCAAGAAAATTTTGGGAACGTCCTTGGGACTTGAGGATGGCTACCTATAAATTTGGGGATGGGAAAAAGTCCCAGGGACGGCTGGAGACGCCGTAGCCGTCCCCAGCGCATCCTGGGGACGACCGTCCGTCCCCAACAAAAAAGGCACAAAAAAAAACTCAAAAAAGCCAAAACGACATCCATAGGTGGGGTCATTTTGTGGGTCCCACCGCCACACTTGCCCTAAAATGCCAAAAACATGGCTCTATATGGGCACATAAGCATTTTTTTTTATTTCATTGTGTTTTGGCAGCAGTCTGATTTTTTGGTTTTATAGCAGCTTCCTGAGCTATTAGATGGTTTCACACAAGCCATTGATAAGATGTATCCACCACCAGGGCGAGATTCCTCCATTCTTCGCACACAGTTTCTTGACTTCACACTACTTCGTGGCCCAAACTTGAGTAAACCATAGACGAGGTTGGATAGAGTCATTTTGGCACAAAGGGATCCTATTGGATGGTGGACGTGGCATGGGAGGGATATACCAGAGTTGAAAGTGCTTGCCTCTCACTTCCTTTCACAGGTTGCTAGTTCCTCAGTTGTAGAGAGGAATTGGTCTACATATGGCTTTATCCACTCCCTCAAGAGGAATAGACTTACCTCTAGACGAGCGGAGAAGCTAGTGGCTGTGCATAGTGCTCTTTGACTTGAGGATCGTCAGACTCCAGAGTATAGGCAGACTCCAGCTTTACGGTGGGATATTGATCCTAAAGATGCGGCCCAGATTGACGAGGAGGATACAACACCGGGATTGGTTGGGGTTCCATTGGATGAGAGCTCATTTCTAGTGCAGCATGATAGTGACAATGACTCAGAGGACTCTGATATTGATGCCATGTTGGTTGCAAAAGAATAGGAGCAGCAGTGTGCTTCATTTTTATTTTCTATATTTTGATTTTTATGTTGAACTATGAACATGATGGTGAAACTTTATGGCAGTACCTAAGCCTTTGGGCATTTATAGTTTTACTTTTCTTAGTTTCTATGTTAAACTTATATTTTTGTTAGCATATGCATAGTGACAATCCGATAATGAATTGAAATGGCATTGAAATGTTACTATTTACTTTGAGTATTTACTAAATGGCATTGAAATGTTGTATATTAAGGTTATATGATGTTTAAATGACATGCATTGTCCATATTTTCATATGAATGTAATGTATACTTGCAAATTTCCTTATATATTTGAAAATTTCCCTATATTCACATAGCCATCCCCTTTGCCGTCTCCTGCCGTCCCCAAAATCGGCAAAAAAATTTGTCGTCTCGGAAACCCGTCCCGCCGTCCCCTGCCGTCCCCGTCCCTGTCTCGGAAACTCGGGGTAACCTTGTAATTTTCTGATTGGAGAAGACAACCAGGTGCCACCTAATCATCCTCATCTTGTAGACTTGATCAATCCTTTGGTGATGGGAAAATATCTCTTGATACTCAACATTGCCAAGCCTTCAATAGTGATGGGATATTCCCAAATTGCTTCATCCTCTCAACCTTCTTCATCCTCTTTCTTGGAAATTTTCTCATGGCTATGACTTGAACTTGCATGTACTTGTAAACTTGATATCTCGAACTTCTTGAAGTGCAGTCCTTCATGCACTTGGCTCCTTCGAAAGCAAACTTGGATTTCGGGAGGAAATTCAAGTTGATCATAAACTTTCTCGACTGGTAGACTTTGATTTCTTGAATTCCATCTTGATCTTGATTTGAATTTTCCTTTGATAAACTGATTTGAATCTTTCTTCTCATTTGGATTCCTCGAGCTTGAAGTGTTGGGTTTGAGCTTGCTTGAAGTCTTGAGTTTCCATCTCTTGCCTTCGTAGCTTCTCCTCCAATTCACCTTGCAAAATTAAGAAAGAGGCTTCATTAAGCTCATGAAGTGACAAACATAAACAAAATGAGGGAAATCTGAAAGTTTTCATGAGATAAATGCAACAATCATGAATTTCTTAAGTGCAAAATCAACTTTCCTTTTATTTCTTGCAAATTTTGAAAATAAATTATGTGAAAATCTGGAAAATACAAGAATTTACAGTCTAATGAACCCAGATTTTAACCTTTTCTACCACCTTTAATCCCTGATTTTTTGAGAAAATCTGCCCTTATGTGCAAATTCGATGCCTCTTGATGTCTTAAGTTGATAGAATTGTTGCCTTCATAAGATAGATTTGTTGCTCCTCCCTGCTGCCTCAAACTTATAATTCGTTGCTAATGACAACCCATCTCACTCCAAGGTAATTCGCTGCCTTAACAAGGATATATTTCGCTGCTTGCCAGTGATGCAATTCGTTGTCTCTTGCAGGGGTAAAATTGTAGTGTTTTGATGTTTTAAATGATTTGTCTTTGCCTCATATATGTGATGGTGAAATGAAGAGGCACATTCTCCAAGATAGGCTGACTTGTATATTTTACCCAATAAAAATCATTAATTTGTTTTCTCAGTCCTATAGGCCGACCTTGCTGATAAAGAACGTTTTATCTCATCCTTTCATTGCTGTTTGGTTGAGTTCTTTCTTGAGGCAGAAACTCTTCATGATCGAGGATTTTATACTCAGGGATGGCGGAATTCCACCATCCTTGAGGAATTACTTCATTTGCATACTTCGGCTCCTCATTGAATTTGTCCAAGACTCAACTTTCAAGTTGTTTTGCTCTTCATTAATAAAAGTTGCTACCTCCTACATACTGTTTGGTCGACCCTTGGGGTGGAAATTAGACACCTTTGAGGATTACTAATTCTTGGGGATGGCGGAATTCCGCCGTCCCTGAGGATTTCTTGACTCTGCCCAACTTCATCATGTTTACTCTCAATATCCATGCCCCTATGTGGTGTATTACTCGTTTTCATCCTTTTCATTCGAACTTGAAGGCTGGAAATCTAAGTTTTAGTCTTCATTGGTTGGGCGGAAATTCATCATGATTGAGGTTTTTATCCACGGGGATGGCGGAATTCCGCCATCCCTGAGGAATCCTTGTCTTCATCCAAACTTTCTTCTCGAAGCTCGGCCCATACTTAGCTACTTGCTTTGCTTCGTTCATCCCCCAAATTAATCATGCTTGAACTTTGCCTCCACATCAACCTTTACTCCCACTTGATGGCGGGGATTGCACATTTGAGAGGAAAGGAGATTCCTCCTCGGGTGGCGGAATCCGCTACCCTTAGAGGAATTTTCCTCAATCACCCCTATTTTCTGCCAGCATATAGTTTCCTCCAAAACTTGTTCAATCACTTGAGATCGCTCATGCATTCAATCGTGCAATTTGGGTGGAAATGAATCACATTTCAGTCCTTCAATTCGAGGCGGAATTTAGCATGCTAGGAGGAATTTTGATTCCTCATCCACCATCAATTTCCATTTCTCTAAAACTTAGCTCAATTTATCCCATTTCCTCATTGTTTAGATCAGGTTGTCATCAAGTTGGGTTTTTTTCAAGCCCGTGGCTTTGGGTATGATACTTCTTATCTCCAACAAGAGGGTGGAATTTTGAATGTTGATAGGAAAAGAGGAATCCTCAAGGCATGAGGAATTTTGCCAGCTTTGAGGAGTCTCCCACTTTCATCATACTTAAACATCTCATCTCAAAACTCCAAATTCATCAATTCAGTCTTGCATTTTCACTATCTCTCACTTCATTATCTTTGACAAATTGTTCTTGATCACCATTCCCTTCCATAATGCCCGCAAATCATTTCTTGGTTTGCCTCTATTAAGGTGGTGGAAATCAGAGATAAGGGAGGATTTTCCTCAAATTCCCCACTCCAACCTTGCCCAATTATTATGCCTCACCCTATGATGTATTGTTCACCTATGCTCAAGGGCGGAATTTAGGGGGTGGAGAGAATTTTATCCTCGTGGATTCCCTGAGGAATTTTCTTTAATTTCCTTAACTAAACCTGCTTTGTAAAGCACTTTACTTCATCTCCAATTGACCTTTTTTAGGATTGAGTTTGATTGACATGTTCTCAAGCCTTGCCTCGAAGTGCCCATGTTTATGTGGCGGAAATCAGACCTCTCCTAGGATTAGGAATCCTAGGAGGTAGGCGGATTCTGTCACCTCCTGAGGATTTTTACTTGTCTTGCAACTTTACCTCAAAAAACATCATTTTGCGCTTCCCTTTTCACCTTCCTCATCACTTTGTGCTTGAAACTTGTTTTTTACAAGGGGCAGAATTTTGGGGGGTTAGAGGAATTTTCCTTTGGGGCAGGTGGAATCCGCCATGCTCAGAGGAATTTTCCTCTCAACAACTTGTCGTCCTTAGTCGTTTTTCAGATTCGAGGGCGGGAGGATTTATATAAAATATAACATTTAAGTATAATTCTTATACTTTAAGTTATATTTTATATAAATATTGTCAAGATGTTTGAGATAGGTTTCAACTTCATAGGAGCTATAATGAAGATTCTAGATTTTCAATGTTTTCAAAAAAATTCCAGACAGCCAAATTTCAGGGTTTAGCATGCCTTCAACAATGTTACCTCCCACAACCTTTCCTAACTTTGTAAGGTCAAATTGAAGTTGGAACAAGGATTTTCAAAAGATTATAACTCACTTTATCACAAATCACTTGGTTTCAACTCCATATCCCTGATAGACTTAGCCCAACTCTCACTCACATCCCAGACAAACTTGATTTCCTAGCAGGCCAAACTTGCTCAAACTCACTCTTTTCGACTTGGAGACTTGAAAATCGTTACCAACTAAGACCACCTAAGACCACTACAGCTACTGCTAAAGCAAAAAGTGGGGGTCCCCATTTGCAATGGGGCAATGGTGTGAAAACCTCACAACAAGTCCCACAAGCAAATGACTCAAATGATCACTCAGTTGGTGCAACAAAATGGCAATCAGGGTAATGCTGGACATAATGTTAACAATGGAAATAATGGAAATCATGGATAGGGATCAATCAATAATGGGAATGAGCAGCCTAGAACTTCTGGTTTTACAGTGAACTCTAGGCCATTAATGCCCACATTTACTCAAGCAAACAATCCACCAGCTCAAAATGAACCAACTGAACAAGAATTTCAGACAGGTTTGGACTGATTGGCAAGGGTTGGGTGATGAATTTAAGCAAGAAATGCTTTTTGCAGACTATATAGTCTTCAAAGAAAGAACTAGACCATGTAGAGGAGGTGGTGGGAGATTTCAAATTTAAAAATTGCAAAAGATAGTTGGCAAGGTCACTATACCATGTTTTGATGGTTCAGGAAAAGTCACAGCAAGCTCTTGGGTTCAAAAAATAGATAACTTCTTTTAGCTTAAGCCTATGGCTGAAGACGAAGCCATAAAATATGCAACTTTGCATTTGGATGGTAGTGCTCATGAGTGGTGGAATCATGGGTTGATTACCTTGGGCCATGATCAAATTGTGTCTAATGTAGAGTTTACAGAGAGGCTCATTGACCGTTTGGATAAGAAGGATCCCAAGTTGAATCTTAAGAAGTTTGCACAACTTAAATAGTGGGGTTCAGTGGAGTCCTTTATTGCAGATTTTCAAAATTTTTCACTTTTAGTGACTGATATTACAGAAAGAAGGCTAGTACACTTTGTGGATGGATTGATGGAAACTTTAAGGGGGTGGGTTAAAGCCTTCAACCCCTCAAATTTGCAAGAGGCAATCAAAAGAGCAAGGTAAATGGAAGCTTCAACTTCAAGGAGTAAATTTCAGTCAAGAACCTTTCACCACAAAAAGGAAAAGGACAAAAAACATTCACATAGAGATTCAGATCATAATAAGAAATTGCAGCCCAGACTTGATGATGATCAACTTAATGAGCTTAGGAAGAAGAAATTGTGTTTCCAATGTAGAGAACCATGGGACCCAACTCATAAATGTGCTATCAAGGCTAAAGAAAAACAACTTGAATACTTTACAGCCCCTGAATCAAGTTCTGAAAATTCTGGACAGCAAACTGAATCAGACACTATTGAGGAGGATACTTCATCAGAAGAGTCGGAAAGGAAACAAGGAAGTAGTGTCATGGCACAACTAATCAGTTACAAAAAATAGGATCTTTCAGAGTTAGAGGTGTGTTATGTGGGCAGTGTATAGTAACTCTTATTGACACAAGTGCTACACAATTTTATTGATGAAGGTGTTGTGGCAAGAAGGGGTTTGAAGACGGAAGATTGTGAATGCTTTAGAGTCATGGTAGCTGATGGTTTCACTCTTACTTGCACCAGAAAGATACCAAATTTATGCTTTCAGTTGGGTGAGTATGAGTTGAGAGATGATTTCTATGTGGTTAGCATTGGTGATACAGATGCAGTGCTTGGGATTTAGTGGTTACGTTCACTTGGTGAGTTCAGGATGAACTTACAAACTATGAAAATGAAATTTGAGTTTGATGGGAGAAAAATTCTTTGTAGAGGGATAACAAATGGAGGTCCAAAGGTGGTTTCTTTTAAGAGAATGGAAAGATTGATGAGACATGACCAAGTGGAGTGGGCACCTGAATGCATTATCATGCCTTTTGATTTAGGACAACAAAAGAGAAGTTATCAGCCGGATGTTGAGGTGTTGTTGGACAAGTATAGCAAGGTGTTTAGTGATATCCCACATGGAGTTCCACTAGATAGAGGCATTGAGCACATTATAGAACTTGAGGAAGGTGCTAAACTAGTCATAACTACTCCTTACATGCACTCCAAAAGACACAAAGATGAAATTGAAAAGGCAATTAAAGAGCTGTTGGAAATGGCACACATAAGGCCAAGTAAGTGTCCTTTTGCCTCTTCAATAGTTTTGGTTAAAAAGAAAGATGGGACAATGTGGATGTGCATTGATTACATGGCATTAAATAAGAAAACAATTAAAAACAGATACTGAATACCTTGTATTGATGACTTGCATGTTGCTTGCTACTTTTCGAAGATCGATTTGAGATCGGGTTACCCTCAGATCAGAGTTCGAGAGGAGGATGTTGAGAAGACTGCTTTTAGATGCCATTTCAGTCATTATGAGTTTTTAGTTATGCCATTTGGGTTGACTAATGCTCCAACTACTTTTCAGTCTTGTATGAAGAGGGTATTTATCAAGCAGCTACGTAAGTTTGTCCTTATATTTTTTGATGACATTTTGATATATTATAAGACATGGGATGAACACTTGAAGCACTTGGAAGAAGTGTTTAGTATTCTTGAGAGGGAGTCTTTGTATGCTAAAGAATCAAAATGTGAATTTGGGTTGACAAAATTGTTATATCTTGGCCATATAATCAGCTTTGAAGGAGTTAGTGTTGACCCTGGAAAAATTAAGGCAATCATTGATTGGCCTCCTACAAATTTGTCATAGCTTAAGGGCTTTTTTGGATTATGTGGATTCTATAGGAGATTTGTAAAAGGATTTTCACAGGTTTCTGCCTCATTGACAGATTTGACCAAAAAGGGAGCCTTTACATGGTCTGAAAATGCACATAAATGTTTTAATCAGTTTAAGCATTTAATGAGCACATGTCCCGTATTGGCAATTCCTGATTTTCTAAATCTTTTGAGCTTGAATGTGATGCATTTGGTGAAGGATTAGGTACTGTTTTAATGTAGAATAAACATTCAATTGCTTATGAAAGTAGGAAATTGAGAGGGACAGAAAGAGGCTCTTCAGTTTATGACAAAGAGATGTTGGCAATAATGCATGCACTAGCCAAATTTAGGCCATATCTTGTGGGAGGTAAGTTCACAGTTAAGACTGATCATAATAGTCTTAAATATTTTTTAAATCAGCAAGATTTAAGTGAAAGACAACAAAAATGGGTAAGCAAGCTGCAAGTTTACGATTTTGACATAGCCTATGTCAAAGGGAAAAAGAATGTAGTGGCGATGTATTGTCTAGGAGATCACACTTATGCTCTTTAGTTGAGATTACAGTAGATTGGAAGGTCAATATAACAGCTGAATATGCAAAAGACTCATGGGCTTCTAGCATTTTGGAGGGTGCCACACATGATGACAGGTACACACTACACAATGAACTCATCTTCTATAAATGTAGAATATTCTTGGTGCCTAATTCTAAGCTCAAAAAAGTGGTTATAAAATCTTTTCATATGTTCCTATGGCCGGTCATCTTGGTTTTTTCAAGACATACAAGCAAGTTAGGGAGAGGTTTAGTTGGAAAGGGCTTAAAAATGAAGTTCAGAAGTTTATTCAGGAGTGTCCAGTTTGTCAACAAAATAAATATGAGAATACATACCCTTTTGGCCTATTGCAGCCCCTGCCTATTCCCAATAAAAAATGAGAAAGTATTTCTATGGATTTTATCATTGGTTTGCCTACTGTCCAAGGAAAGAATTGTATATATGTTGTAGTTGACAAGTTAACCAAATTTGTCCATTTCTTTGCAATTTCAACAGTGTTTACAACCTCACAGGTGGCAGATTTATTTTTCATGGAAATTTTCAAGGACATGAAGTTTATGAGTTTGTTTTGGCAGGAGTTGTTCAAATTGAGTGGAACATAACTTCTCCCAGCACTAGCTACCATCCACAAACTGAAGGTCAAATGGAAATAGTTAAGAAGTGGTTGGAGGGCTATTTGAGAAACTACATTTCAGGGCAGCAGAAAGTGTGGGTGAAATGGTTACATTTGAGCAAAGTAACGAGGATCAGAATTGGATCAGAATCGGCAAGGCCGAATTGAATCGCAAATCGACCACGAATCGACAAATTTAAAAAACCCTTGAAATTTAGAGATTTTAATAATTTAAAACTTATTTCATGCACCCTTTATTGAATAACTTAAACACACTATAACATCATCAAATAGATGTTTGAGTTTTTTTATGTTCCCTTTAAAGATACCTGCTGGCTCTGTCATTTGATGGCATAAGAAGGGAACCTCACAAGCTAAAAAAATTGAGCCCTACTACCATTCTAATATCTTAAAATAAAATATTTTGTATTTTCTGATTAAATTCAATAATTCACCTCAATAAATTGCAATAGTTAATTCCACAAACCCAAATTATTATTATGATAGATTTAGTTTAACTATAACTATAAGTATAGCAAGCAGCAAAATTGACTATTTGAGGGCTTTAATCTTCTAAGAAAAATCAGATATGTTAGTATAGATAATGCAAGCAGCATATGTGCCTAATAGAACCACTAAAACAATTAATAATGATGCCAGTACATTGTCCTGCAAAAATGAAACAAACAACAGAGAAAATCCCTTTTATTCAATGATCAATTATGACCTGAAATAGGTTGGTAGGATTACAGACAGAAACAAAAAGCATAACCCTAATTGCATGGCAAGATTTCAACCATCATGTGAGCAATTGATCCCAAAATCAAAACCTCAACTATACACAATGAAACTTCAGAAATCCACGGTCTTATTCTGTTGAGAAGATAACTTGCGACCGATTTTTAACGATTCACGCGATTTTTTGGATGAATCGCTGAATCGGCGATTCATGCGATTCATCCCGATGAAATCGGCGATCTGATTCACTGATTCATAAAAATTGGCAGGCCTGAATCGAATCGCCAAACTGGTGATTCACGTGATTTCACGGCGATTCATTTGAGTGAGTATTGTTACAATTTTACATACCATATGTCAATTAAAATGTCTCCATTTATGGCTCTTTAAGGGTATGAACCACCAAGTTTCATGGACTTACTGTTTAGAGATAGTAGAGTACCCAAAGCCAAGGATTTGTTACAACAGAGTCAAGACACCATGAAATCTTTGAAGGAAAACATCCAACAAGCCCAGAATCAGCAAAAACAATATGCAGACCAGCATAGAGTTGAAAGGCACTTTGAGGTTAATGATTTGGTATACTTGAGATTGCAGCCCTATAGGAAATCCTCACTCAAAAGAAGTGGCTCAGAAAAGATCAAGCCCAAATTTTATGGTCCTTTCCGGGTTGTAAGGAGAGTTGGAGAAGTAGCATATGAGTTGGAGTTACCAGCAAGCAACAAGGTACATAACATCTTTCACGTTTCACATTTGAAGAAAGCTTTGGGACACAATCTAATTCCTTCTACTATGATGCCACCCTTAGATGAGGAAGGGGAATTGATTTTAATTCCAGAAGCCATCATTGAAACTAGGGAACTTACTCTTAGGAAGCGTGTGATTAAAGAGTGCTTAGTAAAGTGGAAGGACCTAACAGTGGAAGATGCAACTTGGGAAAATGAATAGATCTTGACACAACCAGGGCTGAATTTTCTTGAGGTTAAGAAAACTGGGGGAGGGAGGAATGTAATGTCCCCTCCTAATTTATGAGTTAATCAAATAAACTCCAATAAAATTAAATTCTAAGACCCTCAATTAGCATATAATTATGCTATTTAATATTTCACTAAAGTTAATCAAATTATCTATTCTTGTGAAATGTTAATTTTGTCCTGTATGAGGGGAATTGAAGTAACAAAGGAATTCACGAGTCAGAAACGGTTACAAGAAGGCAAGAGAATAAAAGTGAAGGGAATGGCTTCAGAATGGGGGAGAGAGAATGACAGGTTGAAACAGAGAATTACAGATACATGGATTGGATCGACTTCTGTAGAAACACAGTCCTTCTGCAAGTTACTATCTTCAGTGCTGAGAAACGCACTCAGGATAGTCTTTTTTTTACAAACCAACAAACACTTTTTTCAGGGATTTTCATCATAACGAGTGTGACATACAGAGAAAAGGAAGCAATCAATATGAGCTCTAATGGTTGTTGAGAAATCGTCTTATGCAGATACTGTGGATGATGGGAGTTTTGGTTGTACTTGAAAGGGGTTGTTTTTTACATCAAGCCAAATTCCTTGCATGTTCGGGTCCCTTGATATCGATTCTATATGCTTGAGTCGACTGTGTTTTACATTAAGAAGAAGCTGAAAATCTGAGCATGGCATTCACGTACCATTGACGGGAAGTCATAAGCCCAAGAGGAAGATTTAAGATGCCGTGCCTTTCTGCTGGAGCCGTAAACGATTGCTTGGAAATATATATTTAAGAAGTCAAGAAACTTGTAAGCTTGCCGTTTATATTTAAGTTCGAGTAAATTCCTGCAAATAATGGGATCTTAACTTATGGTGAACTGTTTAGTTTTCTGTGGGTCCGGACGTTACCAGTCATAAGTTTTCTCAGTTGTAAGGTGGAGTAGATGCGTATTGGTTAATATGAACTATGGTGCGATAGCCTTCCTAGAGAAATTGGTCGCTGTTGTGTAGCCACTATCATCGCCATTGATGCTAAGTGAAGATAACTGACAAAGTGAGATTTAAGTGGATGCGTGTTCAATATTGTTGAAACAGAGTGCTCAAAAGAATCAATATTATATAGCTGTGTGTCCCTTTATCGTGCTTGCTGGAGTCTTCTGGATCGCCTAGGCATTGAGTTTCACCCTTGATAACTGCTGTAGAAGTTTGTACTTGCAGTCGGGTCCAGAATAATAAGCTGAAAGATTTTTGAAGGTCAGGAAACATCTGAACTTTCATTGATGATATTGTTTCTTGTTTTAACAGTGTTTTAATTCAATGTAGATGTTGAAGCTCCATTTCTGAATAAAAACTGGGCATTTGCCATAATATTTATCTGCAATTATTTCTTTAAAGAAAAGTCTGGATGTGTATCTCATACGCTAATTTCTGTGTGAGAAAAAATCTCTTTCTTTCTGAGCGTGTTAATCAGTTGTCATACATCTGAACTTATATTGGGAAGTCAAAGTGTGGGATAAAACAAAAGGGGTTGAAAATAGGGTGGCTTCTTATACCTATTGTAATTAATTACTCAATATTACTATCTTAAGGGATCCGTGCCACATGTTGGCATCTTCATCCACTTATGACAAGATAATATTATATCCTTGGGAACATAACATGTCATCCCGCCTTGACATGTTTCGTTCCTGAAGCACAAGAAGCCAAATAACAAGATTGCTGCAAGTCATTACAAATATGATGCTATGTTCTATCATCCAGCCGTCCATCGGTGATCTTTGTAGTGCTTTTAGCTTGACTATACTTAGATTTTAAATCCCATCCTTGGTCCCATTTCATTGCACATGTTTGATTCCATTCTTCACCATAGTGTGTCCTTTTTTGCCATGAATAGGCATTGCTTCTATGATTCCAGGGATTGTCGTAGTTGCGCCTTTGACTCCATCCTCCTTGATGGTTTCCTCCATGATTCTTGTCTTTCACAATGATGTGGATGCCTATATAATGTGCCCTTTGCTATCTTTGAAATCTTGTTTGATTCTCAGTACTTTGTTGTTGCTTGGTTTGTTGACTCAAGAAGGGAAACAAACTTTTCGCCTTTTTTCTTTATGTCTGTCTCTTGTTGTTTATCCCTTGATTCTATGGTGCATTCTCCAATCACTTCTTTGCTTTCTCTAACTTGACTTTCCTTAGGTCTTCATTATGCGTAATAACTTGTAATGTAATATTTTTCCTCCTATACTAATGCTTCATGAACTTTTCTGCACATTAATGTTTAAAACTTTAATGTTCCTAAGGATTCTAACAAAGGAAAACCAAGAACAATATCCAACCCATTTATATCCAAAGCATAAAATTTTGAATGAAAAACATGTTTATTCATGGGGAGCTTTGAATCTTAAAAAATTTGAATATCCTTACTTGCTATTTGATTGTCCTTGATGTGCTTTGCTTGCACCTGTAGTTTTCTTACCAATTCCATGTTGAAGTTACTCTTGTTGCTAGGATTTACAAAAACAATAACCTTTGCCTTTTGAATACATCCATGAATTTAAAGGAGTGAATCTTTCTTGATTGGAACTAAAGTGCATGTACCTATACCCTTCATACTCTTCATTTCCTTCTCCCTCTCGTCCTTTTCCTTCTCAGTCTTCCTCTATTTTCTCTTTATCTTCTAGTTCACGTTCTTGTTCTTGGTTTTCTTCTATCTCTTCCTTCAACATCATCTACTACTATTTTTTGGTTATTTTGGTGCACATCTATGTAACAAAGCTTGTTCTAGATCATCCAAAGAAGAAATATCCTTTGCAATGTTGCATAACATACCCCTAATGAATTTTCACAAGTATTCCAAAAAGGTAAGATATCAGAAAAAATTGCATGATTTGCAGCTTGGAGAGAATTTATTGAAAACCATAAAATTACAATAACTCACTCAATATTGATGATCAAAATTTGAATTTTGGATTGTAGCTTCCTTATCTGATCCTCCAACTTAAGGAAAAAATTTGTATAAAAATCACTATAGTTTGGAAGATATAGACAAATCTTAAAAGCTTACGGTTTTGTCCTCACGTTTGCCCAAATTGTAGCTCTAATACCACCTGTTAAGATTCAAGAATATAACAATGGCAATAAGACAATGTAGAAGATAGATCTCACCTATGTTACACCGAGTTTCCGGGATGGAGACGACAGGGGGCGGCGGGACGTGTTTTTGGTATGGGGATACTTATGGACCATTTTTCAGGGGACAACAGGGGACAACTGTTAAAAATAAGGAATTTTAAAAAATATAGAGAAATTTCAAATATGCATATCATAACATTGATGAAGCATTCATCATGGATTGTAGAAGCTTAATACATTTAGAAGGATTTGGAAAAGTGATTCTGATTCATCATTGTAGAAACTTTCATTGTCAATGTGCATACATGTTATATTCAAATTATAACAAAAATGTCCAAAGCCTCCAAGTTTCAACCATGGAATGACATAAATTGTAAACAATAAACATAGAACTACAAAACTACAAGCATGACCAGCCCTTTTTTCAAATTCAAAAATGTGTTTTTTTAACTGGCCTACCAAAAGTGGCTTAGACCGTAGGGGATGGCCGGGGATGCCTAGGAGTCCCTTGGCTGTCCCCGGGACTTCTAGCCGTCCCTTACGTCCCCAACCACTCTCAGAGCCGTCCCGGAAACATATCCGGGATTCTGCACAAATTGGGGGCAGCAGGGTACTTCAAAATGTCGTCCCTGTACAGTCCCCGGTATGGGAATGAGGGTGAAAGCATGGGGGACGTGTCCTCGTGGAGCATAGGATCTCACACAACATAAGAAATGTTTGTGGGCCAAGATGCCCTAATATTCAATATATGCATAAATAGAATAAACCCTTAGGGTAGAGTAATACCATACAAGAATCCTTATGGAAGATGGCACTCCACATGATACGTCCAAGAGATTAGGCCTAGACACAATATCATGCTCAACACATAACCATACAATGATATTCACCTTCTTTTTTTGATATAAATAGAATAAACCCTTAGGGTAGAGTAATACCATACAACAATCCTTGTGGAAGATGGCACTCCACATGATACGTCCAAGAGATTAGGCCTAGACACAATATCATACTCAACACATAATCATACAATGATATTCACCTTCTTTTAGACCTCTTAATAATAAAACTAAGTTAAACCTAATAGGTCTTCTAATCACCTTACTCTATAACTAACTTAAGGGGTGTGTACCACGTGAGCATCTCCATCCATCTCCATCCACTTACGTATAATATAATATTATATCCCGGGTACACAACAAGATATAGGAATCCAACTAAGCAAGCACATGTGGTTTCTTATAAACTTGGTAAACCTACCAAGACCTTTTTTGGACCGAGATAAGCCTCAAGCGTCTTTATGTAGCAAGTTTGATGAATTTATATAATTGGTCTTTTAAAGAGTCACTGTAGGATAATAGGATGTCGATCGGTACCACATTACACCAGTTACGAAATTAGAGTGACAAAAGGTTGTTGAAGCATAATCTCTTTAGCTTATTAAATCTAATTTTTAATCTTGCTTATTACAGATGGCATGATTGCGATGCACCAACATATCAAAAGATGGGTTGGTCTGTCTAGTTCCACAAAGGAAGAGATGATCTCTGTTCGCCTCTTTTGTTGGTGTCATTGTGCATGGTTTTCTGCTGTGCGTATCATACAATGTGCATCTTTCTGAAAATGTGAAGAAGCGATAGGGAAATATCCACGATGGAAACTGTCTGTGTCATGGTTGCTTTGCATCATTCAAACTGCCACATTTCAGAAATGCTTGTTTTGGAAGATCAACAAGGAAAAAATTATATTATAATCGGAAACTACATTAAAAAATGAAATAGTTGGAACCCAAAGTGCAGATAAGCTATGACAACTTTACATTTCAGATTTTTTTATTTTTTATTTTTAACATGAAACAATTCATAAAGTGAATTAAGAATGAATGGAAAAATCTATGGGAATGAACATGATGATAAATTCTCAATGTTAAAGTTTATGTGAATATTCAATAAATGCTTGCTTTCCTCCTTGCGTCCAAAGTTTTGATGCTTCTTTTTGAAATTTGGTAGTATTGTGCAACTAACGTATACTGTTAGATTGCCATATTCTAGTCTTGCTTATGAAACCAAATTTCTATGGATTCGTCCAATTTTGGAATATTTGAATATGTATTTTTGTTTTGATTTAGATATCTTCTGAACCAAGATGTTTGACCTTAAGTTATTTTTTGATTTAGCTCTTCTGTGCTCTTATAGTTTGTAAATTTTGTTGGGGTATAGGCTCTGTCAAAAGTCACGTCAACTGGAGCTATGACATTCTGCTTTATTCAAGCAATTGAGAGAGGATCCGGAACAAATTATGGAAGTCTTTTGAATGCAATGCGTAATACCATCCGTGAAACAGGGGCAAGTTCTGGTGGTAGCCCTGTGACTAGTCTGATCTCCATGCTTTTAACCGGAGGCAGTTATAGTGGTGGACTTACCCAGGTACTAAACTTTAACTGGAGAGTTTGATTCTCATTCTTATTAACATTGATTAAAGTCCCATCTATTGGAAGAATAATAGAGGAGATTACGGTCTTCATGACCTTATAATTTAGATATCTGGGAAGCTCTATCAGATAAAATTTGAAGCATAGAAAATTTGTGCATGCAAATAAACCATGACGTTATAACACTTTAATGACTTACGGCCTACATGTCCTTATGGTAGTTATTATTTGACCTTTTTGAATAACCAATCTATGAAAATAACATTTCCAGCTGTTTCATAGCCAAAAAATAACTTAACTTTTGCTCACTTCAGAATAGATAATGCACGTCCTTATTGCAGCTGAGTCTAAAATAATGTGAAGTTCAAAATGTATTCATATTGGACAATTTTCTTTAGTCTACAATTCTCTGTTTAGACGGTGACATGGTGCATCATTACTAGTTTTGTTAGGCTAACTACACAGTTTTTATCCTACCTATTCCTTTTGTTTGATCTGTAGATTTCATTTGGACTCGTGAATGTGTAAATGGAAATCATTTACCTTCTGTTTTTGTTTCATTCGTTGAAATTCAAGATCTATCAAAATACTTCACAATTTCTTCTATACTCGATTCAAAATCTTTCTACTGTATTTGAGTTTTCAAACAGTATATGTAAATGGATATTTGTGGTTTTGCCTATGCCCTGATTGTTGATTGTCAAATGTTGCAGGAGCCTCAGCTGACATCCACAGAACCATTTGATATCCATGCTAAACCATTTTACCTTTGAAGGTAACCTGATGCAAAGCTTAGGATGGTGTCTCTTAAATACTTTCTTGTTTGACCTTTGGCAGAGAGCAAGGAATATTGTTAGAAGAAGCTGTTCTGTTGTGTTAGAGAGTTGCTTTTTAATTTGTATTTTCCTTCACTTTTTCACGATGGTTTGAAGCCATTCAGTAAGAAGCAGCTTGGGATTTTATATGTTAATTTGCATATATTTCTCAATTGGTTGGAGTGTGCACAAACAATGTAAAAACTCTTTTATGTAACATTTTAACAATTGAATTGAAGTAAGAAAAGTTTTTGTCATGGACATGGTAGCTTTTCCCAAGTGCTTCATGTTTTGACAAATGCCCGGCAACTCTTTGATGACTATGTGCTAGAAAATTGTGTATGCTCACGCATCCATTTTGTACCTGAAAATTTCCACTTTTGGCCGACTGCAAATAACAACAATCTGTAGAACATTACATAGGTCGTTCAAGGCAAATCAAAATGTGCTTGATGTAAAAGAAAATGTAATTCTTGAGCAGGTCATTAAATGAATGTGATGCCAATGAACTAGATTTGCCAAGAAATTGGAAAAAATAATTGAAATTATGTTATTCTCAAGGGAGTTGAGAGCAAGGTGTTGGTTATGTAAAGCCGAGTTGAAATGATGTCCTTTGGATAACTCTTTCTTACTTAAATCGGTCTCCATGTAAAGATATCTTATAAAAATAATAAAATAAATACTTACATAATTTCTAAGCTATAAATACAAATAGATACATATTTATTTTGATCCTTGGAGATGGGGATTAGTAGAAGTAAATCAAATCACAGGACAAAAATTTCTTGACATCAGAAAGCAATGTAGAGCACAGCTCTTTGGAGGTAATGGAACATAACCAAGGGCAAAGGATTAACAGACCTGGTAATAGAATAATCTCAGATCATTATCAAAGTTAGCCGGAATTGGAATAGTGATAAGGTCAGTATTGGTATGTTAGGAAGGTAACAACAGCTAGACTGCCTATCTAACCTAATTGTCATCTCTATGACACCTATTATATCTAACTTTTGGAGACTATGTTTGGTAGATATTAAAATCTCTTAAGGTTGTGTCAATGACGACTTAAAGTAGGGGAAAACTATGTATATTGAAATAAAAGGAAAATAAAAATATGTTGAGAAGAAAGATTTAAAGCAAAGTGGCATTATTTATGAGATATGAGAAAACTAAATAAATACTTGAATATAAGCCACCAATATTTAACATACACATCTTTTGAATGTAAGGCATTGAACATGTTGTAACTTTGGCATTTGGATTTTAGAGTTTTCATAATCTCAATGCAGTCTATTAAATAAAAAAAATGTGAATAGCTTGAGAGATGTAGGAGTCAATTTATTTTTGTGATTTTTATTTTTATGATTCTAGAGCCTTCAAGGATATCTTATTTAACATAATAAACATAAAGAATGATGGTATTGGTGACTACTTGACATGCAAACTAATATAGACAAGCAAACAGTAGGAAAAAAATATTATAATGGTGACAAATTGAATAATTATGCTCTTTTCTATTATGTTTTAGGTCCACATTGATTAAAGTGTTGTAAGTGCCATGATTAGTTTACAAGTGGCATGATTGTGTGTGAAGTTGGCTCACAATATTCTATATCTTGATCCATTCATTATTGATCCCCATATTTGTATCACTAACCCTTAGATTCAATATTTAATAACCTACATCAGATTTACAGGTGTAAACATTACCTCGATCACTTTCATAGTTGTAAATTTAAACCTTGCACTTTGAAATTCAAAATTGAAATTGATCCATCACTAACTACTTCACTAGTTGTTTTTTTATTACGGTAACAACAGGTTTTGAAGGGGCCCCGAAACCCTTTAACAAAGCTAATATAAGATAAGCATTAAAAACCCATAACGACAACTATCTGTCATAGACAGAGACAGAAAACCAAAAAGGGCTAACACTCCAAATATACAATACAAAGTTCTACCAAATAGAAAAAGCTGAAACCAAAAAGAAACTTCCAGCAAGACAACCAAAAAAACTTCCAGGACACGAATCAATCCAGCATCTTAGAACACTTCTCAGATTCTACCATATGGTTTTCCATATTGTAGATTTCCACCATCTGATTTTCCATATTCTGGATAGAATCCCGAAGATTAGTTAAATCTTTGACTTGGGCCGCTGTCTTCTTTCTTGTACTGGATCTAGTTCTGGATCCTGGGCCTGATATCTGGATGTCCTGTTTCCCCTCTTCCTCCAAATTTGCTCTGTTATTACTGTTCCCTTCCAGCAGGGTATGCAAAGCTATCAGGTTATCAACATAGGCTTCCATTCCTGATTTGATGAGTAGTCAGCTTCCTCAGCATAATGTTGTTGTTGTTGGTTTTCTCAGTTATCGGGTTAATTCTATTATCAATCATTTTACTTATCTTATCATCCATCTTAGTGGTATTATCAGTTACTTTATCAAAAACATCATTAGCTTTCTGATACATAACAACATCATTCCTCATTTTGTCTATGATCTCCTCCAGTAGGGTGTTTCTTTCTTCAAGGTCTTTACACTTAGCCTGCAGCTCCTGAATGTCACCTTGGACCCATTTGTCTATATTGTAGCCATACATTGCTTTGTTTCTAGCTGGTTGAAGAAAGGAAATGTTGATTGCTCTTTTGACCTTAAAGTCCTTATCCCAAAGGTCTTCTTCCAAGCTCCTCTGCTTCTGGTGATTATCCTTCTCATCAGCATCACCCATAGGGCTCTCAGGAGGAGTTGAGTTAATTTCACAGTCAATATGCTCATTCTGGTCATCCTTGTCAAGATCGACAAAGTTTTTGTCACTTTGGGCCTTTTCAGACTCTTCCAGATTATGAGTAGCAATATTCTCCTCTACCTTTGCTATATTTGCCTTTTCAATTTCATTTTCCTCTGGTTCTTCAAAAGTTGTCTTAGCCATGTTCTCTAGCGTATCTTGGTTTTGGTTTTCTTGGTTTTCTTCAGTCCTCTTATTAGATTCCTTCCTATCATCCATAAACTTGTTCTAATTCTTGTCAATATACGTTTCCACCAGGTTGTCAACTTGTTCAATTATCTCCTCAGAGATAGTTTTTTCCATGTCCGTGGTATACTGAATGGCAAAATCACCTTCCTCACCCGTAGGCTTAGTGATAGTAGGGTTAGCCTTCTCAAAATCCTCTCTATTGCCGTGCTCCCCATCTTTGATTTCCTCGTTCTCATAAGAATCCTCCTCCTGGTCATCATCAGTCCTCATACCTTCCACATCATTGAAGATAGAGGGTGTGATATAAGCTTCCACTGGGCCTTTACGACTTTTTTTTGTTTGTGGCTTTGCTGGCTTTCTTTCTAGGCGACACCTCTGCATTCTTTCTTTTAGCATTATCAATCTGCCTGGGGAGCGGCTCAGAGATGTGTTTTTTAGCATACTCCGCAATGAGAAGGATGAGCCCCTCATGCAGAACAGAGGTAGCCCTAACTCTGAAGTCCACAATGCTCTAGTTGAGCAAGCTAAGCAGGTAAAACAAGAAAGATACCCTAACATCATGTCTGAAATGATTGACGAGCACAAAATGGTAGTTGTAGACTTTAGAGTACCTACCATCAAGTGTGAAATATTCCATTATCGCTCTGATAACAAAAGCCCAGATGCGTTTGATGTTGGACAAATTCACATAGTCCAGGTTGCCTTTAACCAGCATAGCCTGCTCCTCATGGGACTTATGAAAGGTTTTGTATGCTTTATTTCCCACTTTCTTGTCTTTGATGAAGTGCATACCATCCAGAGGGAGCCTTGCAATCTCTACCAGAAGTTCTAAGGCTAGGGTAAAAGATTTACCCAAAATGTTAACTTTACCATTCTCCCACCCTGCAACAAAAGCCTTCGTGATCTCTTTGTCATTACCATGCAGGCGTTTTAGATATGTTATGAGTTGAATTAAAGCATGTTATATTGATTTATATGTTTGGTTCTTGTATTTAAGGATATTGATTCACATATTTGAATTGACACGGGAATGTGAGGAGAATATCTAGATAAAAGAACTTAAAAGGAGAATCTACTTTGCTTTGTTGATTGTGGCATCATTCTTAGTCCATGCTTGCTAGCTATTCTTAATCTTTTTGCTTAGTGTAGACACCCTAAAATGGACAGGCTTGCGACTTTACATTAAAAACACTAATTTTCATCTATTAATTAATGATTTTTTAATCATTAATTAATCATCTATTTTTCTTCTAAAATCATTCCTCAAATCATCTAATCAAATTCCCAAAATTAATTAAATAATTAATTTTATTTAATTAATTAAGCTTTAGTTGATTAATTATCATTATTTAATTAATTAAACTCAATTTCCTATAGTTCAAATCCAAATATTTAAACTTACTAATTAAATTCTTCCAATTAAATTAATTTAATTTCATCAAATAAATCAATTCTTAATTAAAAAGAATTCAATTATCTCACATGTTGAAAACACTTATTAAATAAATGAATTAAATACTAATTTATCTTCAAAGAGATAACTCCAATTAGATCACATGGGTTACTCCACCCATCTCTCCAGTCCACATGGGTAACTTCACCCACCTCTTCAGTTCAAAAAGGCAACTCATAATTAGCTCTTCAGTTA
>MU223201.1:740077-812623 GCA_018584345.1 Thuja plicata
AGATTTTGTCTCATTGTGACACTTGTCACCTAGGCTTAATGGCTTAGTGGTTAGATGGTGAGCATCTTTCCATTAAGCCATTAAGCCAGCCCTTAGATCCTTTTGAAGCTGCTCACTTTTTAACCCAGTTGCCATTGGTGTTGGATTTAATCAAATATTTCCATTAATTCATTATTTCTCTAGGATGCACTAGAACGCGACACTTGTTGCTTGGGCTTAATGGCTTAATGGTTAGATAGTGTGCATCTTTCCATTAAGCCATTAAGCCAACCTTTGATTTTCCTTGAACTTTCACACTGGTTAACCCATTTGATGAAATGAATTTAAATTTAAACATATTTAGAATTTGCACATCTCACCAGAATGCGCCAAGTGTCTCCTTCTGATTGGTCCAAAGGTCCACTTGGTGCCTACTGGGCACCACGTGGCATCCTCTGATTCACTGACTGATCCACTGGGTGCCACTTGTCATTTGTGCCGCATGGACCAATGGCTTAATGGCTTATGCTTATCTTCCTTGCAAATTTCTCACTAAGCCATTATGCTATTGGTTGATTTTGGCCACCTTGAGATGCATGCCCAAACATGCATCCTCCTAAGCCCAGTCATCTACCATGTCACTGCTGCGAGCCCCGCCAAAATTTAGGCATCATTCCCCTGGCATGGTTTTTGAGGCACTCAACCCTAGCTCCTGCGTGCTTGGGAATAACCTCTCCTTTCTTCTTCATATGTCATACTGTGGATTTTTGCATATAAGGATTTTGAAATCTTTCTGTGGCATGAATGTGGGATATTGGGTTTTTGTGTTTTTGAAGATTCCTGTGCATTTTTGTCCAAAATATGGGGCCCCACCACACACTAAGTCTCCAGCCAAGAGGTGCACCAAATGGCCTCTGGTTTCTTTTACTTATTTCATATATGATGCCCTTTAGTATATAAATACTAAAAATTGACCATGCACAGGCAATGTAGGATTAATGTTCTTTGTGATTGTTATGGGCAGTTTAGACATTGCTGCACATAGTTGACTATATCTCAAGAAAAAAGAAGAATTTTGAAGATCTCTCTTATGAGAATCTGGAGAATTAGGTTTTTGACAACATATCCAAAATTGAGCCCGATCCAATGGTGGAATTGAAAGTTATGCCCCCCGCAATATGACTATTTTTTATCTCCTGCAAATTCGTGTTTGCAAAAACTTTATTCAATCTTTCCCAAACAGCTTCCACTGCCTTCTTCTCCATTTTCTATGCGTCCCGTGAATGGTATTAAAAAAAACAATTAACATGCCTTATTTATGGTTCCACATTTTTCAACGTTGGTTTCTCCTTCAATCAGCTATGGCTGCTTGCTTATTGGTTTTAAATGCTTTGTTAAAACTTCACTCCGTTCAGACAACTTGCACACATGCTTGCTGTGTTACTTATTATTTGTTGTCTTCACCAGTTGTATTAATGCTTTCAACACATCAAATATTCAAATGGAAGATTGCAAAAAGACTCATGATTTTCCAATTTGTGCCAATCACAAACTATCAATTACCATTAAAACTTGTTCCGAGAACTTGTGAAAGAATGGTTCTAGAACTTCAAACTATGCTCAATGAGAAGTAGGCCTCTAGAATTGTTTGTGGGTGCTCATATAATGGTAAATTCACATTTCCATAGAGATATTTATGTGTATCAAGATAACTTTTACACCTCTGCAAACTGATCACACTAATAACAACTAGCCTCTGGAACTAGCTTCAAAAATTGACGAAAACAAGTAACCTGAGACCGGTGCTAGGCACACACATTCCATGGCTAACATTCTTCCATACTGCCAAGTGACATTTGATGAAATTAAATAGGTCAAAATATTTTAATCATCCAAGTCACCTCTTCAGGATAATTCTGCAAATTACCCTGTCAAATAATAATGAAATGCATTTGGTTCCGACTTTGAAAACAAGCCAAGAGACCTCCTGGGAATTCGAGCCTCTGGATACCGGAAGTATGTGATATGGAGAATACAGATCTAGAAGGGTGGATCTTGAAAATCATCCAGACACATTTGGCGTCCCCTCGAAAGTAGCCAATTGAAGATGCAAAAAATAGAAAACATGAGGAATACCGATTTCTGCAAATGGAAAGAAACTTGGAAAGTGTGCAAACAAAATCCTCAGGATCTGAAACCTTGCAAACTTGAAGAAAATTTGGTCTATAATTTAGGGAAACCATTTGCTTGATGTGAAAAATCATATTATTCAAGATATAACCTCACAAACAAGGCCTCTGACCAAACTGTGCAATTGATTTGCATCAAATTGTCAGAAACTGCAAACATAATCGGATTGGCAAACTGGGCAAACAGATTCATCATGACTTGAAAATCATCAGGATAGAACATTTCAATGCCTAGAATATAGGGGAACTTTCAATTATCCATTTCACTCAACCGGGTGTGAAATTGTAAGACCTCAAAGTAGGTCATTCAAAAATCTGCATTTGATAGTTTGGCACACTAATAGAAACTACAAATGGAATGGGCTTAGCAACTTGACCAAATAGACTTGTCGCAACTTAAAGATGGAAATTAAAGAAGTATTTAACCTCTATAATGGAGTACAAGAGGAATTGTTTCAATTAGGTCACTAGGTCAAACGTTACAGTCAGTCAAACAGGGCTACTCAGAATTCTGATCAATTATACAATGCATGACAACAGTAAACTACCAACTTTGAGGGGTTTGAAACCTAGACAAAACATATTGAAATGACTTGAGATTTGAAATGTAAGTTCATTGATATGCATACTAAACATCCCCAAAGTGGCAGGTCATGAAAAATTTCTGGGTGCAAGATATTCAAAGGCAAACTAGGCTTATTACAATAGATTGACACAGGCACAAATGCAGATTTTGACAAGTGCTCAAAACAAGACATCACAAAATATCTCAAAACTTGAAATTAACGAACTGGGATGTCTTCAAATGCCTAAAAAAGAGTAATGAGTACTTGACATGCATGGCAGACCTTAGAATTTCATCAAGGTAAATAGGCACAAAAATGATCATAGGGCTTCAAATTGCAAAATTTTAACATGGCACTTCAAAACCCTTACTTTGTTTTTCAGTCCCAACATCTCCAAGGTGAGGGTCCCCTATGATAGTAGAAGTGGGTGAAGATACTCCTTCAACCACAAAATCAGAAGAAGAGGCCAGGAAAGAGCAGAAGGTTGCTTCAGTAGCCAAATTGGTGTCCTCTTCTCCTATCTCGGTAAATCCATTTTCTTCAAGGCCAAAGTCTACTCCTCCAGTCATTAGGAAACTATTTATAGAGGAGTTGGTCTCTGCCACTAAGGTCACCAGTGCTGACTCATGGATAGAGAACACTCTATAGCACAAAAGAAAGAGATTGGAGGAAGGGGATCCCAGCAAAGATACTCTAGCTTGAGCAATGCAACCCGACGCTGCTGCAGTAAAGACTAAGAAAGTGAAGACACTGTCCACATTGGGAAGAGACCCAGAGACTAGGCATTTCACTATGTAGGTAGTAAAGCCCATGAAGGAAGGCCGTTTTGAAGATTTAACCCCTTCTGATTTCAAGCTACACTCATTTGATATGGGCTTAGCCCGACATGATACCAAAGTAGATTGGTGGAAATCCACTAATGTAGTAATTGAAGAAGAGCTAGAAGAACTTAAAAAGACAAAGGTACAACTTAAGGCTGAAGTCAGTGAGCTGACAAATTTTATCTGGCAATTGGTTACTCTAGTTTCTAGTATCCCCAGTACTCAAACCACATTTCATCCCAACGCCGCAGAGAATCAAGCCATAATAGCCAAGTTGCAGGAGGATAGGCACTTCGGGAAGATCAAAAAGGGATGGGTTGAGAGGTTCAAATCTGAGGGATTGGCAGTTGTCGAGCAGTTGGGTAATGCTGTCTTGAGATTGGATATGGAAAGGAACAACATTGAGAAGAATCTGCAGACTCTCGCATCTGAGAGAGTGAAGTGTCAAGAGTGTATATTGACGCTCCACGTGGTAGTAAAAATGAAGACCAAAGAGGCATTAAAAGCCAAGATTCTACAAAAGGGAGATGAACCTCTAATCAAGTGGCTTCAAAGCCTAGAGTTTAAAATTGAGATGATCATCCAGGCTGAGATGGGGTTGCAACAAGTAGATGTTAAGCTCAAGGAAGAACAAAACAAAGAATATAAGATTCTTCAAGGTTTACACACAGAATCACAGATGAGTGGGCAAGGTGAAGAAATGATAGGATTGGCCAATATGCATAAATCATTTTCTGATTATGTGGACAAGCTGTCAGAGCAATCTTCCACCCATTTGGACAAAGTACCAGAACTCCATCAGTTGAGTCAATGTATTTATAAAGCCATGGAATAATTGAAGGACCAGACTGATGCAATTAAGAGTCTGGCTAAGGAGAATTCCAGGTGGCTCATCCGATACACCAATGTCCATGTCAATAGACATGAGGAGCTCATCAGAGTTATCATAGTTTCCACTGCCTATACGGCTAAATTAGGCAAAGGGAATGAAACTGAAGCTTGAATAGATTCTCTCTTTGTACCAAATTTTGATTGATGTTGTAATAGATAAACCTTTGGTTATCATTTCTAGTTGGGGAAGTTGAACTATTTCGGTTACCCCCTTTTTTGTAATGGCCCAATCTGGGACCTAGATGTATTATTTACGAAATCAATGCAAAGGTTGGCTAAATTTTGGTGTGAAAGATAGCATTTTTCTGAGTCAATTGTGTGTGTCTGAATGCCATTTCTTTAACTGTTCCATTTCATTTCATTTGTCTTTCTATTGAATTTGAATGTTTCTTTGAAGTCAGATTTGTAATCTGTCTTTGAACCAGATTTTTGTGTTATGATTTGATACAGTTAATTTAGGGGAAGATCTGTTGTTATCCTGAGTTAGGAAATTTTTCTGTGATATAGATTGATTCATCAACATTTCATCATTAATCTTTAGTCTTGCACCTGCATTTTCAGTAGAAGTTCATGCATTACCAGTTTTGGGAGTTAATCTGATTGATGAAATCTCAGAGTTGGCTAATTTAAAGTTGAATCCACCCTGCCTAAGCTATTTCTCATTTGGGTTTAGCTTGGTTTACCTCTTCTGTTCTCGGGTCAAGAAAATATCCCTGTTAGATTAGGAAAGATCAAAATTCACTGAAAATCATTCATATAAGGGAGCTATACCTTTAAATTCAGAGGGAAATTTGTTTATGGTTACAATTTCCCAACTGTTGTATTCGGTTGCTTCTTCATATTTAGGCATTTTAGAGTTATAAGAAAGAAGAAAAATATATTTACCAATAAATTTTTGGCGACTCTACTGGGGAGTTGAACAGTCAGTATACCAGAAGCATATCATGTAGAAAGATGGTGCTTTCCCATGAAAACATAATTCCTGTGCTCCAACCGAATCTTGGGTTCCAAGACGATCAAGAGGATCTCATTTCCTCACTAAATACTTTTGTTTCGAGACACAAAAGAAGCACCGAGAATTATAGAAATGCCAGTTAAGTGCTAGAATAAGAAGAAGTTAGAGTAGAAGCACTTGAAGGAGCCATCCAGAGGAGAAATCTAAGAAGGGCACAACGCAAAGCAGAGCATGAAGCTAGGCTATAGAATTAGTTGAAAACTTGGAGCCTTAAAGGTTTCTCAGGAGTACAAGGAAAGAAGGTAGCACAGACCCAGTCTTTGAGAGACTCACAGATATCAACTTTTATCTTTTACAAGTACCTCTCTGAGGAAATAGAACTGCAAGGATCCAGAGTAGACCTTCTTCAGCTCCTAAACAAACTACTCATTTGTCCACCACTTGCCAAGTGTTAAATTTACACGGAGTAGTTGCCCCTCCTGTTATTAACCTAACACCCTATCTACCCCAAGTAGTTATGGCACTTCCTTGGGCCACCCCAGTTGGACCTCTACAATTAGCAACATATAATCCTCTTCCTTCAGGATCTAGAAATAAATTTCCCAAATTTTCTGGAGACGGGAAAGTATCCACAGACGAGCACATTGCTGAATTCTTTGCTTCAACCAATATCCTAGCAGTACGAGAGGAGGATATGGCCGTCAGATTATTTGTTGAAACCCATGTTGAGGGTGGTGCCAATTGGTTTCACCACTTACCTAATTCTTCTATCACGGATTGGGTTTCCATGAGGGCTGCCTTTGAAAAGAAGGTTTAAAACTGCTGAAGATGAGCACGCCCTATTAATGCAATTAACTTCTATCAAGAAAGAACCTTCTATTAGTATGAGGGATTTTATAGCTAAATTCAATAATCTTGTAAATTGTATCCAGCGGCTGACAGGCCAATGACAGGAAATTTGAAAACATTCTTCATAAGTGTTATGCCACCGGACATCAATTATGATCTAAGAAGGGTGAACCTTGCAGATTTGGATGCTACAAAGAGAACTGCTGTAGAACTTGAAGACCATATGATCTCATCCAGGAAATGGAAAAGAGAGATACAATCTAGAGCCAGTAGTAGTAATACTATGTCATTAGAGGAGATGATTCAAAATTGTCTAATGAACTCATTTCCTTCAAGAGGCAGCTTCCCAGATTTAATAATCCTTACCAGCAAAACTTTGAGGAGAAGCCTAGGAGAAAAAATGAGGGGAGGAATACTGATGGAAAGGCGTTATAGTTGACTGCTCCTCCATAGAGGCTAGCTATATAAGCTCCTCCTAAAAGAGGAAACATGTGTGCCTTTCACCTAACCACGTATCATGATGGAGAGAGCTGCCCCGATGTAGCTCGTGCTTGGAAAATGCATCAGACTGATGAGTGGAATGCTAGGGTGTCCGGAGCTGAACCAGATTCATACTCACATGGTGACTCTGAAAACTTATATTTAGAGTATGAATCAAATTCAGAGAAAGAAGCAACATGTTACACTCGCATAGATGAGACCTCTTATATAGTTTTGACCCAGAGTCAGAAAGATAAAATCCCTTCTTCAACGCCTCCACTTAAAAATAACGAGGCATCTACCTCCTATTCTAAGGAGACCAATCAAGGAGTGAGAATTCTACAACCAGGTAAGGAGCAAAGCTCTTTTGATATTATTCAATTATGTAGAGATTCTAGAATTCAAATTTCCTCTATAGATTATCTTAAGTCTAATCCCATAGAAATGCAAAAGCTAGTAGATTAGTGTAAAGAAGGGAACCCAGAGTTAAACCAAAATGTCATGAATACCATAGAAAATGAGTCTATATTTGCAGAACCAAACAGGCAAGGGGAACCTTCTATTTTGGCTACTTTCCTAGGACAAAAGCTTGACCCATTCTATGTGTCATTATATATAAATGATTGCAAGTTAAGCAATTGCATAATAGATTCCGGAGCCTCAGACAATGTCATGCCATCAACCGTAGCCAAAGATCTAGGAATTACCCTCACTAAAGCCCATGGCAGATGTTACTCTATGGATTCCAAGAAAGTACCCCTGGTTGGCCAGATTAAAGATGCTCAAGTGGCCCTGGTAGCACACCCCAAGAAGAAAATGTTGTTATCAATCCTTGTCGCTGATATACCCACTAGTTATGGTTTACTGTTGAGCAGGAGTTTTTGCAGAGACCTTGGGGGAGAGATAAAGCTGGATTGGTCTCAAACTTTAATCCCAGTGGGCAATAAAAAGATTAAATTGGTCCTGGAGGAGAAAGCCAAGTTTACAGTGCTGAAATCTGATGACCCTAAAGCCCAAATTCTGTATCAAGAATTGGAATTTGGTAACTATATGCTATTTACTGATGATCACGAGGAGGAAATGAAATATGGAGAAGAGGAAAAGTAGTTTTATGCCAAAGAAATGCCACCATAGATTTGGACTCTTGAATTTGATGGCAGTTGTGCATCGTCAGGATTTGGTGTAGGTGTGGTCTTGATGTCACCAGATGGAGTATGTGAGCCTATGTGTTATAAATTGAAGTTTGGGAACACCAACAATACTGCAGAGTATGGATCACTCCTATTAGGGATTATTGCTGCAAAGGAAAATGGTGTGAAGATCTTGAGAGCTTGTGGTGATGTTGAGCTAATCGTGCATCAAGTCAAGAATCAATACTCTGCAAAAAATCATAGATTAAAAAACTACACAAACAAAGTATGGGACAAAATAGAGGCACTGGATGCATTCTTTATTGAATGTGTGCCAAGATAATTAAACTCCAAGGTAGAATCCTTGGCCGTGTCAGCTTTGCTACTTCTCCCTCACCCAGAATTCAAAGATAAGAAATACCAAGTAGAGGTCATGTATCGACGATACGTACCTGACAATGTAGAAGACTGGAAAGTGTTTGAAGATGACCAGAACCTCCTTCTCTTTCTGGAGAGCGGTGGTGAATTCCATAAAGACATTCCCAATAGAACCAAAGGAGACTGTCAGGACAAGAAAAAGAAAGATAAGTCAGATATCATCCAGCTACAAGGAAATATCATCCCTCCCCACTTAGTTACACTTGAAAAAATCTTCAACATGCACGACACCTTTGTTAAGAAGAAGAGAATCGAGAGAGGTCCTACCACTGGTGAATATGAGGGAATAAACATAGGAACTGAGAAGGATCCCAAGATGATCAACATTGGGAAATGCTACACTGAAAAAGAGAGGGAAGAGGCCAGGAAACTCTTCCTAGAATACCAAGATGTTTTCGCCTGGAGTTATGTAGATTTGAAAAGTTTTATGAATGGGAAATTCAAACACCAGATTCCTTTGAAACATGAGGCAACTCCATTCAGACAAAAATAAATAAATTACAACCCCAAAGTTGCTAATTCCATATTCAGGGAAGTTGATAAAATGCTCAAAGCAAGGATCATATACCCTATCTACCATTCTACCTGGGTAGCAAATATAGTGCCTGTGAGGAAGAAGAACGAAGAAATAAGAATCTATGTTGACTTCAAAAACCTTAATCAATCTTCCTTGAAGAACAATTACGCACTCCCCAACATGGATTATCTCTTGCAGATCATGGTTGGAGCCAAAATGATGTCCATGTTAGACGGCTTCTCAGGGTATAACCAGATTGAAGTTGAGAAAGTAGACCAACATAAAATGGATTTCACTACTCCATGGGGCACCTTTGCGTACCACATAATTCCATTTAGGTTAATCAACGTCGCAGATACCTTTCAAAGAGGCATGGACCTTTCTTTCAGTGATATGAAGAACAAAATCATCGGTATGTATCTAGATGATCTTACTATATTTTCTAGGAAGATAATATATCACATAAATGACTTAAGGAGAGTATTGCAAAGGTGTCGGGAGGATGTGATTTATTTGAATCAAAAGAAGTTAGTTTTCTATGCAACGGAAGGGAAAGTGTTGGGTCACATTGTCTCCCAAGAAGGCATAAGGATTGACCCAGAAAGGGTAAGAGCAATCCAACAATTGAGTTTACTTGTAAACAAAACTGGAGTGAAATCATTTTTCGGCCAGGTAAAATTTCTCAGGAGATTCATTCCAGATTTTTCTGAAATCACCAAATGCATAGTGGACATGATGAAAGGAAATGTGAGTTTCAAGTGGAATGAACCAGGTAATCAAGATTTCAAAAGCATAAATAACACCATAGCCAACGCTCTCGTGCTATGTCACCCAGATTATAAGAAAGATTTCATAATCTATTGTTACTCTTCTGAACATACTCTATCAGCCATTCTCATGCAAGAGAACGAAGAGGGAATTCAAGCTCCCATTTCTTTTATGAGCACACCTCTGAAAAATCATGAGCCGAGATACTCTCAGACTAAAAAACATGCTTTCACAGTTGTAAAGGCTTTAAAGAATTTCAGATTCTACATTCTACACTCACACTCTCTTGTGTATGTGCCTGATATTGTAGTGAAAATCATCTTGACTCAACAAGATGTAGGATGTAACAACATAGGAGCATGGGTAGCTAAAACCCAAGATTATGACATAGAGATCAAACCCACCAAGATGGTGAGGGGAAGTGCACTATGCAAGGCAATGGCAGAAAATTAAATAGACAAAGACCCAGAAGCTGTACACTTAGTTTTGGTAGTAAGTATGCAAGACCCTTGGTTTGAAAATATCATGTATTTTATGACATATGGTGAATGTCCTAAAGGATTAACTCCGAAGAAAAGAAGGGACCTGAAACTAAAAGCTTCTATATATGTAATCTTGGAACATAGATTGTATAAAATATCTATAGATGGAACTTTCCTCTGGTGTGTCGACAGACAAAAACAAGAGAAGTTGTTAAAGGTGTTTCATGATGAAGCTTGTGGGGGACACTTCTCCTCATTAGTCACTGCATTCAAGATTTTGAGACAATGTTATTACTAGCCATGAATGTTTAGAGATGCATACCATTGGGTAGCAAGGTGTGAGAAATTTAAAATGTTTACCAGAAAGCCACAATTGGCAGCACTACCTCTGAGACCATTAATAATTGAAGGTCCTTTTTCAGCAATGGGGTCTTGAGTTTAATGGTCCTATAAACCCCTCGTCCAGTGCAAGTCATACCTACATAATCATTGCAACTGATTACTTGATGAAATGGGTGGAGGCAAAAGCAACCAAGAGAACTACTACAAAAGTAGTATGTGAGTTTATCAAAGAAAACATTCTGGTAAGATTTGGTGTGCCTGTCAAGTTAGTTATGGATAATGCTGCATACATTTCCTCTCAAAAAATTACTGAGTTTTTCTTTGAGTATGGCATCATGATCAGTCATTCATCTAATTACTTCCCTCAAGGGAACGGACAAGCTGAGTCTAGCAATAAAAATTTGGTAAACATTATGAAAAAGCTTGTGGTAGATAATCAGAGAACCTGGCATAAGAAAATCTATGAAGCCCTCTGGGCAGATAGAGTGACTCCCAAAAGAGCCATCGGTGTATCTCCTTTTGAACTTGTTTATAGGGTAGAAGCTAGTCTTCCATTACCATTAGAGTTAGCTACTTGCAAACTAAGGACATTAGTAGAGGATGGCATATATGATGATGGTTTAGAAAAGAGGATTTTGTACGTGAGTAAACTGGAAGAAGAAAGGGAGAAAATGGTTGATCATATCACACGACATCAAATGTGTGTGAAGAACTTATTTGAAAAAAAGAGCAGACCCCAAAAATTCATGGAGTAAGACATGGTGTTATTATGGGACAAGCAAAGGGCACCCAAAGGCATGGACAAAAAATTTGAAACTTTATGGAAGGGACATTTTAAGATCCAGCAGGTGTTTGAGAGAAATTATTTTAAATTGACATATCCAGATGGTGAGGCACTACCCCTGACATATAATGGTCAAGACTTGAAACTCTACCAGATCTGAATTGAAAATAGGTAACCCCTGTATTGTACTATAGTTACGTTTAGTTCATGTTCTTGTTTTCCTAGTTAGGTTTCCTGTCTACTTTCCTTTTCATGTATTTCTTTAGTTTTGTTGTGAGCCACATTTTATTGAGCTTTGTGAAACCAGAGAATTGAGTTCCTTTCTTGGACATGAGAATGTCCAAGTCCCTAGACAGAGCCAACTGTTGTCCCACCTTTTTTCCACATACCTTTGGACAAAAGTGGATGTTTGATGTGTAGTAGTGGTCCTGAAAGCTTCATGCGAGTCTTGAGTCTAAGTCTAGCTATCCCCTTAAGCTAGGAGACCTTTATCAGATTTCCAAAATTTGACTTCTATTTTGTGAGCCAAAGGGAATCTATATTTGAGATCATGTTTTCATTGGGTAGGTTAAGTTCCCAATCCGGTAAAGGCCATGGTTCAAATATTTCTAACATCAGTTTTACATGCAACTGAAGTATTTAGCCATAACTCTTCATTTTGCAGCATTGGCAGAAAATTGGGTTCGGGCTTCTCTACCGGTGGAAAAGCATCAGCAGGGTGCATTTTCCGCCGATGACTACTAAGTGATGTCTCAGTAGGAAGTGCAGTTCTAAAATGGATCCCTTAGGCTTAGAAGGACTGCTATGTCAGAACTACACCTTTACAAGCCAAGAGGAATGATTAAATAGAAAGAAATCTAAGAGATAAGTCTACTGGCAGAAAATGGCTTCTCCACTACTCCAATAGGCAGGTTTCAACCCATGGAGTACGTTTTCCACCAAGCCATTAAAATGAAGGGATTTTGAGGAGGAATCTATCTCATAAAGAATCCAAGATATAAAGAAGGCCGATGAAATCAACACATGTCATTTTGGCACCCCAACATGCCAAATATCTCCTTTGGTGGATTTTCAAATAGAGAGCACTCCAAAAAGAATTTCTCCGCCCAAAGGAGAAGTGGAAAAGTAATTTTCTGCTACCTCAGGAAAGTTACCATTGCGGTTACTGATGTGAAAAGACATTTATTAAACGGTCCGTAAGAGAAAATAAATTAATTCAAATAAAGAAATTTTACTTCATAACGGACTATTTCATTAATGTTGAGGTCTTTTCATTCGTGTGGCACGGAAAGTCAGTTGTTAAACGGTAAGAATTCAAAAGTTATAAGATCAGTTGGAGGTTGCCAACATGAGCTACCGTTTGTTTAAAAAATTGTTTGAATTCAAAGCCTTTGATATTGGTTTTTCTTTGCCCCTGCATTCTTAAAAATATATTCTTCATTCTCAAATTAGATCATTTGAAGTACGACTTCTAGATTTATGAGATTCGACAGAATGAATGGTATTACCTCTAAATGGCATAAGATCTCAGAAACGTCTCTGAAGTTCTTTGATATGCAGAACTTTTAGAGTAGACTAAAAGTAGACCAGAGATAAATTGGCAATTTCATCAAAATTTTTGATGCCAGTTGGTAATCTAGAGAACCATTCCATAGCTGATCCTTCCAAACTACATGGGAAAAGACACATGAGATAGGTTGTGTCATGTATGACCATCACTAAGAAACTGAAGGAGAGAAGATTAGTTGAGGCCACTGGTTTCCTCATGGCTATCAAGCCCCAGAATTGATCTGGGAATGCATGGCTCGATACAACCCAGATATAAAGCAAATCCTCTTGCCCAATGATATGGTGTTGCTATCTATCAATAGAGAATTAGTCTAGAACTCACTTTGCATCCCAGAGAAAGTTGAGTATTCAGAAACGACATACAGTTAGGTGGTGATTGAATATATCACCAAAAAGTCAATTTGGAAGAAGGAGATAATGAAAGCATGGTTTCAAGAGCCCAGGAGCGCCAAAGGGAAGCTGACAAAGACACTATATGGCACTAATCTGAAGCCAGAGATCATAGAAATTCTGGTGCTACTCCATAGGATCATAGGTGAGAGTGAGGCACTCAATTTTGCTGACCATCACTTCTTCCTGGTTCATGTAATTTGTTCCCAACATCACTTCATTGATTGGGCCCTTATGGTAAGTGAGAACCTCTCGAAGGCCCTAGATAGAGCTAAGTGCCAGAATGAATTTTATGTCTTTAGTCCTTTTATATATTTTTGCTACAATCCAAATTTGGCCAAGGCTTCCTAGATTAGAGGAATTTCCCAATGATGTTAAGAGTTACAATTTTTCCCCTCTTTGCAATTGCACAACAGTTGTGCTGAATATCTTTGGGTTAATGATGCATTTACAATGAGATTGTGCAGGGAGCTACAAGGCTGTCTAGAAAGGAGATTCTCTTCCAAATCCATGGCTTTTATCATCCAATTCGAATGCTATTTTATTCAATTCAGAGATTTCTCATACCTTCATCTTGCAGGTTTTGATGACTTCCCTTTGAAGCTGCCCAGATATCCTACAAATATGATCGTGCTGGTGGAGATGACGAGGCAAGTGCTTCAGGTGAATTTGATCTATGCCGATGCTAGGAAGAAAGACTATGACTTCCCCATGACTATCAAAGCCTACAATTGTGCGTCCTAGTCTGAGGCAAAGAATGTTCTAAAAGCATTCTCCAAGAGGTTTTCATTGGAAACCTATGATGTTCTGAGGCCACAATATGATCTAGTTAATTACGCTCATGATTACCTGCAAATGAGCTGAGCTATCCACCATGTAGATGAAATTAAAGACTACTGGGCCAATCGTAGAGATGATCTGGAGAGCAGAGACATATTTTATGTTAGATTAACCATTGAAAAAATCAAAAATTTCAAGGTCAATCTTGCAGTTGAGGGGCTAGTAGATGATGGCCAGCACATGTATGATAATATGTATCTCAAGAAGCTCAACCCCCTCTCCATCAATTTCGAGCCCATGCTAGATCAAGCCATCGGTGACTTATAGACTCTAATGAGTGGTATTTATAAGAGGACAGAGTAGTGGGTTGAATGGATGACAGGAAGAAGGAAGAGGTCGAAAAGGAAGCCTCCTACTCAGAGGACCTTGACAAAGGATACTTCCAACATTGCAACAAATTCTTCGATGATACTCCCAACTATGACCAAGAGTTCATCTCAACCAGCTGGGGGAGGTGATGAACCTCCTAAAAAATAAGTTCAACCAAAGAAGACTTGTGGAGAAGGTCCGTTTCCAAATATTGGAACAACAGAGGAACCTACCAAAGATGTGGAACTAGAGAAACCTGCTAAAGTAGTCACTATAGATGTACCGGTTGGCACTTCAACCTATGAATCTCCAAGGTGAGGGTCCCCTATCATAGAAGAAGTGGCTGAAGATTCTCCTTCAACCACAGAATTAGAAGAAGAGGCTAGGAAAAAGAAAAAGGTTGCTTCAGTAGCCAAATTGGTGTCCTCTTCTCCTACATCGGTAAATCCATTTGCTTCAAGGACAAAGTATACTCCTCCAGTCATTAGGAAACTATTTATAGAGGATTTGGTCTCTACCACTAAGGTCACCATCGTTGAATCATGGATAGAGAACACTCTGGATCACAAAAGAAAGAGATTGGAGGAAGGGGCTCCCAACAAAGATACTCTAGCTCGAGCCATGCAACCCGACGCCGCTGCAGTAAAGACTAAGAAAGTGAAGACACTATCTTCATTGGGTAGAGACCCAAAGACTGGTCATTTCACTATGGAGGTATCAAAGCCCACGAAGGAAGGCCATTTTGAAGATTTAACCCCTTCAGATTTAAAGCTACACTCATTTGATATGGACTTAGCCCGACATGATACCAAAGTAGACGTGTGGAAATCCACTAATGCAGTAATTTAAGAAGAGATGGAAGAACTTAAAATGGAAAATGTACAATTTAAGGTTGAAGTCAGTGAGATGACTAATTTCATCTGGAAATTGGTTACTCCAGTTGCTAGTATCCCCAGTACTCAGACCACATTTGATCCCAACACCGCGGAGAATCAAGCCATAATATACAAGTTGTAGGAGGATAGGCACTTCATGAAGATTGGAAAGGGATGGGTTGAGAGGCTCAAATATGAGGGATTGGCAGTTGTCGAGTAGTTGGGTAATGCTCTCTTGAGATTGGAGACAAAAAGGAACAACATTGAGAAGAATCTGCAGACTCTTGCATCTGAGAGAGTGAAGTGTCAAGAGTGTATAGTGACGCTCCATGTGGCAGTAAAAATGAAGACCAAATAGGCATTAAAAGCCAAGATTCTACAAAAGGGAGATGAACCTCTAATTGAGTGGCTTCAAAGCCTAGAGTTCAAAATTGAGATGATCATCGAGAGCGAGACGGGGTTGCAGCAAGTAGATGTTAAGGTCAAGGAAGAACATAACAAAGACTTTAAGATTCTTCAAGTTTTTCACATAGAATGACATACAAGTGGGCAAGGCAAAGAAATGATAGGATTGGAAAATATGCAGAAATCATTTTTTGATTATGTGGACAAGCTGTCAGAGCAATCTTCCACCCATTTGGACAAAGTGCCAGAACTCCAGCAGTTGAGTGGATGTATTTATAAAGCCATGGAAGAATTTGAAGGACCAGACTGATGCAATTAAGAGTCTAACTTAGGATCATTCTAGGTGGCTCATCCGATACACCAATGTCCATGTCAATAGACATGAGGAGCTCATTAGAGTTATCATAGCTGCCACTGCCTATAGGGCTAAATTAGGCAGGGAATGAAACTGAAGCTTGAATAGAATCTCTCTTTGTACCAAATTTTGATTGATTTTGTAACGGATAAACCTTTGGTTATCATTTCTAGTTGGGGAAGTTGAACCATTTTGGTTACCCCATTTTTTGTAATGGCCCAATCTGGGACTCTATATGTATTATTTCCAAAATCAATGCAAGGGTCAGCTAAATTTTGGTTGAAAGATAGCATTTTTCTGAGTCAATTGTGTGTGTCTGAATACCATTTCTTTAACTGTTCCATTGCATTTCATTTGTCTTTCTATTGAGTTCAAATATTTCTTTGAAGTCAGATTTGCAATCTGTATTTGAACCAGATTTCTATGTTATGATTTGATACATTTAATTTAGGGGAAGATATGTTGTTATCCTGAGTTGGGAAACATTTATGTGATATAGATTGATTCATCAGAATTTCATCATTAATCTTTAGTCTTACATCTTCATTTTTAGTAGAAGTTCATGCATTACCAGTTTTGGGAGTTAATCTTATTGATAATATCTTAGAGTTGGCTAGATTTAAAGTTGAATCCACCTTGCCTAAGCTATTTATCGTCTGGGTTTATCTTGGTTTACCTCTTTTGTTCTCAAGTCAAGAACATATCCTTGTTAGATTAGAAAAGATCAAAATTCACTGAAAATCATTCATATAAGGGAGCTATACCTTTAAATTCAGAGGGAAATTTATTTATGGTTACAATTTCCCAAATGTTGTATTCGATTGCTTCTTCATATTTGGGCATTTTAGAGTTATAACAAAGAAGAACAATCTGTTTACCAACAAGATTCACATCTCAAAAGTCTTGACATCAATTAAAAAAAAATATAAGAAGGAAGTAATCGTATGATCCTTGAGAGTAGATTGATTGCACTGGTTATTGGCCATGTTCATAAATCAGAAGAGTATCCTGGGTTCAGAACATCTCTCCTATTCAGCAAATTAAAATTAATGGTGAAAGAAGTACCGCCGTAAAAATTAGCTAAGCTTAAGGTTCACGGTGAAAGAAGTACCGCCTTCCCCATCTTCAAAAGAAAAGAAAGAAAACTGAAGAATAGAGAATTCCAGGATCCGGGGGACCGTGCAAGATATAGCAATTTCGGTCCGATGCACCCAGTACCTTCTCTCTACTTCTCCCAGAAGACATCAGCTTGATTTTCTTCCAAAGCACACACTTCGTGACTGACTAGTGATTGAAGGATTGAATCGGGTTGAGTCAAATTTTCTCAGATACTTTGTGCCTTGCAAAAGAAATGCTTCAGATAAAGATGAGTTCCAGTTTTGCTAACCAGAGATTCTATGGTTCTCAAATATGCTAAGGCATTCGTTCCAATGAATAATCATTTGTTATACCCTTAATACCCATCCCTACACTTTGTGGGAAAAATGTTGGGTCTCCCTTTTTTTTTGTTGTCCTTGTTCCTTTTTCTTTTGTTTTCCTCCAGCCTTTGCCTTCGCAGGGCCGCTGTTTTCTTTTATTTTTGGTTTCTCTCCCTCTGGGACCCGGTCCCAGAGTGTTTTTTTTCTTTGTGCTAGCCATATTTCAGACTCTGTGATTCTTTTCCAGTGTTTCCTCTTTTAGAGGGTGTGGTTGCATGGGATCCCCAGGCCTAGAGTCCGAAGGTTTGCCTTTTCTTGGGACTTGTGAAAGGAAATGTGCTTTTTCACCTAAGGGTATAAATGAGGTTTCACTTGTCATTTTTACATTTACCACAGACAAATTACCCTCAGCGAATTAAGAGTGATTAAAGGTGATTTGTGCAAATTACCAATGATCTATCTATTTGTATAGCACCTCCTGTGCCCTTCCTCCCACATTTCTCGGTGTTTAAGGTAGGCCCTTATGGTTCTCTCTATTTCTTTTTGTTTTCTTTGTTCTTTTCATCTCTTGTTTTGTTTTCATTTTGTTTGCATTTTGTCTTTTGGTCTTCGTCGTCGCCTCTCATTGGTGGGATGGCTTTGCAGGAAGGTTGTCCGCCTCCCGTGCGCTGTATATTTTGTGTATTTATTAATAATGTAAGTTTCTGTGTAAATCATTGTAAATTGTGTAAATGATTGTAAATTCCCTGTAAATCATAAGAAATCTGTAGGTTAGTTAGCCAGGTTTTGCTGTAAATTACACCGTTCTTTGATTTCTTGTGTAAATTTGGTTAGTTAGTGTGTCTCTATATAATTTGTATATTCTCGAGCTTGCTGCACCCTCTGTACTGTTAGACCCAATTTGAGCTTGCCCACCTAGTTTCCGCCATGGCTCAAACTCGACACCTCGCCTGTTCGAGTCATGGCCATTTTCTCTCTCCTCCATTGCTTTAGCATTCATGGTGAGATTAACTTACCACACTTGGGTGTTCAAAACCATCCCATATGGCATTCAATTCATCTGTGTCAAGACATCTACCATCTTTAATGCCATTACGTCATTTATTGCGTGACCATGTGACAACCCACGTCAGCCCAGTACGACTTATTGCTCGGTCACTTCAATAATGGTTAGTTTCTCTAGGCTCTGGGTGCTGTGAAGTCCCCAGGCCTTTATCCCATTTTTTGCATGAGCCAAAATCCCGGAAACCCCTAGGTGTCGATTAAATTCCAAGTAAATTGTTATTGTCTGTTACATTTCTGGGATTTGATGAGCTAACACCTTTTTGAACACATGCTAAATGGTGGTGAACTCCCCAGAGTCCCTAAAATTATTTTATATCTTATCACATGTATTAACGGTTGTCCGGTCTTGCAGGTTATCAATGATTCAACAAATAATGTTTGAAGTAGCAAATCCTCCTAGAAGTCCGAAACTCCTGACCACTTCCACTCAGGCAGCCACCAAGATGAGGGATGAGAAAATGTTGGAGAAGCTCCCATTAACTTCCAAATATACAAAGAATGGTGTCCTTGTGGGATCCAAAGTGGAGTCCAAACTTCAAAATATTACCGACACAGAGGTTAGATCATGGCCCGAATTACATGGCCTTGTCCGGGTAATGTATCAACAACGATTTGTCGGGGATAACATGGAAAAGAATGTGGCCACCTCTAGCATCATCAAAGCTACCTATTTACCCTGCTCAGTGTAGGCACCAGAGATGATTCTCTCATTGGTGAAGCACTACAACACACCCACCTGGGTGGTTTTTCTTGCTACTTCCCTTTTGTTGAACTACCCGACACCCATAGTAACTTTTGATGCTGCCACTTTTGCTTTGGGACTAGGGATCCCCGAGTTTAAGAAGGCTACTATCATCTCTTGGGCCACATCATTGTAGGAGTTTGAAAAAGTTACACAGCTCGCATGGCAGCACCTCAATTCCCACTGGTTAATGAAGTCCCTGAGGAAGGACTATAAGAAAATGAAGTTGGAGATCCCCCGCATAGATTTCAAGGAATATATATAGGCGGGGATTATCTTTCTACGCAGGATCTTCCTGGAACCCCATGCCAGGGACTTTTCAGCATGGATGTATTATTTTCTATACTGCATCACCACCCATGGACAAACCTTTGATTGGGAAACCATTATTGCCAACCATGTGGATTTTTAGCTGAACAACGTTAGCCAGATGTCAAAGTTCCACATGAATTCATATGCATGGAACAACAAAGACCGACACTTTGGGGTTTGCAAATAGTGGGCGTTCTTGGGACTAGGCCCAACTAGAATGCTCTGTGGGACCATTATCTCCAAATTCAATGGGAAGCCAACTTCCCCAATTTTTGCTGGGTAAATGACACCTTCATTTACCACAACATTTTGACACTTACTTAGGATTCCAGGTACCACCTGTCCAATGAAGCAATGACCTTGGTGAGTTCTTACAACCATTATTTCATTCAATTTCAATAGCATTCTTACATTCGGGTGACCAGGTTTTCCGATAAGCCCTACCTACTCCCAAAGAATTGTGGGGATAATATTATTTTGATGGAGTTTTTCAGGCAAATCCTGGAACTTCATGCATTATATGGAGTGAAGAAAGTTACCTCCATCCCGTTCCCAATCACTTGCAGGAACTATTCTAGCAACCTTGCAGCGGCCAAAGAGGCTGATAATGAATTAAAGAATTTGGGGCTGGCCGAGTTCTACCTAGCAAGGAACAATTATGACCCACTTGGAAAAATAAACGCAGCATTGCCCCGGGTGTCCACACCCCACGAGCCTCACATGGAGGATTTTTAGGCAGATTGCCAAGATGATTTTGACGTCCGGGGCTAGAAGTACGAGTGGATGACCAAAGGGATGATGAAGAGCCTCAAACTTTGGACTTTTCCAAAGGATTTTTAAGATAGTGGGCCCTTGGAGGGCCCATCATACAAGTCATAGGGGATTGAAAAATTGGATCTCCCTCTGGTGGATCTAGACACCCCAGAGATTTTTACAATTGAGGATGTCACCCAAGGCGTTATACAACACAACCACAATTATTTTGCACAAGTGTGCAAGAAAAGCACCCACCGGGGTCTAATTTGGTGGGGGTCCACTTTAGCCTCCGGGGAAACTGGGCTGAGCAAAGATAAGGGGAAAGATAAAGAGAGCACCCTGACCCAGGTTCTACCCCTAGCTCCACTCCCTATTTTGGAGAAACTTCACACTCAGCCCGAGGCATCCCACCAGCTGAGTGAAACGATCAGCGTCTAACTTTCTCTCAGCCTTCTAGTTACTCTAGTGGGATCTGCCCTCCCAATAGGCTCCCCTTCACTGGCAGCACTCATGAGCCAGTAGACGGAGACCGAGGATGAAATTGTGGCTATTTTGGATGCTGGGGCCCCACTACAAATAAGAAGAAATAAGAAAAGGGTAGATCATACCCTATCAAGCATAGATGCAGGTCCTGGGATGCTAGACATTCCTTAGGTGGAACTCATCCCTTCTTCTCCTAAACAGGAGGATCTTTTGGCAGCCTCCCCTCCCCACGATGATTTTGACAACCTCTTCTAGATGGAAGACTTGGTGAACTTGTAGGTCAATGTGGAGAGGGAGATGGAGGAAATCAATGGACAAGAAGAGATAGCCCTAGAAAAAGAGTTTCGGGCGCAGGAACAAGAACAAGCATAAGAAAATCCACAAGATGTGGAAGAAACACCAGTCCTGGGAACTGAGACAGGGGAAAGGCATACACAAGATGAACAACCAAAAATAAATGGGGAAATGGGACCTTTGGGAGAAACCGTACCCCCAATTGTCACGCTCCAAATGTCTCTAGTTACTCCGGGTGATCAAGCACCCTAGAGTGTGACATTTGGTCATGTAGTCTTTGCAACACAATAACCAAATCTAGGCTAGACACCTTCGGCCCGTCCAAAAGATGTGCCCTTGGAGGAGAATGTGCCAACAAAGAACGCCAAAGTAGAACAACAACAACATAATGAGGGGGATAACCCTGAAAATGTGGATACTGAGATGACAGACGCTGGAGAAGGGGAGAATCTCAGAGATACAGATATGAACACCACCGAGGTGGAAGATATGGGAAATCTCAGGGAACAAGAAAAAGAGTTTGAAGTGATTATGAATACCGGGGAAACACCACAAGGCCCCAAAGAAGACCCCAATGCCCAAGCCTTAGTAGAAATACCACCCCACCCACCATAATGGCTGGTGGAATCTCAAAAAAGAAAGGCCCCAGAGGCAGCCGGAGTCCATCTCTCACTAGCCAAAATGATGACCCAAAATCAAGAGGCTAAGAATCCCAAGAAGGCCCGGACCCTCCATACCCTTCGGACTGTTCCAGGAGGAAATACCATCACAATAGTAGCAACGCCTCCTCCAGATGTAGAGGAAACAATAGTAGGAGCTGCCAAATATACAATCATAGAGGTTCCTCTGGGGAGGAGAGACAAACAGGGAAAATTGAACCTGTTTAAAGAAGCTATCCAGGTGATTGAAGCTCGATACGACAAGCAAGCACATAAGGTAAAGGAGGAAAAGGAAAAGAATGTAAATCTCCTTGGGCTTCTTATGGAATTAACACAACCATTGGCTGAGATCCATCTGGAAGCCTCTACATCTAGAACACCACTCCCGCATGATGACATTGATACTCTAAGGTCCATGAAGAAGAAAGCACAAGCTGTGGGCAGGTGGGTCATTGAGTAGGTCACAGTCATCAGGCAGTTCTTGGCCGTGACACTCCCGGACCTCTATCAGGCCAATAAAATTATGGGCCAGGTGAATGGCACCGTCTCCCTATGAGAGAAAGAAATGAAAAAATATGAAGAATAGAGGTTTGAACTAGAAGAAATGATGAACTTTGGGGAGGAATTCATCACATAAACAAGTATTTTGGGAGATGAAGCCTTTGGGTTCCTCCGGGCCCAGCACTCTAGACTTGGTCTCAAAATTGAGGTGAGAAAGCAACTGGTACTGGCCCTTAAGGATAGAATCCTGGTAGTCCAAAATTCTTTAAATTCATACATGACTTTTGTAACAAGGGTTTTGCAAGTCGATCCCTACACCGGGAATTGTGCTCCAAAATATTTTGTATTAAGTAAATTTGATGAGTTGACGGAGTCACGGTACCGGTCCGCCAAAGATTTTGAAGGAGGAAAAATGTCACACCTAACCAAAATGATGCTATGGGCCCATGATGTAGCAAAGGTAGTTGCAATGTTCAAGGAAGGGGCTGAAGATGTTAACAAGAAATTTGGGGTTGTCAATGATCGCTGGGATTGCATCAAAAGAGGTGGATGAGGAAGGGATCATCCAAATTTTGGAGGCCTTCAAAAAGAACAAGGAGTAGTAAAGTCCTCTGGTCTCCAAGGATTTTCACCAGCAGGGTACAGTTTTGAATATTCATTATTCTTTGAGCATAAGCTCCTAGAATCCAAAATTCTAGGTCCAAAGTTTTGTATTCATTCACATCGATCTATGTCCAAGTTCCCCAGAGCTGACCAATCACTGTCAGATAGTTAATAAGGGTAAGCAGGTAGGTGATCCAGATAAGGCATGTTAGGCACAAGAGATGGCTCTAACATGTGATTCTCCCAAGGTGCCACTCCTACATTAACTACCTGGTGCACATCAAAGACAATGAGCCACAATTTGCATTTATGAGGCATGTAGCCTCAGATACCGGGACAATCAAATTTCTTCCATAAGTACCTCGACACTCTTCTCTAGGCGGATTCTTCCAGATTTCTCCTCTTATCTTCTTCTTCTATCTTGTTAGACCTCTGCATATCCTGAGGTGATTGTAAGTGGTGCAGGTAGTACCGGCCACTGGATAATGTATTATATTTGGCAAGTGTACAGTTAGATTAGGTTAATTTTTAGGTCAAACTTTGTGTATAAATAAGAAGTCTGACGCCATAACAATGGTCGACGAAATTGATGATTTTGTAGTCTAGCAAGTAATAGAAGCATAACATTTTACTTTCAGTCATTCTTAGGAGCTTAATGCTCAGTTGTTCTCAGTAGCTTAGAATGCTCCCTTGGAGCCATGGATGTACTCGTCAGTGATGTTGGAACCATTTGAGTTAATGAAGAAGGAAGAAAATCTTGTGGCTATTTGTTGTGTTGTTATGATCTCTAAAGTAACGATATCTTTTGTGCTATATGTTTTCTCATGTCCTTTGCTCAAGTATTTTGCATTTAGTTAATGTTCTATCTCCCTTCGCTATTGAATGCATGTGAATCATTGGTTCTATGTGTATTCGATATTTAGTTTGGTTTTCTGGTATTGGAGCATTGTTGATGTTTGAACATGTATTGCGCAACTTGTTGATGGGATTTTGTGACCGACTACTCCAACAAAGGATAAGTTTTTAGCAGGTACCGGGGTACTAACCAACTCTGCCTAAAGATGTTTACTAGAGAATGAATTCTCCTAGCCTCCAAGCACCTGGTAGTCAGGTCTCGATGGTGCGTGGGAGCTAAGTTGGGAAGGTGACTGTTGTGTGAGGGGATAACTAGTTTTTACTCATCTTCTTAGGGATTTCACATGGGGTGGGGCTTCCTGCAAGAATTTAGACTTAATAAAGAAATTGAAAAAGAATGATCAAGGTTAGATATATGTTTCTACCTATAATTATGCAATAAATATTCAAACATCAAACTAAGCTCCAATGCAAGAAACTACACTAAATACCAAATAAATAAAGAACCAGTGATTCAAATGCATTTAGTAGCAAGGGGAGATAAGATCATTAATCTACACTAAAACATAGGAGCAAAGGACGTAAGAAAACATAAAGCACAAAAGATGTTTTACCAAATTAAGAGATCAGAACAACAATAACACATGGCCATAAGATGTCCTTCCTTCTTTCATTAACTCAAATGGTACCAACATCACTGGAGAGTACATTCATGGCTCTAAGGGAGCATTTTAAACTACTAAGAACAACTGAGAATTGAGCTCTTGAAAATAACTAAAAATGAAATGTTACGCTTCTATTACTTGCTGGACTACAAAATCATCAATTTCTCCGACCCTTGTTATGTCGTCAAACTTCTTATTTATATAGAAAGTTTGACCTAAAACTAACCTAATCTAATTGTACACTTAACAAATATAATATATTATCCTATGGCCGGTACTACTTGCACCACTTACAATCACCTGGAGATATACAGAGGTCTGGAAAGACAAAAGAGGAAGATAAGAGGAGAAATCTGGAAGAATAGGAATAGAGAAGAGCGTTAGGGTATTTTTAGTAGAAATATGATCGTCCCGGTATCCGAGGCTACATGCCTCATAAATGAAAATTGTGGCTCCCTGTATTTGATGTGCACTAGGAAGTTAATGTAGGAGTAGCGCCTTAGGAGAATCACTTGTTAGAGCCATCTCTTCCACTTGACATACCTTATCTGGATCACCAACGCTTTGAACCTTATTAACTGCTTGACAGTGATCGGTCGGCTCTGAGGAACTTGGATGTAGATCACTATGAATGAATACAAAACTTTGGACCCTGAATTCTAGAATCTGGGAGCTTACACTTGAAGAATAATGAATTTAAAAAAATGTACCCTGCTGGTGAAAATCTTTGGAGACCAAAGAACTTTATTGTTCCTTTTTCTATTTGAAGGCCTCCAAAATATGGCCAATTCCTTCCTCATCTACATCCTGTTGCCCCAATTTTAGTTTCCATACCTTTAGACAAAAGTGGATGTTTAACATGTAGTAGTGGTCTTGAAATTTTTGTGTGAGTCCTGAGTCTAAGTCTAGCTATCCCCTTAGGATAGGAGACCTTTACTGGATTTCCCCAATTTGACTTCTCCTTTGTGAGCCAGAGGGAATCTCTATTTGAGATCATGTTTTCATTGGGTAGGTTAAGTTCCCAATCCAGTAATGGCCATGGTTCAAATATTTCTAACATCAATTTTACATACAATTGAAATATTTAGCCATAACTCTTCATTTTGTAGCATTGGCAGAAATTTGGGTTCGGGCTTCTCCACCCGCGAAAAAGCATCAGCAGGGTGCATTTTCTGCCGATGACTACTAAGTGATGTCTTAGTAGGAAGTGCAATTCTAAAGTGGATCCCTTAGGCTTAGAAGGATTGCAGTGTCAGAACTACACCTCTACAATTCAAGAGGAACTATTAAATAGAAAGAAATCTAAGAAATAAGTGTGCTGGCAGAAAAGTGGAAAATGGCTTCTCCACTACTCCAACAAGTGGGTTTCAACCCACAGAGTACATTTTCTACCAAGCCATTAAAATGAAGTGATTTTGAGGAAGAATATATCTCATAAAGAATCAAAGATATAAAGAAGGTAGATGAAATCAACACATGCCATTTTGGCACCCTGCCAAACCAAATTTCCCCTTTGGCGGATTTGTGAATTGAGAGCACTCAAAAAACATTTCTCCGCCCAAAGGAGAAGTGGAAAAGTAATTTTTTGCTACCTCTGGAAAGTTACCATTGAAGTTACTAAAGTGAAAATACATTTCTTAACTACCCAAAAGAGAAAATTAATTAATTCAAATAAAGCCATTTTACTTCATAACATATTGTTTCATTAATGTTGAGGTCTTTTCATTCGTGTGGCGCAAAAAGTCAGCCGTTAAACGGTAAGAATTCAAAAGTTATAAGATTAGTTGGAGGTTGCCATTAGGAGATACCATTTTTCTAACAAATTGTTTGAATTCAAATCCTTTGATACTGGTTGTTCTTTTCCCCTGCATTCTTGAAAAGATATTCTTAAATCCCAAATCAGATCATTTGAAGTGGCATCCAGATTTGTGGGATTTGACATAATGAATGAAATTACCTCCGAATGGAAAAAGATCTGAAATACATCTCTAAATTTCTTTAATATGAAAAACTTTTAGAGCAAACTAAAAGTGGACCAGATGCATCCCATCATTGAGAAATTGAAGGAGAGCGGATTAATTCAAGCCACTAGTTTTCCCGTGGCTGTTCAAGCCCCAGAATTGATCCGGGAATGCATAGCTCGATACAACCTAGATACCAAGAAAATCCTCTTTCCCAATGATATGGTGTTGCTATCTATCGATAGAGAATCAATCTAGAACTTGCTTCAGATCCTAGAGAAAGCTGAGTATTCAGAAATGACATACACTTGGGCGGTGACTGAATATATCACCAAAAAGTGAATTTGGAAGAAGGAGATAATTAAAGTATGGTTTCAAGAGCCCAAGAGCGCCAAAGGGAAACTGCCAAAGACACTATATAGCACTAATATAAAGCCAAAGATCATAGACATTCTAGTGCTACTCTACAGGATCAGAGGTTAGAGTGAGGCACTCAATTTTGTTGACCATCACTTCTTCCTGGTTCAGGTAATCTGTTCCCAACATCACTTCATTGATTGGGCCCTTATGGTAAATGAAAACCTCTTGGAGGCCCTAGATAGAGCTAAGCGCAAAAATGAATTTTATATGTCTTCAATCCTTTTTTATATTCTGGCTAAAATCCAAATTTGGCCAGGGGTTCCTAAATTAGAGGAATTTCCTGATGATGTTAAGAGTTACAATTTTTTCCCCTCTTTATAATTGCACAACAGTTATGCTGAATATCTTTGGGTTAATGATGCATTTACAATGAGATTGTGTAGGGAGCTACAAGGCTGTCCAGAAAGGAGATTCTCTCCCAAAGCCATGGCTTTTATCAGCCAATTTGAATGTTATTTTATTCAATTCAGAGATTTCTCATACCTTCATCTTGCAGGTTTTGACGACTTCCCTTTGAAGCTACCCAGATATCCTACGGATATGATCGTACTGGTGGAGGTGATGAAGTAAATGCTTTAGGTGAATTTGATCTGTGCTAATGCAAGGAAGAAAGGCTATGACTTCCCTATGACTATCGGAGCCTATAGTTGTGCATCCCACTCTCAGGCGAAGAATGTTCTAAAGGCATTCTCTAAGTTGTTTTCATTGGAAACCTATGATGTTCTGAGGCCCCAATATGACCCAGTTAATTACGCTCATGATTACCTGCAAATGAGCCAAGCTATCCACCATGTAGATGACATTGAAGACTATTGGGCCAATTTTAGAGATGATCTGGAGAGCAGAGATATATTTTATGTCAGATTAACCATTGAACAAATAAAAAAGTTCAAGGTCAATCTTGCAATTGAGGGGCTAGTAGATGACAGCTAGCACATGTGTGATAATACCTATCTCGAGAAGATCAAACCCCTCTCATCCAGTTCTGAGCCCATGCTAGATCAAGCCATTGGTGACTTGTAGACTGTAATGAGTGGTATTTATAAGAGGATAAAGTAGTGGGTTGAACAAACAAAAGGAAGAAGGAAGAGGTCAGAAAGGAAGCATCCTACTCAAAGGACTCCAACAAAGGATACTTCCAACATTGCAACAACTTCTTTGGTGGTACTCCCAACTATGACCAAGAGTTCATCTCAACTAGCTAGGGGAGGCGATGAACCTCTGAAAAAAGAAGTTCAACCATAGAAGACTTTTGGAGGAGGTCTGCTTCCAAATATTGGAACAACAGAGGAACCCACCAAAGGTGCAGAACTAGAGTAGCCAGCTAAAGCAGTCACTGTAGATGTACCGGTTGGCACTTCAACCCAAGATTCTCCAAGGCGAGGGTCCCCTGTCATAGTAGAAGTAGGTGAAGATACTCCTTCAACCACATAATCAGAAGAAGAGGCCAGGAAAAAGCAGAAGGTTGCTTCAGTAGCCAAATTGGTGTCATCTTCTCCTACCTCGATAAATCCATTTGCTTCTAGACCAAAGGCTACGCCCCCAGTCATAAGGAAGTTTTTCATTGAGGAGTTAGTTTCTACCAACAAAGTTACCAGCGCAGATTCATGGATAGAAAATACTTTGGAACGCAAGAGGAAGAGGGCGGAAGAAGGAATTTCAAGCAAAGACACTCTATCACAAGCCTTTCAGCCCAAGGCCACTATGAGCAAAAAAAAGAAAGTAAAGAGGATGTCTACTCTGGGTCATGACCCTGAGACTGAACACTTCACTATGGAAGTGGCCAAGCCAACCAAGGAAGGTAGATTCAAGGATATGACCACTTCAGACTTTCAGTTGCAGTCATTTGATATGGGGTTGGTTCGTCATGACACTAAGGTGGACTGGTGGAAATCTACTAATGTGGTGATAGAGGAAGAACTCATGGAGCTCAGGACTTCCAAGGTTCAACTGAAGGCAGAAGTGGCTGAGCTAGCAAATTTCATAAGACAAATCCTCACTCTGATTGCAAGCGTTCCCAGCACCCAAACCACCTTTGATCCTAGTGTGGTGGAGAATCAAGCTATATTAACCAAGTTGCAAGAGGATAGACACTTTGCATAGATTAGCAAGGGATGGGTTGTGAGACTCAAATCTAAGGGATTGGAAGTTGTCGAGTAGTTGGGTAATGCTCTCTTGAGATTGGAGACGGAAAGGAATAACATTGAGAAGAATTTGCAAACTCTCACATCTCAGAGAGTGAAGTGTTAGGAGTGCATAGTGATGATCCATGTAGTAGTAAAGATGAATACCAAAGAGGTACTGAAATCCAAGATTCTAAAAAAGGGAGATGAACCTCTAATTAAGTGGCTTCAAAGTATAGAGTTCAAAATCAAAATGATCATCCAGGCCAAGACGGGGTTGCAGCATGTAGATGTTAAGGTCAAGGAAGAACAAAAAAAAGACTTTAAGGTTCTTCAGGGTTTGCACACAGAATCATAGATGAGTGGGCAAGGAAAAGAAATGATAGGATTGGCCAATATGCAGAAATCATTTTCTGATTACGTGGACAAGCTGTCAGAGCCATGTTCCACCCATTTGGACAAAGTACCAGATCTCCAGTAGTTGAGTGGATGTATTTATAAGGCCATGGAAGAATTGAAGGATCAAACATATGAAATTAAGAGTCTAGATAAGGAGAATTCTAGGTGGCTCATATGATACACCAATGTCCATGTCAATAGACATGAGGAGCTCATCAGATTTATCACAGCTTCCACTGCCTATAGGGCTAAATTAGGCAAAGGGAATGAATTTGGAGCTTGAATAGATTCTCTCTTTGTACCAATTTTGAATAATGTTGTAACTTATAAACCCTTGGTTATCATTTCTGGTTGGGGAACTTGAACCATTTTGGTTACCCCCCTTTTTGTAACGACCCAATCTGGGACTCTATATGTAATATTTCCAAAATCAATACAAAGGTCAGCTAAATTTTGGTGTGAAAGATAACATTTTGCTGAGTCAATTGTGTGTATTTGAATACCATTTTTTAAACTATTCCATTGCATTTCATTGGTCTTTCTATTAAATTTGAATGTTTCTTTGAAGTCAAATTTGCAATCTGTATTTGAACCAAATTTTTGTGTTATGATTTGACATAGTTAATTTGGGGGAAGATCTGTTGTTATCGTGAGTTGGGAAACATTTCTGTGATATAGATTGATTCATCAGCATTTCATCATTAATCTTTTGTCTTGCATCTGCATTTTTAGTAGAAGTTCATGCATTACCAGTTTTGGGGGTTAATCTGATTGATGAAATCTCAGAGTTGGCTATATTTAAAGTTGAATCCACGTCGCCTAAGCTATTTCTTGTCTAGGTTTATCTTGGTTTACCTCTTCTGTTCTTGGGTTAAGAACATACCCCTATTAGACTTGGGAAGATCAAAATTCACTAAATATTATTCATATAAGGGAGCTGTACCTTTAAATTTAGAGGGAAATTAGTTTTTCAATAACATTTTTCCAACTGTTATATTCAATTGTTCTTAAGTATTTTGGGTATTTTAGAGTTAAATTCAAAAGAACAATCTTTTTACCAACAGATTTTTGGCCACTCCACTGGGGAGAGAAACAGTCATTATAACTAAAAGCATATCATGGAGAAAGATGGTGCTTCCTCATGAAAACATAATTCCTGTGCACCAACCAAATCTTTGATTGCAAGACGATCAAGAGGACCTCATCTCCTTGTTGAACTCTTCTACGTGGAGATAAAGAAGAGATACAGAGCACTATAGGAATGGTAGTCAAGTGCTTGAACAAGAAGAAGCTAGAGTAGAAGCACTTGAAATAGTCATCACAAGGAGAAATCTAAGAAGGGCACAATGCCAAGTAGAGCGTGAAGCTAGGCTATAGAACTAGTTTAAAATCTGGAGCCTAAAAGGTTTCTCAGGAGTATAAGGAAAGAAGGTAGCACAGACCTAGTCTTTGAAAGGCTTACGAATATTAACTTTGCTCTTTTAGAAGTACCTCACCGAGAAAATAGAACCACAAGGAGCCAGAGTAGACCTTCTTCACCTCCTAAGAAAACTACTCATTTGTCCACCACTTGCCAAGTGTTAACTTTACATGGAGTAGTTGCCCCTCCTATTATCAATCTAACACCCTATCTACCCCAAGTAGCTATGGAAATTCCTTGGGCTGCCGTAGTTGGACGTCTGCAATTAGCAGCATATAATCCTCTCCCTTTAGGTTCTAGAAAGAAATTTCCCAAATTTTGTAGAGACAAGAAAGTATCTACAGATGAGCACATTGCTGCCTTCTTTGCTTCAGTCAATATCCTAGCAGTACGAGAGGAGGATGTGGCAATCAAATTATTTGTTGATACCCTTGTTGAGGGTGCTTCTGATTGGTTTCACCATTTACCTAATTCTTCCATCATAGATTGGGCTTCCATGAGAGATGCCTTTGAAAGAAGGTTTAAAATTGCTTAAGATTAGCATGCCATATTGACGCAATTAAATTCCATCAAGATATAACCCTCTATCAGTATGAGGGATTTTATAGCTAAATTCAACAAGCTTGTAAATCGTATTCTAGCACCTAACAGGCCTACGACGGGAAATTTGAAAACAATCTTCATAAGTGCTATGCCGCCAGACATCAATTATGACCTAAGAAGGGTGAACCCTATAGATTTGGATTCCACATAGAGAACTACTATAGAACTTGAGGACCATATGATCTCATCTGAGAAATGGAAAAGAGAGATACAATCTAGAACTAGTAGTAGCAATACTACGTCATCATATGAGATGATTCAAAAATTGTCCAATGAATTCATCTTCTTCAAGAGGCAACTCCACAGATTTAATAATCCCTACCAGTGAAACTTTTAGGATCAGCCTGGGAGAAACAATGAGGGGAGGAATGCCGATGGAAAGGCATTACAGTTAACTGATCCACCACAGAGGCTAGCTATAGAAGCTCCTCCTAAAAAAGGAAACATGTGTGCCTTCCACCTAACTACAGATCATGATGGAGAGAGCTGCCCTGATGTAGCTGGTGCTTGGAAAATGCATCAGAATGATGAGTGGAATGCTGGAGTGTCTAGAGCTGAACCGGATTCATACTCACATGGTGACTTTGAAAACTTCTATTTAGAGTATGAATAAAATTCAGAGTAAGAAGCAACATGTTATGCTACGATAGATGGGACCTCTTATACAGTCTTGACTCAGAGTCAGAAGGCTAAAATCCTTGCTTCAACATCTCCACCTAAAAATACCGAGGCATCTACCTCCTATTCTAAGGAAGCCAATCAAGGAGTGAGGATTCTACAACTAGGTAAGGAGAAAAGATCTTTTGAAATTATTCAATTCTGTAGATATTCCAAAATTCAAATTTCCCCTATAGACTACCTTAAGTCTAATCCCATAGAACTGAAAAAGCTAGTAGATTACTATAAAGAAGGGAATCCGGAGTTAAATGAAAATGTCATGACTACAATAGAAAAAGAGTCTATATTTGTGGAAACAAATAATCAAGGAGAACCTTCTATTTTGGCCACTTTCTCAGACCAAAATCCTGACCTGTTCTAAGTGTCATTATATATTAATGGTTGCAAGTTAAGTAATTGCATAATAGATTCTGGAGCCTCAGAGAATGTCATGCCATCAACTATAGCTAAAGATCTAGGACTTACCCTCACTAAATCCCATGGTAGATGTTATTCTATGGATTCCAATCAAGTACCCCTGGTTGGTCAAATTAAAGATGCTCAAGTGGTCCTGGCGGTACACCCCAAGAAGAAGATGTTGCTAATAATCCTTGTTGCTGATATCCCTTCTAGTTACGGTTTACTGTTAAGAAGGAGTTTTTGTAGAGACCTTGGAGGTGAGATAAAGCTGGATTGGTCTCAATCTTTAATCCTAGTAGGCAATAAAAAGATTAAACTGGTCCCAGAGGAGAAAGATAAGTTTACAGTATTGAAATTTGATGACCCTAAAGCCCAAATTCTGGATCAAGAATTGGAATTTGGTAACTATATGATATTTACTGATGACCACAATGAGGAAATGGAATTTGAGGAAGAGGGAAAGCAGTTTTCTGCTGAAGAAACACCACCACAGATCTGGATCCTTGAATTTGATGGTAGTTGTGCATCTTCAGGATCTGGTGTAGGTGTGGTCTTGATATCACCAGACAGAGTATGTGAACCCATGGCTTATAAATTAGAGTTTGGGAACACCAACAATACTACTGAGTATGAAGCCCTCCTGTTATGGATTATTTCTACAAAGGAAAAAGGTGTGAAGATCTTGAGAGCTCGTGGTGATGTTGAGCTAATTGTGCATCAAGTAAAGAATCAATACTCTGTAAAAAATCATAGATTAAAAAATTACAGAAACATAGTATGGGACAAAATAGAGGCACTGGATGCATTCTTTATTGAATCTATGCCAAGAGAATTAAACTCCAAGGTAGAATCCTTGGCTGTGTCAGCTTTGCTACTCCCCCCTCACCCATAATTCAAAGATAAGAAGTACCAAGTGGAGATTGTATATCGACCATCTATGCCAGATAATGTAGAAGATTGACAAGTGTTCAAAGATGACCAGAACCTCCTTCTCTTCCTGGAAAGTGGTGGTGGCTTCCATAAATATGTTCCTAACAGTAATAAAGGAGAGCATTAAGACAAGAAAAAGAAAGGTAAGTCTAATGTCATCCAGTTACAAGGTAACATCATTCCTCCACATTTGGTCACTCTTGAGAAGCTTTTCAATAGGCATGACACCTTTGTTAAGAAGAAGAGAATTGAGAGAGGTCCTGCCACTGGTGAATATGAGGGGATGAATATAGGAATTTAGAAGGACCCCAAGATGATCAACATTGGAAAATGTTTCACTGAAAATGAGAGGGAAGAGGCCAGGAAACTCTTCCTAGAATACCAAGATGTTTTTTCCTGGAGTTATGAAGATTTGAAAAGTTTTATGAATGGGAAATTCAAACACCAGCTTCCTTTGAAACCTGAGGCAACTCCATTCAGACAAAAACAAAGGAATTACAACCCCAAAGTTTCTGATGCTATATTCAGGGAAGTTGATAAAATTCTCAAAGCAAGGATCATATACCCTATCCACCATTCTACTTGGGTAGCAAATATAGTGCCAGTGAGGAAGAAGAACGAAGAAATAAGAATCTGTGCTGATTTCAAAAACCTTAATCAATCATCCTTGAAGGACAATTACACACTCCCCAACATGGATTATCTCTTGCAAATTGTGGCCAAAGCCGAAATGATTTCCATGTTAGATGGCTTCTCAGGGTATAACTAGATTGAGGTTGAGAAAGAAGACCAGCATAAAATGGCTTTCACTACTCCATGGGGCACCTTCACATACAACAAGATGCCATTTAGGTTAATCAATGTTGGGGCTACCTTTCAGAGAGGCATGGACCTTTACTTCAGTGATATGAAGAAAAAAATCATTGGTATGTATCTGGACGATCTTACTGTACTTTCTAGGAAAAGAGTAGATCACATAAATGACTTAAGGAGAGTATTGCAAAGGTGCCAAGAAGATGGGATTTCATTGAACCCTAAGAAGTTAGTTTTCTATGTGATGGAAGGGAAATTTTTGGGCCATATTGTCTCCCAAGAAGGTATAAGGATCGACCTATAAAGAGCAAGAGCCATCCAATAATTGAGTTTACCTGTGAACAAAACTGGAGTGAAATCATTTTTCAGTCAGGTAAAATTTCTCAGGAGATTCATTCCAAATTTCTCTGAGATTACCAAATGCATAGTTGACATGATGAAAAGAAATGTGAGTTTCAAGTGGAACGACCCTGGTAAACAAGATTTCAAAAGCATAAAGAACACCATAGCCAATGCTCCTGTGTTATGCCACCCAGATTATAAGAAAGATTTCATAATCTATTGTTACTCCTCTGAACATACTCTTTCAGCTATTCTCATGCAGGAGAATCAAGAAGGAATTTAAGCTCCCGTTAACTATATGAGAAAACCTATGAAAAATCATGAGTTGAGATACTCTTAGACTGAAAAACACACTTTTGCAGTTGTAAAGGCTTTAAATAATTTCAGATTCTACATTCTACACTCACACTCTCTTGTGTATGTGCCTGATATTGCAGTGAAAAGCATCTTGAATCAACAGGATGTAGGATGTAAACATAGAGGAGCATGGGTAGCTAAAACCCAAGAATATGACATAGAGATCAAGCCCACCAAGCTAGTGAGGGGAAATGCACTATGCAAGGAAATGGTGGAGAATCGAATAGACGAAGACCCAGAAGCTGTACACTTAGTTTTGGCAGTAAGTATGCAAGACCCTTGGTTTGAAAATATCATGTATTTCCTAACATATGGTGAATTCCCTAAAGGGTTAACTCGAAAGCAAAGAAGGGACCTAAAACTAAAAGATTCTAAATATGTAATCTGGGAAGATAGATTGTATAAGAGATCTATGGATGGAACTTTCCTCTGGTGTGTCGACAGACAATAGTAAGAGAAGTTGTTAAAGGTGTTTCATGATGAAGCTTGCGGGGGAAACTTCTCCTCACCAATCACTACATTCAAGATTTTAAGACAGTGCTATTATTGGCCAGGAATGTTTAGAGATGCATACCATTGGGTAGAAAGGTGTGAGAAATACAAAATGTTGACCAAAAAGCCATAGTTGGCAGCACTACCTCTGAGACCAGTGGTAATTGAAGGTCCTTTTTAGCACTGGGGTCTTGATTTTATTGGTCCTATAAACCCCATGTCCAGTGCAGGTCATACCTACATAATCACTGCGACTGATTACTTCACAAAATGGGAAAAGACAAAAGCAACCAAGAGAACTACTTCGGAAGTAGTGTGTGAGTTTATCAAAGAAAACATTTTGGTAAGATTCAGTGTGCCTATTAAGTTAGTTATGGATAATGCCGCATAATTTTCTTCTCAAGAAATTACAGAATTTTGTTTTAATATGGCATAATGATTAGTCACTCATCTGATTATTTCCCTCAAGGGAATGGTCAAGCGGAATCTAGGATTAAAAATTTGGTAAGCACCATGAAAAATCTTGTAGCAGACAACCAAAAAACTTGGCATAAGAAGATATATGAAGCCCTCTGGGTGGATAGAGTGACTCCCAAAAGAGCCAACACTGTATCTCCTTTTGAACTCGTTTACGGGGTAGAAGCCAGTCTTCCATTACCATTAGAGTTAGCTACTTTTAAACTAAGGACAATATTAGAGGATGAAATATATGAAGATGGTTTAGAAAAGAGGATTCTGTACTTGATAAAACTAGAAGAAGAAAGGGAGAAAATGGTTGATCATATCACATGACATCAAATGCATGTGAAGAACTTATTTGATAAAAAGAGCAGACCCCAAAAATTCATGGAGGGAGACATGGTGTTATTATGGGACAAACATAGGGCACCCAAAGGCATGCATGGAAAATTCGAGACACTATGGAAAGGACCTTTCAAGATCCATCAAGAATTCTAGAAGAATTCATTTAAATTGGCATATCCAGATGGTGAAGCACTACCCCTGATGTATAATGGTTAAGATTTGAAACTCTATCAGATCTGAATTGAAAATAGGTAACCCCTATATTGTATCATAGTTACATTTAGTTCCTATTTTTGTTTTCCTAGTTAGGTTTTATTTCTGCTTTTCTTTCCATGTCTTGCTTTAGTTTTGTTGTGAGCTACCTTTTATTGAGCTTTGCAAAACCATAGATTTGAGTTCCTTGCTTGAACATGTGAATGTCCAAGTCCCCAGACAAAGCCAGCTGTTTCCCCACTTTTAGTCTGCATACCTTTAGACAAAAGTAGACGTTTAACATGTAGTAGTGGTCTTGAAAGTTTCGTGTGATTCCTGAGTCTAAGTCTAGCTATCCCCTTAGGATAGGAGACCTTTACCAGATTTCCCCAATTTGACTTCTCCTTTGTGAGTTGGAGGGAATCTGTATTTGAGATCATGTTTTCATTAGGTAGGTTAAGTTCCCAATCTAGTAAAGGCCATGGTTCAAAGATTTCTAACATAATTTTTACATGCAACTAAAATATTTAGCCATAACTCTTCATTTTGCAACATTGGCGAAAAGTTGGGTTCGGGCTTCTCCATCGGCGGAAAAGCATCGGCAGGGTGCATTTTCTGCCGATGACTACTAAGTGATATCTTAGCAGGAAGTGCAGTTCTAAAGTGGATCCCTTAGGCTTAGAAGGACTATTATGTCAGAAATACACCTCGAAAAGTCAAGAGGAACTATTAAATAGAAATAAATATAAGAAATAAGTCTGCTGGCAAAAAAATAGAAAATGGCTTCTCCACTACTCCAACAGGAGGGTTTCGACCAACAGAGTACGTTTTCTACCAAGCCATTAAAATGAAGTGATTTAGAGGAAGAATCTATCTCATAAAGAATCTGAGATATAAAGAAGGTAGATGAAATCAACACATGCCATTTTGGCACCCTGACCAACCAAATTTCCCCTTTGGTGGATTTTTGAACCGAGAGCACTCCAAAAGCATTTCTCCACCCAAAGGAGAAGTGGAAAAGTAATTTTTCGCTACCTCAGGAAAGTTACCATTGCGGTTACTAAAGTGAAAAGACATTTCTTAATGGCCCGTAAGAGAAAATTAATTAATTCAAATAAAGCCGTTTTACTTCATAACAGACTGTATCATTAATGTTGAGGTCTTTTCATTCATGTGGCATGGAAAGTCGGCCGTTAAATGGTAAGAATTCAAAAGTTATAAGATCAGTTGGAGGTTGCCAGTAGGAGCTACTATTTTTTTAACAAATTGTTTGAATTCAAAGCCTTTGATATTGGTTGTTCTTTGCCCCTACGTTATTTTAAAGATATTCTTCATTCCTGAGTTAGATCATTTGAAGTATGGCTCCCAGATTTGTGGGATTTAACAGAATGAATGACATTACCTCCAAATGGTATAAGATCTCATATACGTCTCTAAATTCATTTAATATGAAAAACTTTCAGAGCAAATTAAAAGTGGACCAGATGCATCCCATCACTGAGAAACTGAAGGAGAGAAGATTAATTGAAGCCGCTGGTTTCCCCGTGGCTGTTCAAGCCCCAGAATTGATTCGGGAATGCATATCTTGATACAACCCAGATACCAAGAAAATTCTCTTGCCCAATGATATAGTGTTGCTATCTATAGATAGAGAATCATTCCAGAACTTGCTTTGCATCCCAAATCAAGCTGAGTATTTAGAAATGACATACAATCGGGCGGTGACTGAATATATTGCCAAAAAGTGAATTTGGAAGGAGATAATGAAAGCATGGTTTCAAGAGCCCAAGAGCGCCAAAGGGAAGTTGCCAAAGACACTATATGGCACTAATTTGAAGCTGAAGATCATAGACATTCTGGTGCTACTCCACAGGACCAGAGGTGAGAGTGAGGCACTCAATTTTGTTGACCATCACTTCTTCCTGGTTCAGATAATTTGTTCCCAACATCACTTCATTGATTGGGCTCTTATGGTAAGTGAAAACCTCTTGGAGGCCCTAGATAGAGCTAAGCGCCAGAATGAATTTTATATGTCTTCATTCCTTTTTTGTATTCTGGCTACAATCCAAATTTGGCTAGGGATTCCTAGATTAGAGGAATTTCCTGATGATGTTAAGAGTTATGATTTCTTCCCCTCTTTGCAATTGCACAATGGTTATGCAGAATATATTTGGGTTAATGATGTGTTTACAATGTGATTGTGTAGGGAGCTACAAGGCTGTCTAGAAAGGAGATTCTCTCTCAAAGCCATGACTTTTATTAGCCAATTTGGATGTTATTTTATTCAATTTAGAGATTTATGATACCTTCGTCTTGCAGGTTTTGACGACTTCCCTTTGAAGCTACCTAGATATCCTACGGATATGATCGTACTAGTGGAGGTGATGAGGCAAGCGCTTTAGGTGAATTTTATCTATGCTAATGCCAGGAAGAAAGGCTATGACTTTTATATGACTATCGGAGCCTACATTTGTGCATCCCAGTCTGAGGTGAAGAATGTTCTAAAGGCATTCTCCAAGAGGTTTTCATTGGAAACCTATGATGTTCTGAGGCCCCAATATGACCCAGTTAATTATGCTCATGATTACCTACAAATGAGCTAAGCTATCCACCATGTAGATGACATTGAAGACTATTAGGCCAATTGTAGAGATGATCTAGAGAGAAGAGATAGATTTTATGCCAGATTAACCATTGAACAAATCAAAAATTTCAAGGTCAATCTTGCAGTTGAGGGGCTAGTAGATGACGGCCAACACATGTATGATAATACCTATCTCAATAAGATCAAACCCCTCTCCATCAGTTCCAAGCCCATGCTAGATCAAGCCATTGGTGACTTGCAGACTCTAATGAGTGGTAGTAATAAGAGGATAGAGTAGTGGGTTGAATGGATGGAAAGAAGAAGGAAGAGGTCGGAAAGGAAGCCTCCTACTCAAAGGACCCCGACAAAGGATACTTCCAACATTGCAACAAATTCTTCGGTGGTACTCCCAACTATGACCAAGAGTTCATCTCAACCAGTTGGGGGAGGCGATGAAACTCCAAAAAAGGAATTTCAACCAAAGAAGACTTGTGGAGGAGGTTTGCTTCCAAATATTGGAACAACAGAGGAACCCACCAAAGGTGCAGAACTAGAGCAGCTAGCTAAAGTAGTCACTGTAGATGTACCGGTTGGAACTTCAACCCAAGATTCTCCAAGGTGAGGGTCCCTTGTCATAGTAGAAGTGGGTGAAGATACTCCTTCAACCATAGAATCAGAAGAAGAGGCCAGGAAAAAGTAGAAGGTTGCTTCAGTAGACAAATTGGTGTCCTCTTCTCCTACCTTGATAAATCCATTTTCTTCTAGACCAAAGGCTATGCCCCCAGTCATAAGGAATTTGTTCATTGAGGAGTTGGTTTCTGCCAACAAAGTTACCAGTGTAGAGTCATGGATAGAAAATACTCTGGAACACAAGAGGAAGAGGGTGGAAGAAGGAATTTCTAGCAAAGACACTCTATCACAAGCCTTTCAGCCTAAGGCCACTACGAGAAAACATAAGAAAGTAAAGATGATGTCTACTCTGGTTTGTGACCTTTAGACTGGACACTTCACTATGGAAGTGGTCAAGCCAACCAAGGAAGGTAGATTCAAGGATATGACCACTTCAGAATTTTAGTTGTAGTCATTTGATATGGGGTTGGCTCATCATGACACCAAGGTGGACTGGTGGAAATCTACTAATGTGGTGATAGAGGAAGAAATCAAGGAGCTCAAGACTGCCAAGGTTCAATTGAAGGCAGAAGTGGCTGAGCTAACCAATTTCATAAGATAGCTTCTCACTTTGATTGCAAGCGTTCCCAGCACACAAACCACCTTTGATACTAGTGTGGTGGAGAATCAAGCTATATTAGCCAAGTTGCAAGAGGATAGACACTTTACACAGATCAGGAAGGGATGGGTCTAGATACTCAAATCTTAGGGGTTGGCAGTTGTCGAGCAGTTGGGTAATGCTCTCTTGAGAATGGAGACGAAAAGGAATAACATTAAGAAGAATTTGCAAACTCTCGCATCTGAGAGAGTGAAGTGTTAGGAGTGTATAGTGATGCTCCATGTAGTAGTAAAGATGAAGACCAAAGAGGTGCTGAAAGCCAAGATTCTACAAAAGGGAGATGAGCCTCTAATCGAGTGGCTTCAAAGTCTAGAGGTCAAAATCAAAATGATCATCCAGGCCGAGACATGGTTGCAACAAGTAGATGTTAAGGTCAAGAAAGAACATAACAAAGACTTTAAGATTCTTCAAGGTTTCCACACAGAATCACAGATGAGTGGGAAAGGCAAAGAAATGATAGGATTGGCCAATATGCAGAAATCATTTTTTGATTATGTGGACAAGTTCTCAGAGCCATCTTCCACCCATTTGGACAAAGTGCCAGAGCTCCAGTAGTTGAGTGGATGTATTTATAAGGCCATGGAAGAATTGAAGGATTGGACAAATGCCATTAAGAGTCTGGATAAGGAGCATTCTAGGTGGCTCATCTGATACACCAATGTCCATGTCAACAGACATGAGGAGCTCATCAGAGTTATCACAGCTGCCACTGCCTATAGGGATAAATTAGGCAAAGGGAATGAAACTGAAGCTTGAATAGATTCTCTCTTTGTACCAATTTTTGATTGATGTTGTAATGGATAAACCTTTGGTTATCATTTCTAGTTGGGGAAGTTGAACCATTTCGGTTACCTCCCTTTTTATAATGACCCAATCTGGGAATCTATATGTACTATTTCCAAAATCAACACAAAGGTCAGCTAAATTTTGGTGTGAAAGATATCATTTTTCTGAGTCAATTGTATGTGTCTAAATACGATTTATTTAACTGTTCCATTGAATTTCATTGGTCTTTCTATTAAATTTGAATGTTTCTTTGAAGTCAAATTTGTAATCTGTATTTGAACCAGATTTCTGTGTTATGATTTGACACAGTTAATTTAGGGGAAGATCTATTGTTATCCTAAGTTGGGAAACATTTCTGTGATATAGATTGATTCATTAGCATTTCATCTTTAATCTTTAGTCTTCTAGATGCATTTTTAGTAGAAGTTCATGCATTACCAGTTTGGGGGTTAATCTGATTGATGAAATCTCAGAGTTGGCTAGATTTAAAGTTGAATCCACCTCGCCTAAGCTATTTCTCATTTGGGTTTAGCTTGGTTTACCTCTTCTATTCTCGCATTAAGTACATACCCTTTTTAGACTAGGGAAGATCAAAATTCACTGAAGATTATGCATATAAGGGAGCTATACCTTTAAATTCAGAGGGAAATTAGTTTTTCAATAACAATTTTCCAACTGTTGTATTCAATTATTCTTAAGTATTTTGGGTATTTTAGAGTTAAATTCAAAAGAACAATCTATTTACCAACACGTCCTTAACGCATTCCTATCGTTCGTTGACAACCCTGAATTGTTCGTCAACATCGCCGACCCCTTCCTTGAATTCTACAACCACTTTCACTATGTCATGAGCTCAGAGCATCATTTTGGTTAATCATGGATTTTTCCCTCCGTCAAAATCTTCGATGGACTGGTGCTGGGACTCCATCAGCTCATCAAATTTACTTAGTACAAAATCTTTTAGAGCATAAGTCCCGGTGGTGAAGGGATCAACTTGCGAAACCCTTGTCACAAATGTTGTATATGAATTTAAAGAATTTTGGACTTTTGGAATTCTATTCTTTAAGGCCGCTACTAGTTGCTTGCTCACCTCAATTTTGAGGCCAAGTCATGAGTGTTGGGCCCGGAGGAACCCAAAGGTTTCTTCTCCCAAAATACTTGTTTCTATAATGACTTCCTCCCTGAAGTTCATTATTTCTTCTAATTTGGACCTCCACTCTTCGTACTTCTCCATTTCTTTCTCCCATATGGATATTTCACTATTCACTTGGACAAAAATATTGTTAGCCTGATAAAGGTCCGGGAGTGTCGTTGCTAGGAACTGCCTTACAACTGTAATCTGATCAGCAACCCACCCATCAACGACCTGTGCCTTCTTCTTCATGGCCCTTAGAGAATCCATGTCACCTTGTGGGAGCACTATTCTAGATGTGGAGGCTTCCGGATGTAACTCAACCAATGGCTATGTTAACTCTGCAAGAAGCCTGAGGAGATTTACATTCTTTTCTCTTTCCTCCTTCAGCTTCTAGGTCTTATTATCATACCGGGCCTCAACTGCCTAGGTAGCTTCTTTTAACAAGTTAAATTCCCCCTGTTTATCTCTCTTCCCTAGAGGAACTTCTATAAATTTATATTCTTTGGCTCTTATAGCTTCTGTCTCTGCATCTGGGGGAGGAGTCACTATTATTGCGACGGTGTTTCCGCCCGGGTCGGTCCGAAGGGTATGGATGATCTGGGCCCTTTTAGGCTTTTGAGCCTCTTGATTTTGGGCCATCATTTCAGCCAAGGAGAGGAGAACTCTTGCTGCTACTGGGGCCTTTCTCTTCCTTGACTCTACCAACCACTATGGTGGTGGGGGTGGTCTTATGGATAGGTCTTGATTAATGGGGTTTTCCCTAGGAGTGGGTCGCTCTTCTTCAACATCTATGGTCTCTGTGGAATCCTTTTCTTTCTCCCTAGGATTCCCTGTGTCTCCCGCCTTGGTGATGTTCTCATCAGTGGTGTCTGAGATCCCGTCTCTGTCAACACCTGTAACATTGGTATTCATATCTCTAGGGTTCTCCCCCGTATCTTGTTGCTGCTAGTTTTCTTTAGCATTATTTGTTGGGACATTCTCCCCCAAGGTCACATCTTTTGGAGGGGGCAAAGGTGTCTGGCTTGGATTTGGATGTTGGGCTGTGAAGACCACCTAGCCAAATGTTAGATTCTAGGGTAGCTGATCACCTAGATTAACTTGAGGCATCTAGAGCATGACAACTGGGGGTACAGTTTCTTCTGAAGGTCCAGTTTCCCCAGCCATTGTCGGCTTCTCATCTCATGTCTGCCTTCCCTCTTCCTTGGTCCCTAGGACTGGTGTTTCTTTAGTACTTGGTATAATCACCAATACTTGTTCTTTCTCCTGTCCTTGCTCTTGTTCCCAAATTTCTTCTTCCAAAGAAATTTATTTTTGTTGCATTTTTCCCTCCCTGGGGACATTTCCACCTCTTGCACGGTGATCTCTTTTGCTGCTCTCTCGATGTCTCCATGTAGATTTACTAGATCTTCGGTCTGGAAGATGTTGTCAAAATTGTCATGGGGAGGGGAATCCTCTAGCCAATCCTATGCTTCAGGGCTGGAAGGGATAAACTCCATAGGAATGTTGCCTGATTGCTTGGGGCTTACATCTGCACTTGGTGGAGGGTTATCTACCCTTTTCTTCTTTCTTCTAGTCTGCAGTGGGAACCCAACATCTAGGATAGCTGCATTTTAATCCTCCATGTTCACCACTTGGCTCATTAATGTTGCAAGTGATTGCAAGCCTGATGGGAGGGCGGATCTCACTGGAGTAACTGGAAGGCTGAGAGAAAGTTGGGTGCTCAATGTTTCACTTAGCTGGTGGGATGCCTCAATCTAAGTGTGAATTTGTTCCAAAATGGGGAGTGGATACAGGGGTGTGACCTGGGCCAGGGTGCCTTCCTTTTCTTTCCCATTATCTTTGCTTGGCCTAGGCACTCCGGAGGCCGAAGAGGACCCCCACAAAATTGGACCCGGGCGGGCGCTTTTCTTGCACACTTGTGCAAAATACTCATGGTAGTGCTGAGTGATGCCTTGGGTGACATCTTCAATTATTAAAATCTCTAGGGTTTTCCAATCCACCGGAGGGAGATCCATCTTGTCAATCCCCCACAGTTTGTAAGAAGGGTCCTCCAAGGGCCCATTTTATAAAAAATCTTTTGGAAAGGTCTGAAGATCGAGGCTCTTCATCATCTCTTTGTTCATACTTGAGTACCTTCACTCCCAGATGTCGAAATAATCTTGGAAATCAGCCCAAAAATTCTCCATGTGAGGCTCATGTGGTGTGGATTCCCAGGGAAGGGCTGTGCTTATCTTTCCATGTGGATCAAAATTGTTTCTTTCTAGGTGGAACTCGGCCAGCCCCAGACTCTTCAACTCATTATCGACCTCTTTGGCCGCTGCAAGGCTACAAGAAAAGTTGCTACAAGTGATTGGGAATGTGATGGAGGTAACCTTATTCACTCCATAAAATGCGTGGAGCTCCAGTATTTTCTTGAAGAACTCCAAAAGAATAATCCTATCCCCATAATGCTTGGGGAGTAGGTAGGGCTTGTCAAAAAACCTGGTCACCCAAATATAAGAATGTTGATGAAACTAAATGAAATAGTTTACGTATGTACTCACCAAGGCCATTGCCTCCTTTGATAGCCGGTAAATGAAATCCTGAGATGGGATCAAAACATTGAAGTAAATGAAGGTGCCATTTACTCTGCAAAAATTGGGGAAGCTGGCTTTGCATTGAATCCATGGGAAATGGTCCCACAGAGCATTCTAGTCGGGCCTGGTCCCAAGGATGCCCACTGTATCTAAATCCCAAATTCTGGGTCTTTGTTGTGCCAGTGCCCATAAAACATATGAATTCATGTAGAAATTTGAATTCTGGCTGACGTTGTTCAACTGGAAGTCTACATTATTGGCAATAATTGTTGCCTAGTCAAAATTCTTCCCATTGGTGGAGATGTCGTATAGGAATTAATACATCCATGATGAGAAATATCGGGCATGGGATTCTCTGAAGACCCGACATAAGAAGATGATCCCCGCTTGGATGCTTTCTTTGAAGTCTAATCAGGGGATCTCCAACTTCATCTTCTTGTAGTCTTTCCTTGGTGTTTTTAGCCAATGGTTGTTGAGGTGTTGCCAGGTGAGCTACGAAACTTTGTCAAACTCTTGCAGTGAGGCGGTGCGGGAGATGACAATAGAATTGGAGAACTGGGGGATTCCCAGACCTGACACGAATGTAGCAACATCCAAAGATACTAAGGGCATTGGATAGCCCATTGGAAGGGTAGTAGTAAGTATCACAGTCGGCCATAGTTAGGATCAACTCTGGGGCCTGCACAGAGTAAGGAAAGCAAGCGGCTTTGATGATACTGGAGGCAGCCACATTCTTCATCATATTATCTCTGACAGAATGCTGGGTGAAAATTGTTCTAATTATACCTTGTAATCCAGCCCAAGGCCCGACCTCAGTGTCTATGACCAGCTACAATTTAGAATCCACCTTGGATCCTACGAGGGCACCATCCTGTGGGTATTTGGATGTAAGCGAGAGTTTTTCTAGTGCCCTCTCGGCCTTTGACTTGGTGGCCGCTCTTTTTGACATGGTTGGAAGTTCTGGACTTTTGGGAGGAGAAGCTACCTCAGACATATTGATCATTGAATTTTTGATAGCCTACACAACCACACAACCATTAATACAAGTTACTAAATAAAGTTAGATCAGGGTTCTGGAGGTTTCATCACCATTTTGCACCTGTTCAAAAAGATGTTAGCTTGCATCAAATCTTGAAAATGTAATAAACAATAAATTTGGATTTAACATAAACCAGGGAACTCTGGGGGAGTTCTGGTCTATGTGACAATGTGATGAAGGTCATGGGATTTCATGGAACCCAGAGTCTGGAGAAACTAGCTGTTATTGAAATGACCGAGCAATGAGCCGTACTAGGCTAACGTGGGTTGTTGCATGGTCACGCAATAAACAACGTAATGGAATTTAATGACAACATGTATCTTGACATAGATGAAATGAATGCCACTTGTGTTTGTTTTGAATGCTCATATGTGGGGGAATTTAATCCTGCCATCAATGCTAAAATAATGGAGGAGAGAGAAAAATGCCATGGCTTGAAGAGGCAAGGTGCTGAGTTCAAACCAGGAGGAAACCAGGTGGGGGAGCTCGAATTGGGTCTAATAGTATAGAGGGCGCAAAGAGCTCACCAAAGGGCATGTTGGACAAAATGGAATGTACAGACCAAGCATGCAGAGACACACTATGGACACCCTATTTACTCAGGAGGCCGAAGAATGACAAAATTACAACAGACGACACCAACTAACCTACAAACTACTAACAACTTATAGGAATTTACAACTAACCTACAAACTAATAAAAAATTAGAAGAATTTACAACTAACGTACGCTATTTACAAGGATTTACACTAATATACAAAAGCCCATGAAGATTTACAAAATGTACACAAAATATAGCTCAAGAAAGGCAAACAACCTTCCTGCAAAGCCATCCCACAAACGGGAGGCGAAGACAAAAAGAAAACAAAATGAAGACAAAACCAGAGATGAAAAGAATAAAGAAAATGAAAGAAATAGAGAGAGAACTAGAAGGGCCTACCTTAAACATTAGGAAATGCGGGAGGAAGGGCACAAGAGGTTCTCTACAAATAGATGGCTTCACTAACCATGAACACCTAAAACCCTGCAGGAGAACTGAAGAACGCACAAGCTCAAACAACAATTTCTAAACACCATTAAACACACAAAGAAAATGCACTTAGCTCTTTGGTAATTCACACAAATTGCACTTAATCACTCTTAATTTGCTTAGGGTAATTTGTTCGTAGTAAATATAAAAATGACAAGTGAAACCTCATTTATACCCTTAGGTGAAAACACACCGCTTCCTTTCGCAAGTCCCAAGAAAAGGAAAACCTCCAGATTTTAGGCCCAAGGATCCCATGCAACCACACCCTCTAACAAAAGAGGAAGAAGTGATAAAGAATCCCAAAGTTTTGAATCTGGCTAGCACAAAGAAATAAAACACTCTGGGACCGGGTCTCGGAGGGAGAGAAACCAAAATAAAAGAAAACAGTGGCCCTGCGGAGGCAAAGGCCAGAGGAAAAAAAAGAAAAAGGAACAAGGACAAAATAAAAAAAGAGGGACCCAACATTTTGCCCATAAAATGTAGGGACGGGTATGTAGGGCATAACACAACTATAAGTAGAAATGTATCTAAAATTTGATCTATCTTTTGCAATTTCTTTATTAAGTCCAAATGCTTGCAGGAAACCCCATCCCTTTTGAAATCCTTGAGAAGATGAGTAAGAACCAGCTATCCCCTCACACAATAGTTACCTGCCCAAATTAGCTCCCCTGCACCGTCGAGACTCGACTACCAAGTTCTTGGAGGCTAGGAGAATTCATTATCTGGTAAACCTCTTCAGGCAAATTTGGCTGGTACCTCGGTACCCGGTGACAACTTACCTCTATTGGTGGAGTCGGTCACAAAGTCCCATCAACAAGAAGGTTTGTATGAGTGGTTGGTTATGCCCTTTGGTTTGACTAATGCATCGAGTAAATTTATGAGGTTAATGAATGAGGTTTTGAAGAAATTTTTGAATAAATGTGTGATTGTATACTTGGATGATATTCTGATATTCAGTAAGAATAGAGAAGAGCATTTGATGCATATAAAATAAGTATTTTAGAGATTGAAAGAGGAAAAGTTGCTGATAAATTTGAAAAAGTGTTCTTCATGAAAGAGGAACTTGTGTATTTAGGTTTTGTGATTCAGATGATGGTTTGAAGATGGATCCTGAGAAGGTTGAAGCTATACTTAGTTGGCATATGCCTGAGAATGTCAGTGAGGTAAGATCATTTCATGGACTGACAAGTTTTTACAGGAAGTTTATCAGAAATTTCAGTTCTATTTGTAATGATTTGACTGTGACAATGAGATGAGACAAAAGAGAATTCAAATGGACACATGGAGATGATAAAAGTTTTGAGACTTTGAAGCAGAAGGTTACTGAATTTCCTGTATTAACCTTACCTAATTTTAATAAGGTATTTCATGTTGAATGTGATGCAAATGGCAATGTAATAGGAGCTGTATTGACTCAAGAAGGTAAACCTATTGCTTTCTTTAGTGAAAATTTGAATGACACAAAAAGGAAATATTCTATCTATAATCAAGAATTCTATGCTATTATTCAAGCTCTGAAGAAATGGAGACATTATTTGATGCCGAATGAATTTTTTGTTGTATACTGATCATAAGGCTTTACAGTATTTGGGTCATCATAATAAGTTGAATCAAAGACATATGAAATGGGTAGAGTATTTGCAGATTTTCACATTTGTAATAAAGCATAAGAGTGGAGTTTCTAACCGAGTTGCTGATGCATTGAGTAGAAGAAGATCTTTGTTGACTGAAATGAGAATTGAGGTTCTTGGTTTTGATGACATGAAGCATTTGTATGAAAATGATCCTGATTTTTCTGAGCAGTGGAGAGTGTGCAAAGCACCTATTCCAAATCAACCAAGTAAGTATGAAGACTATTTCATTCAAGAAGATATATTGTTCAAAGGTATTCAGTTGTGCATACTGAGAGGATCAATGAGAAATAACCTGATAAAGGAAAAACATAGTAGTGGTTTAAATGGACACTTTGGTATTGATAAAACATTAAGTTTATTAAGGAAAGGTATTTTTTCCTTAGTTGTATAAGGATATTCAGAAATTTTTGAAAAGTTGTGGAGTTTGTCAAGTTGCAAAAGGAGTAAGTCAGAATACTAGATTGTATGCATCGATTTCTGTTCCTGAGAAACCTTGGAGTGATATCAGAATGGATTTTGTTCTTGTCTTACCAAGGACAGCAAGAGGTAATGATTCTATATTTGTTGTTGTGGATAGATTATCTAAGATGACACATTTCATACCATGTAGAAAAACATCAGATGCAGTACATATAGCAGATCTTTTCTTTAAGGAGATTGTTAGATTGCATGAATTACCAAGGAGTATCATCTATGACCGAGACAGTAAGTTTGTTAGCTATGTTTGGAAAACACTTTGGAAGAAGTTGAACACTGAGTTGAAATATAGCTCTACATTTCATCCACAGACTGATGGAAAAATAGAGGTTGTAAACAATAGTTTGGGTAACTTGTTGAGATGCTTAGTTGGAGACACACCAAGTAATTGGGATTTGATGTTGGCACAAGTAGAGTTTGCATATAGTAGTTCAGAGAATAGAAGTACTAGAAATAAAACTTTTGAGATTGTTAATGGTACACAACAAAGAGGTATATCAGACTTGAGAGATATTGCTGGAGAAGAAAAGAGAAGTGATGAAGGAGAGAAATTTGTTGAGTTTATGAAGAAATTGCATGAGGAAGTGAAACATAAGTTGAAGTAAAGTAATCAGAAATACAAGGATAGTGCAGATAGATCAAGGAGAGATAAACCTTTTGAAGTTGGTGATGCAGTTATGGTTCATTTGGAGAAAGATAGATTTCCTATTGGGACATATGGTAAATTGAAAATGAAGAAATTTGGTCCTTGCAAAATATTGAGGAGATTTGACAGTGGAAATGCTTATGAAGTAGAATTACATTATGACATGGATATATCACCTATATTCAATATTTAAGATTTGTATGAGTATCATGAGCCTGATGAAGAAGTATCAGTACCGAGTGATTATCCTAAGAAAAAAATAGAGGAAGTTGAGTAGATTTTAAAATAGAGAGTTGGTAGAAGTACAAGAGGAAGGGATTACATGGAATATCTGGTAAAATGGAAGAATAGACCGATTGAGGACTCATCTTGGATTTCTCAATCTAAGTTGGATTCAATTTAGGTTTTACCTGACTCATGATTTAGAAAATCATTTCTTTTAACCCCATGTGTCAGATGGAGGAGCATCTTGGGTTCTTTGGCAATCTTGATCAACCAAAAATATGTTTGCTTTAGTTCATTAGCTTGTTAGAGGTTGCTCGCTAAAGTTCTTGGTAACTTCTTTTCTCGGTGCTTGGGCCTGGTTAATTTTGTCTTGCTTTACTGATGGGTCTTGGTGGATGTTGACTGCTCATTGGGTTTTCACCGAGTTGTTTCTATTACTTGATTAAATTCTTACCGAGTTGTTTCTATTGCCCGGTTGGCTTCTTACCAAGTTGTGTTTTTGAAGTTGGATCTTCTGGCTGACTTCTACATTTAATTTACATAGCATAATTAATTTTTGGATCTCTCATTAGGATGTGTGTCAACTTAAATTTGGGTCTTTATTGTTTCCTATGTTGGATCTTTAGGATCTGAGTGCCGACCTCTTCAGTGGACTCTTGTATATATATTTGTTTTTTTGTTCTTAGATTGAGGGAGTTTCTAGGGATAGAAGATTAGGAGTTAGTAGATTTCAATGGTAGTTTTTCAACCTCACATGTATCAAGATTATTCTATAAAATTATGAATGTATATGGCCAAAACTGAGAAGGCCTTACAACCCAATATGTAATAGGTTTGATGAAATAATATAAAATTTTTGTTGTTTCTTCTCTCCCTTTCTGTGTTATTTATTTCATGTTGTTTTGCAAGTTGATTTGGATAGCTAGGAGTTCCTTGGGCCCTGGTCTTCCTACCCTCCTTGTGTCAGGTTTCCCTAGTCCACTTTAAATAGGATGCTTGACACTCTAGTGCTCTCAATCAGGGTCCAAAGAAGGGTGGTTATAGAGTAATTGGACCCATGATATAGGATCTAGTCACAATATTGGCATATGCCAATTCTTTGCATAAGATAGGGTCTAATAGGATTGAAGTGGGCTAGGAGAGAGCATACTAAAGAAAGGGGCCAAAATATAGGTTAAAATTATAAAGGGATACAATCTACTACACTAAATTTAGCCCCCCATGTTAGCGGGTGTATGAACTTAAGCTCATACTCATGGTAAAGTAGAGAGAGAAACTAGAAGCAAGACTTACAAAAGATAAGATGTCACCAAGTCAAGGGAAGCAATCCCCTAAGCTTACTACAATACATTTAGCCCCCCATGTTAGTGGGTGTATGAACTTAAGTTCATACTCATGCTAAAGTTTACATAGCAGTTGGGAGAAAGACTTACAAGAGATAAGATGTCACCAAGTCAAGGGAAGCAAGACCCTAAGCTTAGGATTTGAACTCACACAACATCTAAAGTAGGATACAAAAAACACTAGACAAAACAAAACTTATTAAAGGCAAACAAGGAAATAAAACTACACAAAAAGGGTTAGTACCAAAAACAAATTCTCCAGGATAACTAGTTGAAGAGATCTCGATATCAAAATGTCTCAACCGCTAATATTATTCTCATAATGTTATCGCAAGAGTACAAGTGGACTTCCAGAAAGAGCATACACAAATTTGTGATGAGACAAAAGTCCATGGTCCATCAACTAGGAAATTATGTTATGCTAGGGATCAATATAAAAACCATGAATTCCACTAACCAACAAGTTGTGTTATGTGGATGATTCATGTTTGCGGCATGGATTCTATTGGCTAGGAAATTGGGTTATGTCAGGTCATCTATGAAAAATGTGTAGATACCAGTGGACAAGCTGCGTTATTCTATGTGATTCTTATAGTCAAACAAATAATTACACTAGCAAGATCTGTTATGCTAGGTAACCAATGCATCAGGGTGTGTAACAATGATGATCATGCTCAAGTTGCGTTATGTTAAATGACCAATGCTCAGGGGGCATAAAGTGTCAACAATAATAAAACTAGCAAGCACCGCTATACTAGTTGTCTAATGCATTAGGGAGTGTGAAGATGTTTGCTAAAGGATCAAGCTAGAAAGTTGTGTTATGTTTGAATATCAAGATGAGTCATATGGATGCCACTAGCTAGCAAGTTGCATTATGCAAGGTTGTCCATAAATCATCAATGCTTGAAGAGATCACACTAGTAAGCCACACTATAGTAGATTCTCAAAACAAAGGTTAATGTACTTAGGGGGCACTATGCAACAAAATACCACTTCTTTGAGGGTATAAAAATGAATACACCAAGCAACAAGGAGGCCTCACATGCATCCCCTTAAGATGTCAAAATATATCATGATGATATTTTAATATAGATATCAACATCAAGGATAAATACCTCCAACGCAAAGGAGATATCATCAACAAAAATGCATGTGTCCAAACCAAGGAGATCCTTATAAAGGATCAAATTTTTCAATCAAGGAAGAGATAGATGTAAAGGAAACATCTTGCAACAAGGGTAAAGGGATCCTATAAAATGTTTCGTTGTTTTATAGAGTTTCTTTTAATTTGTATTTTCCATCACTTCTTCATGATGGTTTGGAGATATTTGGTAAGAATATTTATAAGGTTAGTATTGGCACATTATGGAGGTAACAAGATGGTAGCTCACCTTTCTAACATAGTGTTATCTCTATGATAATTGTTATATCAAATTTTGGAGACCATGTTTTGTAGATACTAAAATATTATAAAACCATGTCAGTGACACCTTAAAGTAGGGAAAAACTATGCATGGTGAAATAATGAATAAATATATTGAGAGGAAATATTTAAAGTTAAGTGGCATTATTAATGAGATAGAGGCAATTGTGAGAAAATTAATCAATAGTTGTGTTATCATTTTTCACATACAACTCAAATTCTTGAAGATGGGTAGTTGATCAACTATGTATGGTTGGAATGGTTCATTTTAAAATTTAAAGGTTGAAGTATTTCTTCATTGAATTGAGTTTTTAGAACAACAATTAACTGAAAGAGATAATCAAATGCGGAAAGAATCAACTTGTCTATTTCAAGAAAAATAAGTTTCATAAGATATGCCAAAATTGTTTAAATAACTTTTTCAAGATTACATTTTGCATTGAAAAAGATCTTTTATATTTTCATTTCCAAAGAAAAGAAATGTTTGAAAATTAAGATGCCACACAACTTGTGGCAGCTACTAAAACTACGCAAGAAAGAGCATGCATATATACATAAGTCAAGATAAAGATAGGGTTGATTCCATCATTGCCTAGATGGAATGATGGATGAGGTTGTTGATTGTCCTTGGTTGGCTGGTTGAAGAGGGCCCACATCCTAGAAGTGCCTGCAAAATATGGAAGAGAGGATGTTAGTCTAAAAAGACTAAGCAATGATGAAATTAACACCTATCTGTAAGTATGACAACAATACAGATACAAGTTCAAAATAGTGTAGAAAGAACACATGTTTTTCTAATAAGTTGTTCAATGTGTAGGAATAGGTATGAAGACACTGTAGGTTGTTGAAGGGACATGCATTAATTACATGTCTAAAACTTTCCAAGTAAGATATAAATAGGTGAAGATCAAATATTTGAGGAGGATATTGAGGGGGCATGCATAAGTTTCAAGCATGGGACCTTCTGGCTGAGTCATGGAGCTTTTTGAAGACATATGTTGTTGAAGGGATGTGATTTTAAAACATGAAACCTTCCGGCATTCATCATCTCAGATACTTGAAATAAACAATATTATTGCAAAATAATAAATGCCCAAGAAAGAGAATTCAGTAGTAGCAGAAAATGAAGAATTAATTCTATTTTAACAGCGTAAGTGTGCAACATTTTTAGTGATCAAAGTATTGATTTTGTGCAACAACAAACAGTGCAATAAGAAACAAAAATATAATAGATACCAATGAAGCATAACGCATAACTTTCAATGAATAGAAGTATGTGAACAATACTATAGAATATCTATCAGGGAGAATAACATGATGTGCAATATTAAATGACAGTCATAGCTGATATTGTAGATAAACAACAAAGATATAGGAAGATGCTACAATAAGCATAGTCTCAAGAAAGGTTATCTATCATAAAGGAAAATTAATAAACCACAGGTTACATATGGGACACAAAAATATAAGTGTATGCATGAGACAAAGAAGCACTCTTAAGGCCATAAATAGGACATAGGTTACATGGAAAAGGAGGAATAAAGGAAAATTCCCTATCATGTACAATGGAAATATGATTGCATGAGTGGAATTCATGATGGTCACAAGAGAAATGATATTGTAAATGAACAAAAAAGGACACATATATGCTATCAGAGGAGGATTTAATAGCAATAGAATAGATTTAATGACATCATTTTAAAAGAAAACTTCTAACATGGCCATAAAGATACAATAGCAGTTGTTTCAAGTAGAGACATCCTTAAAGATTACTGTTACAGATTTGAGGACATCCACAATAAAGAAAGTATGTTATGATGGAGAAGATATAAGTTATTGTTACTTGTAACTGTGAAGTGCAAGATTTAGTAAAATCACAATAATTTTCAATGGAGCAGTCATGGGACGTTCAAGCAAAGACATAGAACAAAGATAGGAGAGTTTCATTGTATCAGACATAGTATCCATTTCCAAAGAGTCATGATAGACAACTCCATAGTGCCATAGAGGTAACATTAATAAGTATGATCAATTCCAATATGAGAGTAATAGAGGGGTCTGAATGCATAAAATAAGTACATCATGAATATATTGTTACCCTAAATTTGCACATTTGCAATCTAACAATCATACATACAAAAAATTGCATAAATGTACATCTATTCCATATTTTTTATTTAGAATATGGTAAAAATACCTTTCTATTGCATTCATATTATCAGAAAATTGTATTCTAAGTATTGATCATGTTTTCAAATTCAAAATTCTAATTGATCATTACATTGTGCATTCAAACTAAATGTAGTATGCATATAGGTTTCATGTTACACATTTTGGATTAAAAAATTAGAGGTAATTACAGAAAGAAAAGCATGACTGAAGCATGAGTTGGGGTCCATGCATTGCCTTGTATGGTGAAATATCTGTATTTGGTGCTGATTGTCTTCCTTGTCCAGTCTTCATGGTGCCTTCTATCCATCCTTTAGTCAACTCTGCATATTAGGTCTAGGGTCATGTCCTACATCACAAAGCAAAAAGAGATGTTAGATCCAATTGGATCTAAGCAATACATGAACCACAAACAAGATACATCAATAAGGTCTTCAAAAGCTAAATATTTACTGATAACATCAATACCACAACAAGATATGCCTTAGCATCAACTAAATAAATACTATCAAATGGACATATCCTTATGAAACCTTTCATTATATATGGTTATTAGTCTTCATTTTCAAAAGTATTGCTATTTGTAGAACCAGAAGAATCTGAATTAAAGGGATTTAGGTCTTGAATCCGAGAAAAAACTTTCTTTAGAATGACATCAGCCTGTTAAGTTAATAAACACAAACAAAAAAACCAACATTCATGCAGGAGTGTCATCTTGTATGACACTCATACACAAACATTAATTGGATCATGTTGTTTGCTGACCTAACAGGTTGATCAATGATGTGTGTGCAATATGTGAACAAGTAACTAAATGCAGATAACAAAAGAAATGCAGTGAGTGTCACAAGCCCGTGCTCGAACTTCACATAAGACATTACATACAAGAAGGTTGTGAGCATTACAAGGGGATACAATTCATACAGATGCACAAGAAGTGATATGAAGAAATGGAGGTGAAATGTGTACTATTATCATGCAGGATGAATGGAAAGTAATGTTGTCACAGTACATGTTGCCTTTGAACGAGATAAGGAATCAATCTACAATGACATCTACTTCTAAAAAACAAGTAAAAGAGAGTATGCATATAAAATCATTGGTATCTATGTATGCATATATCCATAAGAATTGAATAAGTACAGTATCCATGTGCCTAATATGAATTTGAAGATATTTTCTATGCAGGGTATTAGTCAAACAGTGTATTCTGGTTTGCTGAAATTATAGTGATGTATGTATCCATCAATTGTAATGCTATTATTATTTTAGTATTTATGTCTGAATAAAATTGTCAAGCTCAGTTCTGATAGGGGAGGACAACATGTAATGACAACCTAAAGTATAACAACATGGTCCCCATACAATAAAGACTGCATACAACAATGGAGGAAATCATTAAACGACAGAATGGAGGCCGATTCAAAATCAACTCTTTACAAACCACAAACATAATGATGCATATCAAATATGTAGTATTCTCAGTTCAGATGCTCACGACCTCAATAGTGTGAAGATGGTTTTTTTTTTGACATAATTATCTTGTTGTTAAAGGAAAAATTTAATGGAGTCTACAAACAAGACAAAAGGTTATGGAATTCATTTCTTAGTCAAAGAAAATGATAGCTTGCAGATGTTATGTGTTTACTTCCAGATATGCAAAAAGGAGCCATGAGGGTGATTAGATTTTGTTACCATTTCATCCAATAAATTGTGCAATAATCATAAAAAAGTAACATATAATTATCTACAGAGCAAGACTTCAAGTGAAGCTACAGATTGTATGCTACAAGAAAATGGAATCAATGGGATGTAAATGAAAAAGTAAAACACTAATTTATTGCTAGAAGGATGTAAATATGTAAAACCAAAAGGCCGTAATATGTATTGTAGAAGTTACAGCATGTCGAGCACAATAAAAAGCAATTATTTCAAGTAAAAGAGTTGTAGATCATAATAAATAAGTGTTACTTATTTGGGTGTTCAACATAGAGACACGTGTGCAGACTAGTTCAACTAAAGAGTTCAAAGTTCAATTGTAAATAGAAGAGGCACCATGTTTCATGATGGTGGACCCTAGGTTGTAAGGCAAGATGATGTGGGAATAAAGCTTCAAACAAGGAATAGGCACAAGCCGAACACCATGTGCCATGGTAATCAAACTTCAGTAAGAATCCACAGCAAGCATTCAAGATATCCATAGAAAATGGCATATCTTATGGCATTAAACCCCAAACTTTAGTAAGAATCCATGGCATATAGAAGAGACCAGCTCTCTACAAATGAAACAATGAAGGGCCCGAGTTCCATGGTGGAGTTCAAGTGCAGGAAACACCATGTTTCATGGCAAATAAACTCCAATGAAAGTGCAGAAAGGAGCCCGAGCTCTCTTTAGATAAATCCAACAAAAAAACAACAAATTCCACATGAGCCCGAGCATGATAGAGATCAAACGTAAAGAAACATAGAAGATCACCAGCATGGCGACACAGAAGCTGTAAACCCTAACTCCTCTTTCCCCAAAATTGGAGATGCAAATGAATGCAAAAGAATGCATTGTGCCAATTTTTACGAAACTTTAGAATCCATCGAGTACAATAGTTAACGCCTTTTGTAATGACAGTTGCGAAGATAAGCTCTCCTAGTGCTATGATAGGGAGGGAGATATTTATCAAACATTGGTCATGTTGACCATGGTTATAGTGTCGGGTTGGGGTGTTTTTGGCTATATACTATGGTTGGTTATATGGTTTGGGTGATGAATTTTATACTATGGTGTCGGCTAAGTCATAGGAGTTGGAGTTTTTATGTAAATGTGGGTAGATTTTATGCATTTAGAGCTATGCATTTGCATGGGTTTCTATTATGAAGTTTGTAATATGTTGATATTTATTGTGTAAAAGATGAAAATCAAGAAAATATCAACATTAGGGGAGCATGTTTGAGAGTGCTAGTTTCATTTTTGAAATTAGTCTTTAGGGATTAATTTTTGGCATGAGTCATGCCTTCGATTTAGGGATGTGATATTTTTGAGGAGCTTGATGGGGGGCTAATTTGTAGGCATCATTTCGGCCTCTATTTTTTGGGTTATCTTTCTGTTTGAGAGGGACTTTTGGAGGGAGATCTCATTTTTGAGATTAAGCCATGTGGGCTATATAGTTGATCCTTTGCATCATGTTTAAGGGTTCAAAATCAAGAGAGAAGGTTATTTTAGTGAACTATTGGTTCCTATAGACCTTTTTTATGCTTTTTGTAACCACATTTACAGGTTTTTGAAGGAAAATAGAGCAGGCTTTCTGATTACATCAATTTTTGGGTATTGGATTCAATCCTATTCTTCTTTTCTGCATTAAGTGTTGCATATTTTATGTGATCTGGTAAAGTGAATTGTTTCTGATTCCTTTCCTATGTTATAAAAAATTAGACCTTTTTGCAGAATATGTAAGTTTTTTGTCAGTTTTTATTGTTTGTGGTCTTAACCCTAATAGTGAATTCTAGTCAACCTTTATGTTGAGTAGAGAATGATAAATGCAACTTAGTGATTTTGTAGTTGGGGATGCTAGTTTGAAAAATCCTGATAGATCTAGAGTAAGTTTTGGTGTATCACCCCATTTCCCATTTAGTTTTAGATCCTTCTTCCCTTTTCCCTCTCATTTTTCAATCAGGAGGTGATATCCCAAATTCAATAGGAACCGACCTAGAATCCAAAGACTGCTTCTCAATCATAGTCCACCCATAGCTAGAGAAGGTTTCCATTGTCAGGATAGAATACCTATAAAGCCCCAATGCTTTAGTTGGGGTGGTAATTCTAAACCTCAAGGGAGAAGGTCAAACTTCATTACATTTATGGATGATTTTGATCCATTGAATAATTTTCATCCATGTCAAAAAGTGCAGTTACACATGTTGCAGGACTTGTCTATGCAGATTGCAGATGTTAAGAGGCACTAAGAATTTGAGTTCCAACAAGAATTGAGGATCCAGCAAGAGGATCTTTTCCAGAAAGAGGATCTTTTCCAGCAAGCAGATGCACAACAACAAGAAAGCTTGGCTTATTATGAGCAATGCCATAGGAAATATTTGGTGCAGCTGCACATGCGTCATGAGTCCATTATGTATAAAAGGCTGGAAGAATAGAAGAAATACTATGAAGATGTGTTGGAAACACAGAAGGGGCATATGCAGACACAAGAAAAGGAGCATTTTGATGCCAGATGGAGGCAGTATGAAGAGGTTATTGCAGGACAACAAAGAAGACAAGCAGCCCTTGCAAGCCAACTAGCAACACTAAAAGAAGTTTGTGAAGAAGAGTTGATAAAGGTTAGTGCTTCTACAGATGCAAAAGAGGAAGATTTCCAAAGAGATCTAGAAGCTCATAAGGAGTTGCATGAAAAAGAGCTATAGGAGCATAAAGAGATAATACAACTGTTGATTTCTACAGCTATGAAATACAAGGAATCTTATCAGATACAACTTAAAGAGCCTCTTTGCAATAAGTAGAGTGAAGAAGGTGCTGGACAAGAGATGCATAGCATTTTTTCTGAAGAACTTCCTAACTATATTGAGGAAGGAAACATGCGTCTACTATCATCTTCATCAATTTTGGGTCACCAGAATGGGCAAGAGCAAGTTTTGTGCTTTCAAGAGAAAGGAGACCAAGTAATTTGTCAGGCTGAATTAGTGCAAGAAGGTAATTTGGATGAAGAGGACTTATTCTGGGATGATCTTGAAAATTTCTGTTTGAGCCTTGATGATAATCCAATCTCAGTTTTGCCTCAACTCATTCCATCAAAAGAGCTCAGGTTAGTGCATGTACATCAAAAAAACTATGTTCAGAAGACAGAGCATCAAAAAAAATTCCCAAATTTTCTCTATCTAGAGGCTGTCCCATCAGGCATTTGGCAAGGAATCAGTCCAATGAACAAGAGGTGGGAATATTCACACTTAAGCATGCTAATACATCAGTAGATGAAACTAAGGAGGGACCATTCCACCTTGTGGATCCTTTCCACAAGGTTTTGTTCTCCAAGCTATTTATCCAAGTAAGTGGATGCTTTGCCCAACAAAATTTCCTACATCAGCTAATTACATGCATGATATTCATCCATATTAGTCTGATTGTCCTTAATCCTGTTGGTAATTCTAAGCTAAGGAGAATGGGGAGTTATTTCTCTCAATTAGTTAATGGCTTTATCTAGTATATATCATACTAGATAGTGTTAGAGTAGGTTAGGTTTCATTTTCAAATAAAGTGCTTTCTTGGAACAAAGTCCTTGTTAGGTTGTTGAGTCCTAGGTTTAGGTTGCATTTATTTTTCAATAAGGCTGATTTGGTTTCCTAAGTTGTTCCTCATTTTACCTAGGGATAAGGTCTAGGTTCATGTCTACCAGGCAGACATCTAGAAAAAGTCGCCAGAATTGTTACCCTAAATTTGCACATTTGCAATCTAACAATCATACATACAAAAAATTGCATAAATGTACATCTGTTCATATTTTTTATTCAGAAGATGGTAAAAATACCTTGCTATTGCATTCATACTATCATAAAATTGTATTCTAAGTATTGATCATGTTTTAAAATTCAAAATTCTAATTGATCATTACATCATGCATTCAAACTGAATGTATTATGCATATAGGTTTCATGTTACATCTTTTGGATTCAAAACTTAGTGGTAGTTACAGAAAGAAAAGCATGACTAAAGCACGAGTCGAGGTCCATGCATTGCCTTGTATGGTGAAATATCTACATTTGGTGCTGATTGTCTTCCTTGTCTAGTCTTCATGGTGTCTTTTGTCCATCCTTTATTCAACTCTGCATATTAGGTCTAGGGTCCTATCCCGCATCACGAAGCAAAAAGAGATGTTAGATCCAATTGGATCTAAGCAATACACGAACCCCAAACAACATACATCAATCAGGTTTTCAAAAGCTGAATATTTACTGATAACATCAATACGACAACAAGATATGCCTTAGCATCAACTGAATAAATAATATCAAATGGACATATCCTTATGAAACCTTTCATTACATATGGTTATTAGTATTCATTTTCAAAAGTATTGCTGTTTGTAGAACCAGAAGAATCTGAATTAAAGGGATTTAGTTCTTGAATTTGAGAAAAAACTTTCTTTAGAATGACATCAGCCTTTTAAGTTAACAAACACAAATAAAACAACCAAAATTCATGCAGGAGTGTCATCTCTTATGACACTCATACACAAACATTAATTGGCTCATGTTGTTTGTTGACGTAACAGGTTGATCAATGATGTGTGTGCAATATGTGAACAAGTAACTAAATGCATATAACAAAATAAATGCAGTGAGTGTCATGAGCCTATGCTCGAACTTCACATAAGACATTACATACAAGAAGGTTGTGAGAATTACAAGGGGATATAGTTCATATAGATGTACAAGAAGTGATATGAAGAAATGGAGGCAAAATGTGTACTATTATCATGCAGGATGAATGGAAAGTTATGCTGTCATAGTACATGTTTCCTTTGAACGAGATAAGGAATCAATCTACAGTGGCATCTACTTCTAAAAAACAAGTAAAAGAGAGTGTGCATATAAAATCATTGGTATCTATGTATGCATATATCTATAAGAATTGAATAAGTATAATATCCATGTGCCTAATATGAATTTGAAGAGATGTTCTATGCAGGGTATTAGTCAAACAGTGTATTTTGGTTTGTTGAAATTATAGTGATGTATGTATCCATCAATTATAATGCTTTTATTATTTTAGTATTTATGTCTGAATAAAATTGGCAAGCTCAGTTCTGACAGGGGATCCTGACAACATGTAATGACAACCTATAGTATAACATCATGGTCCCCATACAATAAAGACTATAGACAACAATGGAGGAAATCATTAAACAATAGAATGGAAGCCGATTCAAAATTAACTCTTTACAAACCACAAACATAATGATGCATATCAAATATGTAGTATTATCAGTTCAGATGCTCACGGCCTCAATAGTGTGAAGATGGTTTTGTTTTCTGACATTATTATCTTGTTGTTAAAGGAAAAATTTAATGGAGTCTATAGACAAGACAAAAGGTTATGGAATTCATTTCTCAGTCAAAGAAAATGACAGCTTGCAGATGTTATGTGTTTACTTCCAGATATGCAAAAAAGGAGCCATGAGGGTGATCAGATTTTGTTACCATTTCATCTAATAAATTGTGTAATAATCATAAAAAAGTAACATACAGTTATCTACAGAGCAAGACTTCACATGAAGCTACAAATTGTATGCTACAAGAAAATGGAATCAATGTGATGTAAATGAAAAAGTAAAACATGAATTTATTGCTAGAAGGATGTAAATCTGTAAAACCAAAAGGCCGTAATATGTATTACATAAGTTATAGCATGTCGAGCACAATAACAAGCAGCTATTTCAAGTAAAAGAGCTGTAGATCATAATGACCAAGTGTTACTTATCTGGGTGTTCAACATGGAGACACGTGTGCAGACCACTTCAACTAAAGAGCTCAAAGTTCAACTATAAATAGAAGAGGCACCATGTTTCATGATGGTGGACCCCTAGTTGTATGGAAAGATGCAGCAAGAATCAAGCTTCAAACAAGGAATAAGCACAAGCCGAATGCCATGTGCCATGGTAATCAAACTTTAGTAAGAATCCACAACAAACATTCAAGATATCAACAGAAAACACCATATCTTATGGTATTAAACCCCAAACTTTAGTAAGAATCCGTGACATATAGAAGAGTCTAGCTCTCTACAAATGAAACAATGAAGGGCCCGAGTTCCATGGTGGAGTCCGAGTGCAGGAAAATGCCATGTTTCATGGCAAATAAACTCCAATGAAAGTGCAGAAAGGAGCCCGAGCTCTCTTTAGATAACTCCAACAAACAAATAGTAAATTCTACATGAGGCCGAGCATGACATAGATCAAACGCAAAGAAACCAAGAAGATCACCAGCATGGTGACAGAGAAGCTGTAAACCCTAACTCCTCTTTCCCCAAAATTGGAGATGCAAATGAATGCAAAAGAATGCATTGTGCCAATTTTTACAAAACTTTGGAATCCATCAAGTACAACAGTTAACGCCTTTTGTAACTACAGTTGCGAAGATAATTTCTCCTAGTGCTATGATAGGGAGGGATATATTTATCAAACATTAGTCATGTTGACCATGGTTATAGTGTCAGGTTGGGGTGTTTTTGGCTATATACTATGGTCGGTTATATGGTTTGGGTGATGCATTTTATACTATGGTGTCGGCTAAGTCATAGGAGTTGGAGTTTTTATGTACATGTGGGTAGTGTTTATGCATTTAGAGTTATGAATTTTGATGGGTTTCTATTATGAAGTTTGTAATATGTTTATATTTATTGTGTAAAAGATGAAAATCAAGAAAATATCAACATTAGGGGAGCATGTTTGAGGGGGCTAGTTTCATTTTTGAAATTAGTCTTTAGGGCTTAATTTTTGGCATGAGTCATGCCTTAGATTTAGGGATGTGCTATTTTTGAGGAGCTTGATGGGGGGCTAATTTGTAGGCATCATTTCGGCCTCTATTTTTGGGTTATCTTTCTGTTTGAGAGGGACTTTTGGAGGGAGATCTCTTTTTTGAGATTAAGCCATGTGGGCTATATAGTTGATCCTTTGCATCATGTTTAAGGGTTTAGAATTAGGAAAGAAGGTTCTTTTAGTGAACTATTGGTTCCTATAGACCTTTTTTATGCTTTTTGTAACCACATTTACAAGTTTTTGAAGGAAAATAGAGCAGGCTTTCTGATTACATCAATTTCTGGGTATTGGATCCAATCCTATTCTTCTTTTCTGCATTAAGTGTTGCATATTTTATGTGATCTGGTAAAGCGAATTGTTTCCGATTCCTTTCCTATGTTATAAAAAATTAGACCCTTTTGCAGAATATGTAAGTTTGTTGTCAGTTTTTACTGTTTGTGGTCTTAACCCTAATAGTGAATTCTAGTCAACCTTTATGTTGAGTAGAGAATGATAAATGTAGCTTAGTAATTTTTTAGTTGGGTATGTTGGTTTGAAAAACCCTTATAGATCTAGAGTAAGTTTTGGTGTATCACCCCATTTCCCATTCAGCTTTAGATCCTTCTTCCCTTTTCCCATTCAGTTTTCAATCAGGAGGTGATATCCCAAATTCAATAGGAACTGGCCTAGAATCTGGAGACTCCTTCTCAATCATATTCAACCCACAACTAGAGAAGGTTTCCATTGTTAGGATAGAATACCTATAAATCCCCAATGCCTGAGTTGGGGTGGTAATTCTAAACCTCAACATATATCATTTAACAACAATTATCAGAGCGAGGTTATCATGTCAGTTGAGCCACTTCAAGAGCAGATGTATGAACATAGGTCTCCCAGCTAGTAACATCAAGTAAATCATATGGAGCATCAAGGTCAAATGGGAGCAACATGTCGTATAAAAGAGAAAAGGGAAGGAAACATTTTCAATTGTATTAAGATCTCATAGCATAGCCAAAGGTCAATGATCAACAACAACTACAAAATGGTAGTTACCTCCAAAGGATGAGAGGGTGTTGTGCAGAAGAAAGAACATAAAGGAAATGAAATTTATCATTGAAATACAATGTCAAGAGAGGTAAGGTACATGTTGGTGCATGAATGCTACATAGGAAGCAAGAATATTGAACATCAACTACACCATATTGGCATTCATTCATAGTGGCAACAATGTTCCTAATAGCGTGAAAAATGGCTACTTAATCAAAATAGGAAGGGTCTTCTTTTTTATATTAAGAAAGCATCCATTCATCAAGTGAAAATTCAAGAAATTAAATGTGGAATTACAATGGTTTCAGAGATCAAGTATAATGCAAAGATAAGGCAGCTGTTACATTTATGCTACTATTATAATATGGTGTTGTTTTTGATTACGGTAAAAATAGGTTTTGAAGGGTCCCCAAAACCCTTTTACAAAAGAGAAGAGAGATAGGCATGAAGACCCAAAGAAAAACTAGCTGCCCCAAGGAGAGGAGCAGGCTACAAAGGGATAACTCCCAGATTTAGCAATAAGCACCTACAATGCAAAAAGAAAAAAAATGCTAGAAGAAAAATAGAGAAAGAAAGCCACCAGCACTGAGGTCAAGACATAGTCTTCAAGAAGCTCTTAGAGTCCTCCAGCTGAGTCTGCATGGTCTTCACATTATCTTTCAGCCTTTGAATATCTTGATCATCAACCTTCTGCTTCTTTGACCTAGTACGGGTACCAGGTCCCATCTTCTGGGTAGGTTCAGTGAGGTCAATGGTATCTTTGTTTCCTTCTAGCATTTTACTCAGAGTGTTCAAGTTCTCCAGAGTAGACTTCATACCTGTGTTAACCAGGCTAAGCAAATGTTTTAACATTTCCTCATTCCTACTTGTCTTCTCCTAGATATGTATCGTAGCTATCTCGACTGCTTTTTTAATTTTTTCATCCATATCAAAACCATAATCAAGCACACGGGCATTATCATTATGAGAAAACTCCTTCCTAAAATTATCAACAGTTTCCTCGATCATAGAGTTCTTGTTTTCCAATTTGATACATCTATTCTTAAGCTCAACCAAATCACTCTGCACCCATTTGTCTAGATTATAACTGTAGATGGATTTATTTTTAGCAATCTCAAGGGGGGTCATGATGATTGTTCTTCTAACCTACGAATCCATCATTCTGATTTCACTTTTAAGAGGTTGGGATTTTCTACCATGAAGGATTCTCTATCTTCCTCCTTGTTCTCCTTCTCTGAGCTGGGGGAATAGTGAGATTCTAGATTTTCCTCTCCCAAAACCCTAAAGCTATTATCCCTCGAGTTTTCTACATTACTATCATTAAGATTAGTATCAGGCTCTTTGTCATTATTGTCATTATTCTCTACCTCAATCTCAGTATTATCTTTTCCTTCAGTGTTAATAATCTCTAGAGTAGGGTTAAGCTTCTCCCCTATTTTCTGATTATCTTGACTTTCCTCAAGACTATCCTTGACATTTTTGATTTTAGGATCCTCTGAATCCTTCTCCTCAGGGGTCTGGGTAGTAGGATTAGGCACAACATTAGTTTCCACCTGAGTATTCATAACAACCTCAGTCTCAAGGTTCTAGGGAATAAGCTTATAACCCATGGAACAACCATATATGAAGTATGTGTCACAATATCAAAGAATAGACTATGAGTGCCATGACATTTTAGGAGTCCCAAAGAAGTTTCAGATCATAAAAATGTCTCATTTATAGTGCAACATTCAATACCAAGATAAATAAGGAGACGCACCCCAGTTCAAGATCTCAATAGAAGGAGTGAATGTCTGACGTTTCCAGATCTAACAATCAATGCCAAAATCATATAAGGAGTTTAGTTTCAGTGCCCAGATGGAAAACATAGAAGTATCATATGTAGGCTTTAGCAAATTCTGTTATACCTATGTCAACATACAAAAACCCATGGCCATACAATTATAAAGTTCACAACTCAAAGTATGTACAGAGAAATAATCCACAGGTGGTTTTTCATTAAAGATCCATGAAGAGCCAAACAAAGATATTTTCATTAGGGAGAAAGACCACAACTATTTCAAAAAACATAAACCTTCGTGTCTAATACCACAATGAGTGCTTAGTAAAGGAAATTAGGTAAAAAGAGAGCATACCTGCATATGGAGAAAGCCATGGGTCAAAGTCTATGGGAGTTCTTCAAATATTCACCAAAATCAACACCTTTTGTTACCAAAATAGAAAATATAATTCATAAAGGCCTCATTTGTTTGACGGAATTGGAGCAGAATTGGCAGTGCATATTCCAGTTTTGAAGCTAATCCATCATTTGTTTGCTAAGATGCAAAACTTGGTTCTGGACACTGAAACCCAGATTTGACCCAAAAATGGGCGGCATGATCTTCCCACTAAAAAGGTGGAATTTAGAATGGAAACCTAGTTTTTAGTGTTTTTGGACTCCATTTTATATATTTTCACGTTCGGAGTCTTCCCATTTTAAAAACTTGGTTTGCAAATAGGGTTTCATCCATCGAACGCCGTTCTTCAATTCCACTACCAATTCCATTGTCAATTCATCTGTTGAGCACCGTTCTTGATCGTCAAACACAACATTCCAAATAGGGTTTCATCTATTGAACGCCGTTCTTCATCTTCAAACACAACAGGGTTTCATCTGTCGAACGTCGTTCTTCATCTTCAAACATAGAAAAAATGGGTGCCTTTGTCATCGTTCTTCATCGCATGGAGGAGGAGGATTACCGTGAGTTTTATGCTTCATCGCAGAATGTATTGTATTTGTGTTTAATTATTTTGTTGATGCTTCTTCATTTGGGTTTGATTAGGGTTTGCCATTATCTCCTGTAGTAGGATGAAGTTAAGAAAAAGATGCCATTAATCTAGCAAAAATCTCCCCAAATTCTTAGCTAGGAAAAATCCTATTGCTACGGTAGAGAGAAACAACCCTGGATAATTGGTCTTTACAATCAGAAATGATCCTTTCTTGGCACCTTCCAAAACCCTTTTGGCTATATCATTTGGATCTTCAACTTTCTTTCGATCATACATGTTAAGAACCTTCAGTAGCTTAATGTATTCTTCATCTTTTTCCACTGCCAGTCCAAACAAGGAAAACACCGAAATTAATCTTTAGCTGAAATAAAAGAAGGGTATATAGTAGTTTAAGTTTCATTCACTGAATCAGAATTATGATAAACCTTCATCTAGAAGAGGGGTTTCCATGAATCCAGGGCAAGCAAGGCTCACAGAAATGTTGTGTGACATCAATTCAGATTTCAATGACTCGTCCAAGCCTTAAACAACATATTTGGTGGCTATATACACACCTTTCCCATAAAATATAAACTGCCAATGAAATAAGAAAATTAATATCAAAATCTAGAAAACCTAGATGGGTGTTTCAAAAATCTTTTTATAAACTAAGGAATCCAAGTGCCCATTGTTTGATGTAAATTTTCTTACCATAGATGCTAGAGATCCAAAGAGGGAAATGGATACAAGGTGTTCCTTGCTATGTTTCTTCAACAATGGAAGAGCAACTTGTATCGGGTAAATTATTCCATTTAAATTGGTCCCAATTGTTAGATCGATGTCTTCAACACTTTGAGTCTCTAAGTTTCTACCACGAGTTAATCCAGCATTAGTAATAAGGACATTAATGGGTTTCCATTGAAAGGCCTCTTGGATTGCTTGGGTAATTGCTTTGAAATTACTAACATCTGTAGCCTTCACCAAAGATGGCACGTAATCAATTCTAAGAGAGAAAAAGCTAGAGAGTCAAGAGAATCAGACACCCATTTTTTTCACTTTATGCTATTCATCTTTCTTCTTTTGATATATTAGCTATTAACTAGCGATCTGCTTATACATTAGGCTAAGAGATACATGCTTCAAAATTTATCTAGTATAACTCCAATGCATAGCATGGATTCATATTGTAGTAGTTGCTTCTAAGTACTAAATAATTGAGACTTGAGACCATTATATGCATATTGAAATAACAATAGATAGACAAAAGTCCCCAAATTAATCCCAGGGGATGATCAGTTAAAGAAATGACTAAACTGATCAATGAAGAGAAATGGACTAAATGAATGTTGGGTGTAGTGGGATAAGGCAAATTTGAGATTAGGAGTTTGATATATTCAATTTCTTGCAATTTAATTGAAACAAATCTAAGAGCTTCTGAATTAAATTGTAAATTTTTCAGATACAGTTAAAGAAATGAGCTAAATGAATCTTGGGAGCTAAATGAATCTTGGGTGTAGTAGGACAAAGGAAATTTGAGATTAGGATTTTGATATCTACATTTTCTTGCAATTTAATTGCAAGCAAATCTGAGAGCTTCTGAATTAAATTGTTTGTTTTTATATCATAATATCTTGAATCTCACTATATGATATCCCGATGGATCATATATTGTGATCCAAAGTTTAATCCCGAAGCTCTCAGATTCACCACTATGGACTGTGGAAACATCATATCTCTGACTAATTTCATGCAACAAACATTAATCGCCCAAGAAACAGGAAAATAAGTTGCAAAGAATGTACAATGAATCAAACAAATGTAGATCATGAGAACATATCAGTTTGTCTATATCTAGAAAGATACCAAAATCATTATCTACACAAGATTTAAAATGTCCATTTGTCACTAAACACAAATCAGGCATTTCTAACAAACTTGGAAAGACCAGTCATATGGTGTCATTTAAATACAACATTAGAATCCAAGTAACTTTCAATGAAATTGATACCTTAGTGAATATCCTATCTGGATGGCATGATATATCCTCAACAAGGCTCTTGAATTCTCTCTGAAGATTAGTAGGGTTTCTTGAAATCATACTCACAAAAGCTCCTTTCTGAAGCACCTCTTTGGACATTGCAAGCCCAATTCCACTAGATTCCCCAGTTATCACAACATGTTTATTCATCAGACTCTTCATGTGAGGACGAGACTCCTTACAACACTAGTGAAGAATAGAAATTCCAGGCAAAAGGCCTGTCAGAGCACTCAAAATGAAGAAATCCATTGGAGTGGTATGATCAATGAGTATTTGTCCAAACACCTCATCATGTATATATAGAGGACAAGAAGCTTCCTTAATAAATTGAGTGGGCCTCTTGAAATTCACCTAATCTTTCTCTGGACGATTTGCATGGCTTTCACCTGGGAATTAGCATGTAAGAAGTCGCCCTGTTTTGTCAGCATCTAATATGTTGCCTCTCTCTTAATTACTTCTTAAAATGTACAATCCCTCAGAACATAAATATCGAAATTGACTAGTTTGCATAAAAAAAATTACCATTGACAAGATTGATTGATCCTGCAATGCATTTTGAAGAGTTAAACTTCTTATTCATTGGGGAAGAAAATAAACTATTTTGTGTAGGGTGTATTGGCTATCTATTCCAATAAGTGTTTCCTATGCATGATGAGCTTGCCATCCTGATCCCTCCCACACTCTTATGGCTGTGTCCCTAGACTCATCCACAAAAAAGCATGCTATATCCATGAAAATCTACTTCTCCACTCTGTTTAATGCATCAAAACTTATCTTAAGTATATCTTTGATGTCAGGATGAAGAGATTCATGGACTTTACATAGTTGCAACTCCCAATAGTGTTATGATGTATTCTTCTAAGACTGAGGATATAGAGATTTTTAACGGTTTGAATTTATTATCCTAGAATATTGCTAGTAGCACTTGCAAAAGGGACATAGGGCCTTGATAAAAGTTGTTTATAGGCATCTTTTTCTTAACTTCATCCTGAATTAAGAAATTTTGATCTAATTTGTCAACTTCTCAGTATTCTGATCTAAGATGCCAGCTATTCATACATTCTACTTCCACAAAAAACCTTTAGAAGCATCATTAATACAACATCATCTGTGAAACAAAGCATTCCATGTATAGTACCCTAGAGCATTAATTGGCATATGTAATGCTAACTCTACAATCCTTGTTGGCATGCTTTTCCACGTGTGCGTGAATGGAAGGTGTTGGGATAGTATGTGGGCATCCATCAAAACACAAAAGACACAGAATTTTTATGCATATTCAAACCCTACAAAGAAATGTGGTCTCATGGACTGCCCTATTTTGATAATTCCATCAACACCTAGTGGGATAATTCTATCTCACCGGGTGTTGATGGAATTATCAAACTAGGTTGGTCTAGTAATTAGGAGGTGGACATTGTGTCATGTTTGATACTAAGGTCAACCATTGGACCACTAAAATTCCATCAATGTGACCTACTATTAAACATTAAAAAACTTAATGATCTCTGTTATTTTAAACCAAAAAAGCTTTCCTATCTTTTTCCTTGAGACATCTTATCTTAAAAGCAAAATCCTTAAATACTTATTCTGATTCTCTGCTATTAAAAAATAATTTTTTTGTTCCTGATCAACTGTTTGTGATTCAACTGACTTGTCACTCACTGAGAGCTTAAATGCATGACAACGGATAGTCTCCAACCTCAAATTTGCTTTGATTTTTTACCTTGTGTTTTATAATCTTTACATCATCTCTATTGCCATAGTTTCATGGATCATGTATTCTTAACAATTATGACCTGACATAGTAACATGCCTCAAAGTTAAAGAGTAGACAGTTCTTATGGTTGTGACGGTGCCTTTCAATCTACATGGATTCAAAACAAAGATCAAATATTAGGTTATTTTAATAGGCTTTACAGATGGATATTATTTTTTATAATTATAGTTTACAGATCCAACATGCATAAATTGGTGCAATACAAAGGAAACAACCAAAACATGCACTAAAATAAACTCAAAATTACAAAACAAGCCTTGTAAGAATAAAGAAACATTGAAATCTTATGATGGATAATGGATATCTCCTCACTGAAATATTTGTGCTTGTCCACATTTCAGGCCATTGATGGATCCTACTGAGAATATTGATGTTCTAGGATGCATAGCTATGGAGACCACATACACTGGTATTCTCACAGCTCTTCTTTCTTTACTTGCCATAGCCAAAGTAGTGGTCGCTCAATAAGGCAGTGTATGAATGGGTAAACAAATTAGAAAAGGAAATTATTTTTATAGAATGGTTATTCATTCCAATGACGTGGATTGTCATGATTAGATTTGCATGAGTAGGGGAGCCTTCTTTCATCTAGCTAGTATCCTAAGGCTGAAAGGAAGCTTGAAAAATACAATACACTTGAAGTTAGAAGAACAACTTGTGATGTTTCTCCACACCCATGGCCACAATCTGAGGAGCCACAAGATTGCCCACAACTTTGGGCACTCTGGAGAGACAGTCCACCGATACTTCCACAAGGTGTTGAGGGCTATCTTAGCACTCCACAAGGATTACTTTATAGCACCTAGTCCAAACACTCCTCCTAAAATTAGTGGGAAGGACCATTTCAATCCATTCTTCAAGGTAATTCTTGTGATGTTACAAATTTCTTGTATGGATTTATATCCTTATCATATTATTGGTTGACTGTACAATTGATGATTGTATCATTTTGTATAGGATTGTGTTGGAGCTATCGATGGAACCCATATACCAGTCACCGTCAATGTCAACATGCAGGGTAAATATCATGATAGAAAAGGCAACTTGTTGCAAAATTTTATGGGTGTGTGTTCCTTTGATTATAAGTTTTAGTACTACCTTTCTGGTTGGGAAGGGTCTACCCTGGATAGTCATGTTCTAGCTTCAACTCTGTCAAGAGCAGATCCACTTGTTGTTCCCCTGGTAAGCCAACTCATAGTTTAATATTCTTGAGGGTGCAATCAATGTTTCAAGTTTTAACAATCCACTTTATTTATGTAGGAAAATATTTTCTAGTGGATGATGGATATCCTAATGCACTTGGATTTCTTGCTCCTTATCAGTGTACATGTTACCACCTAAAGGAGTTTTCAAGAGAAAATCCAATAGACTCTCCACAAGAGTTGTTCAACCACCGACACTCCTCTCTTAGAAATGCAATTGAGCATACATATGGTATTCTCAAGCAACATTTTCCAATCCTTAGGCATGCCACGTCTTATTCTATCATGACACAAGCCCATATTGTATTAGCATGTTGCATACTACACAACTTCATTATGATAGAGGACGACATTCCATCACAAATTGGTAATGAAGAGGAAGATGATTGTGATGGGATAGATGTACCCATGCTTGAGACATATGGGTTGTCTCAGCATGATAGAGACCAGTGGGCACAGTTTCAAGATGATATATCAAGTACAATTTGGGAAGAGTACAGATCCAGAGAATAGTTGTGATTTTATGGGTCAATGTGTTTTATTTGAGTAAACTGATGTATGCAAATACTTTGATATACACGATGGTTTCCTTTTTCTTTTGTTCGTATCTGGAAGTATTGGACTTGTACATAATAGTTGTACTTTT
>MU223201.1:818311-879347 GCA_018584345.1 Thuja plicata
ATATATATATATATATATACTGTGATGAGGACTACAAGACTTGTTTAATATCGAGCAATGCAATGATTATTTATATTTTTATGCAAAGTTCTTTAGATGTTAATGTATTTTTACTTTGTCTATGACTCTGTAGCGTATTTTCTAGAAAATAAAGCAATCAATGATCTTAAATTAGAAAAAGTTAAAAAAAAATAACAATTAAAAAAACAAAAAATAAAAAAAAAATAAAAAAAAATGGACAAAATAAATCACAACATTAAATTAAACATTATTAAATAATAATAAAAAAATTATAGTCTTTGTCGAATTCCAATTTCAATTCGAAATGTAGAACCAAACATAGAACATGGAGTGTTTAATTCCAATTCCAATTTGAAATTGTTGAACCAAACGCAGAAGTTAGAATTTGTCAGTTCCAATTCCGATTTTGAAATTGGCAACCAAACGCAGAAGATGGATTGACTAATCCATCTTCCGGGTCAACCAAATAGTCTCGGAAGATGCAAAACTGGAATTTCAAAACCCAATTTTGAGATAATCAGGTTTTGAGTCAAATTCCAATTCCCCAACCAAACGGGGCCAAAAGGTATATAAAGGTATTCAACACCCATAATTCACAAAGGATTTTAGACAAAAATGGAGAAAATCCTTCAAAGGAATAAAGAAAGACCTTTTTCTTTCCATTGTTTTAGCGCTGTCAAAGAAGCAGTACAAAGATGCGAAGACTTGGACCGTGGAAATGAGTGCATACCTATGAAAAGCGGCAAGCTATATGTATGAAGTTAGCATCAAAAGATTCCATAGAAATATTCTTTTTCCCCATCACCAAACCCTACTTGTAGGTGGCGCCCAAACATCAACAGAGCTCTCAAGCGGAATGAAAGAATGAAAACAAATAAGGGTTGAAGCCCTATTATCTCGGTGGCTAAGTGGTTTACACTTTAGGTGGTTTTTGATGGGATTTTTTTAATATTTGATTGGTGGTTATTAAATAGTTTATCTTCTAAACTATTCCATAAACATGAGTTGAATATAAAAAATTGGGCATTATTGTTATTTTAGTATTATATTTAACATATTTAATATTTATTAAATAGCATTATTTTCTATTTATCAAATGTTAAGTTTATTAAATATAATAATAAATAAAGTGATGAAGATTTTGCATAATAATGTTGTGGATATTAATAACTAGGTGTTAAGTTATAAAACACTAGTTATTAAATATATTTTTACATGCAAATAGGAAGGAATAATGGTTGCATGGGCGATGAGATTTCTAGATACTGTGGACTTGGAGTTCTATTTTAGTGGATGGAAGGGATTCTTATCTTTCACATGTGCATGTACACCAGAGGGATTTTTGATCTTTCTCCAGCACTGTGGATTTGCATTCAATCTTGGAGACTTTTCAATCAATTTTGAGCAATTGAGCTTCAATCTTGAGTTCCACATGGACAAATCACCAATTGAGGAGACGTTTGAGTGAGTTGACTATTTGTATATCTCAATTCAGGCCCTATTTCAATGGGATTTCTCATCATATATGACCCCACAGTTTCTGCATGGTTTAGGAGGATTTTGAGCAGTTTTGAGTGGCACATTAGTTATCTATGACTTAGTGGAGTTCTTGGATTAGTTAGACCTATTTTTTTGGCAGTTACTCTCCTGAGTTTTGGGGTTTTCAAATGCATCCAAACATTATGGTTTTGGAGGCCTATATCTTGTATTTTTCACTTCTTTGGAGGGGACTTCTTTCTTCTCGCCACTTTTTTGCAAATTGCAAAAAGTAGGCATCATTGTATTGGAATAGTTTTGTATCAGATTTGAGAGATATATTTAGAGTTTGTTATCTCCTAGTTATTTTTATGAGTTAATGGTTTGACTATGAAATATTGATCTCAGTTATTGTGTTATCTACCTTTATTGAATCAATTTTCCTTCAAGTTATAATGCAAAATATGATGGTTCATAGTGCAAATTTGTGATTGAGTTTTGAACCTCATTGTTAAACTGTGAAAGCATGTATGTTTTCCTCTTTAATAGTGATAAAGAAACCTGCCATAGAGTTATTTTTGCAGAGTTAGTCTAGCTGGTTTGTGTTTTATTTATCTTTAAAGAATCTCCTAAGTTTGCAGAAAGTTAAACATTGGTGCATCACCTTTTTAGTACAAGTTTTGTTTACAAAGGCATATCCTTCTATCTTTTTCCCTATTCATAATTAGTTTAGGTGATTACAAGGAGGAAGCCGACCTATGATCCAGAGATTCATTCTCAATGAATACATTATATTTTTCCATTAGTATATGCAAGGAAAAACATGATAAATACCATCGATTTATACTACACCGACAGACAGGGCACAACACTACCTGACAAAAAGGTTACCGATATTGCTAAGTACAAAGCATCCTGATGAAACACTATTCAGTGTTAACTGATGACAGAAAAGACAAAGGAACCCAACGAGTAACCAACAGTGCAACTCAACAAAATAATCAAGAGTGGAACCCGACAGATGAAGGGAAACCGACGATCAGTTCAAAGAAGGAACACCAAAATAATTTCAGTTCACACCGACAGTCAGTTACATCCCGCAAAAAGTGGATCTAACTTTCCACGTCAGATAAATCAATGAAATTTTATATTTAGCTTCTTGATTTATTTTAAATCCATTAAGTGAGGGAAAAGAAATGTAATTATTATTGTTTTTATCAGTTTAATTGATTTAAAACATGCAAACTAAAGGATCAAGGTCAAGTTGTATACCTTGGATCTAGAGTTAACATTGTAATGCATGATTCTAAAATAGGTCAAATAAATTGTATAAATGATGCTCAATCAATTATGAACATGTTGTTCGATGATGATTGTAGCCACTAAGAGCATCTAAGGATTAGACAAGAGAATTCATGCAGCAGCACAAACAAAGATCAAATCAGTTTTCAAGAACAGAACCAAGGCCACTGACGAGCAGGAAAAGGTATTAATCAATCACTATAGGTGATATTCATATACTGTAAGCTTTAATGGATCTTTAATCAACAATTATAGATTTTATAAAGTCAGGTCAAACATATTGTACACATTCTAACAAGTGGGGTACACTTAAGAAATCCTTTCAAGGAAGGTGGATTTAACAGTCCTATTGTAAATCTCTTAAGTGAGTGCACACTTAACAATGTTGCTAAAGCTCTTAACATAGTAGATCCTAACAGGTCTCCACATTAATACTCCTAATAGGGTAGATCAACAGAAGTGATCAAATTGTAAGCCTTAACCAACTCCCTTCCATTCCGTAGATAGTGAAGTTTTGTGGGTGCCATCCCCACTGCAGTTTTTACTTCCTAACATGAATTTTTTGCGATATCATATCTTGTGTTATGTGTCTATTACTTTCATGAATGTTTCTATGAATGTTGCATACAATTAAGTTTATGAATTAATACTACATGCATAAGAAAGAACATCATATATGATCGGTAATACAGTAAAGTTTGATTGCTAATGAAGTAAGGTGAAAATAGTTAAAATTTTTAGAGGTATTGATTCACCCCTCCCCTCTCAGTACTACTTCCCATTAATCCCAACAATTGGTATCAGAGCCGAGTCTCTTCTTGGAAAGATTAAAGGCTTAAGAGAAAAGATCATACAATGGAGAAGTACAAACTTGACTAAAATATTCAGAATAAAAAGATTGAAATTCAGATGTTCTATGAACAATATAAAGAAGCTAGAATCAACATGAGACAACTGCTGGATGAAAGAAAGAATATGCCATCTCGTAGTAATGAGATAGATTATCAAGAGGAAGCGATTCCAGATTTCTTTGAGTCTTTAGGATCAAATACAAGCAAGGCATTAGATACATTGGAAGAAAGCATCACAAGCCTAACTGAAATCAATCTACATCTAGTTGGACAAGTCAAATATCTACAAATCGGTCAAGAGACACAGATGGTAAGGATGATTGATGTCATGAACAATGCAAGGAAAGATGAACAAGAAAGAACACTAGCTATTGATGATAAAAGAAAGATCACAGAAAAGCTACAAGAAAAAGAGTCTGATATACAAAAACTTACAAAGCATCACCATGAGGTACCAAATCAGATTATTCTTATGAGTCAAGAAACAAACAGAATGAATATGGAACTCATTGAAATAATATAGATTATCAGTGAACTAAGAGAAGAGAATGAAAAAATGAAGCATAAGGCTAGAATTCAACAAAAACATAATGACATGATTAAGAGAGCTGAAGAGAGTACAAAAAGGATGGACGAATTCTTGAATGCACAAAGAAGACCCAACACCAACACTAGACTAGGGTACACCGAGCATGGAGAGTCATCAAATGAAGCTGATCCAAAAGATACCTACATCAATCCTAGATTGAAGAAGCTGGCATGTAATCACTATGGAAAGCAAGGCCATACCTCAAATGTCTGTAGGAGCAAAGAAAAAGGTATTCCTAAATCCACATTTACATTCATACATTGTTATATTTGTAGCAAGAAAGGGCATAAAGCATATGAATGTAAATCAAAGGTGAAAGAACCAAAGAAGGAAACCTATATGGACAAGTATTGTCCCACCTACAAAATGAATGGACACACATCTCTTGAATGCAGGAAGAAGAAAATTGAACCATAAAAACCCAAATATCAAGAAAATACATATAAACTGAGCAAAGTTGGTAATTCATATGTTTGGGACTACAATACATGGATAAACTGTACAACATAGGGTAGATATGGTCACATTGCTGCAAACTACATGAGAACATGGACCAAAAGGTCTAGAGGCTGGACCAACCTTGGAATGACATGTTTGCACTATCATAAGGTTGGACATCTAAAGAAGGACTGCAGAGACCGAATAATAGAAACCACCACTTTTGCAAATGGTAACACCATTGAAGACATCAAGAAAATGAGAAAGCAAATGTGGAGGAAAGCTTCAACCATTGAGGAAGCTGGACCAAGCAATGCAATAGGTGACACCTCATCCCATGGATCTGGTGACATCACCACCCCTGCCTAAAGATGAACAAGTAAGTATGGAAATGCACTACACCAAGTCATATTTTGTATTAGTTCCATTATACAAATTGATAGATAGTCTAAATCTGCATGAATAAAGATTCATATTATGTTACTTGTTACAATTATGAGAAAACAATCCCGCTGGTAAACAGATACCAAAAATCATTGGTGAACATATAAGGATGAGTTGTCTACACTTGCCAAGAATTGTCGGTCAACACATAAAAAGGCTAAGTCGCTAATGTAACCTGACACCCACCAGTGAGGAAGAAAATTCACAAAGTTGTCTTGACACTACACCAAAATCCGTCAGTGAAAGCAACAATCTTAATAGCTATAAGTGAGCATTTATGACAGACTTAGGGCAAAAGTCTATAAATACTTGATGAAAGCACTTCATTCTTAACACGTGATTTGAGAAAACATAGCAGAGAAAAAATAGAGCAAAATGAGAGCATTTAGAAGAGTGACCTTGACTTGATCCAACACACTCCAAACCATTCACTCACAAGCTACATGGATCAAAGTAAGTACTGAGTGCACCAAAGAACTCTGTTATTATTTTTGAAAAAGCCCTAAATTTGAAACACAATGGAAACCAATTCAAGAACAATAAAATTTAAGAGTGATAAGAAGAATGTTGTTAAGTTGATCAAGAATATCACTTATGTGGAACCTAAATACAAGATATTCCCAAAGATTGCATCGCAACCTGATGATTCTGGTGCATTTTCAAAAATTCCACCTAGGGTTTTGCTGATAGAAGATGTTAGATTGTATATTCAGTACAAGATCACTGAGATTAGTTTTCTGGAGATAGATCAAGCTTACAAGAAGCTGTGTGATGAACAAGGGAGCCTAAAGGAAGAACACAAGCATCTGCAAGTGAAAGGGATAACAAATGGCCTATATTTCCAGAGGGTTTTCAAAATTGACTGGATTAGGTTGGTACTAAGTAGAATGCACGACCAAAGTAGAATGCATGACTAGAAGTTATGGTTGGATGAACCCAAGCATATTACAAAGGATATGTTACATGTTGTAATAGGTTACCCCATTACTAACAGACCAAAAGCACACAAGCATCCCTCTCAACCAAAATTTGAAAAACTCACCAATGCTGTATGGGATAACATAGGACTTAAGGTGAACACCATCACTGACGAGGAACTGAGGTTCGGTACATGTGTGATAGGTTAGAAAATATTTTAGGTGAGAAGGATAAACAACATAGCATCAACAATAGTAAGCACATCTTACAAGATTTCCATGAAGGGAATACAAATGGATCTATGTGAGATCCTACTGAAGCAACTTGACGAGAATATGACAAAAATCAGGTCCGCCAAGACAAACACATGTAAGCTTGACTCACTTATAATGTGTATATTCTTTTATTTTCAAGAATACTTTCCTTCAGTTGGAAAAGTGAAGTGGGACACTACCAATCCAGTCAAATTGCAGATAAGTGACCTTATCAAGTCACTAGGTGACAACTTTGATTCAGTAATGACTTATTACTTCCTTAACTTCAAGGAAAAGATGATGGAGAGAGTGAGGATCCCTGAACAGTTGATTGAAAAGTATAGGAATGAAATATGTTTTATGGTGGATTCATATTTCACTCACATTAAACTAGTTGTACCAAGGATAGCCTGGTTACCACCTCTTGACTATGAGATTGACATAGATCAAGCAACAAATGTAATTGATGCATTGATGAATGAACCACTTGATAGTAAGAAACCAACATTTGGAACATATGAAGAGGCCAAATCTAAAATAAAAATAGGCCTAGTAATCAAGAAGACTATCAACAAGAAAAACAAGATGGTAAAGAATCTTGAGAAGATGCTATTGGTAAATGAGGAGGAGAAAGAACAAGCAGAGGAAACCGAGGAACATGGTGCCATAAGTGAAGAGAAAGATGAACAAGAATTAGATTTTGAGGCCACTGAGTTTGATGTGCCTCCACCTCCTACCAAGAAACCAAGGACCACAACAGCTTAGAGGACAAGGAGCCAAACTATAAAAAAAGATACAACACCGCTTAAGAAAGGTCAAGTGAGGAACTACAAGAGGAAGCAACAAATAGAGAAGAAAACACCTACCAAAAGGAGGAGGAAACTGGTTAGGACCAAGGATGACATTGAAGATTCAAAATAGGATGAGCCTAAAATAGAAAAGAAAAGCTTAACACCCAGAAAAATTGATGAGACTGTTGATTCAATTGCTACAATAGGTACCATGACCGATAGAAAAATTAGACAATGGGTAAAGCTGGAGCCCAAGGACAAAAATAAAATAAAAGATGCAATAATTAGGGCTATGGTCAACTTCAAATATGTACCAGTTGAGTTTGGTAACAAATTACCCAAACCACTGAGTGAAAGAATATCAACACAATGTTCTTATGCTTTGAACTTTGAAAAGGAAGCAAGGGAGACGATACTTGTAAGACTCATGCCTCCCAAATCCAAAATGGAAGAGATCAAAGAAATGATGAAAAATAACTCAAGTAAATTTATGGCTAAGATAAGATCCTACAAGGTGCTACAAGGGAAATTCTTAGATCTAGACAACATGACAAATGCAAAATGGAGACAAATTATAGATCTACCTACAGAATCAACAAGTTGTGAGATTCAATTACTTCTCACCGACACACCTCATTTAGAGGAGAAAAAAGATAAAGCAAGTCTAGAGAACATTGCTTTGGATAATGTGGAGAATAATGAGCCCATTGACTTAGATAAAGTCATGGATGATCTTGAAATTCAAGACATCACTCACTATGATTCTGATAAAGATCCATAGAAGGAAGATGATGTCATATTCATATCTCTTAAGGATCAAGAAAAGAAACAAGAAATGGAGACACAAGGAAATAAGGACATGGATGTTGCTGATGAGATATGGCTAGACACTTCCATCATTGACATAATAGGACTAGACCCTATAGATCAAATCCAAAAATATGAAGATGTCACTGCTCAACAAGCTCAAATCGACAAGCAGGACACAACTCTAGATGTAACACAAGTGGGCACGTAGAATAATATGCCAGTATTGATGAAGCCAATCAATCTTCTAGAAGGAAATGAAGAATCTATAGAAGATACAAGCATACCTGAAGACAAGGGTGATGCAAAGACAAAGGATACAATAGATAAATCAAAAGATACAACTGCAGATCAAGCTGCAACTGATGATCAACAAGACAAGTCTACTGATCAGAATAAAGAAGAAGAAAAACAAGTAGGGTAGGAAAATAAAAAGGAGAAGAGTGAAGAAGAAAATACAAATGATTCTCAAAAGAAAATAGAAGAGAAATCTATTGAAACACCCAAGGTTGGTGAAGAGACATCTTCACCTAACTGACAGGTGAACCCCGAGAAAAAGGCACAAGAGGTTTCACCTACAAAGCCTTCACCGAGTGCTTCAGAGAAAACAAATGAACTAGCAATGGTAGTTCATACATCTACCTATACACAAATCTCAAGGAAGAAGAAGAGAAAGAAAAAAAATCTAATCACTCTAGATGAAATAATTGAGATTCCAGTATGTGATCCTAGAACATTGGATCCTATTGAGTTGACAAAGTATGCTAGACTTTGTGAAAGGAAGGCTATGCAGGATAAGTTGAGAAAAGCCACAAAGGAAGAAAAGGCACTTGAAGTTGCAAAAGAAATACGTCAGCAAATTGTACTTGATATAGATGTTGATCAAACAACCCCCATGCTTGATCAATTAGTGGTTCTCACCAACACTATCACATCTCAGAACATAGATGCTAAAAAGGCTATGGAGGCTAGACTTGAAAAGAAATATGAATTCAAGTTAGCAGAGAAGATAAGCCAAGAAGTGGCACTACAAAAGGTGAAGCTATCTGAACTGGTAAGCACAATAGACCCCATAATTTTAGAAGCTATAGCCTTAATTCAAAAATTGTGCACATTAGATCAACTCACAAAGGAGTATACTGATAAGATAGAAAAAATTGATGCTGATCTTCAAGCAAGTGCACAAGGTCTCACAAACAGTGAAGAAGCAATCAAATTGCACAATGAACAACTCAAGCAAGCTAGGAAGCTAAGACAAGATATATAGATTGCAGAAACAAAGTTCAGAGATGAGGTGAATGAGCTTCAAGCCCAACTATTACCAACTCTCACATTACTGCAACAACATATGACAGAGGCAAGAACACTCATTGCCACCCTAGAAATGTTTGTCCTAGACAAAATTTATGATATGCATGCCAGGATTGAACTAGAGCACATGGCACTAGAAAGCCTCAAAGAAAAATGGGAGAAAATGATAGAAGATATCAAGAACACTCACTCCCACATTCTTGACACTCTATAATTTACACATTTTTGTCACATTTTTGACAACTTATAAGTTCTACATTTTTGTCATGATTATCAAAAAAGGGGGAAATGATATGTACAGTCAGTCAGTAAAAGGGGGAAATGATATGTACATTTAGTTATTAGAAAGAGGAAAGAACAAAAAGGGGAATGTATAGTACAAAGGCAAGTATACATGTAAATATACTTATACTATACTAATGCATATAGTTAGGGGAGTCATATAATGAAAAGGATATATACATGGTGTAAATACTAAACACTTTAGTATTATGCACATATCAATTTTTGATACTAATGTTAAAGAGGGAGATTGAAGACATTAAATTTTTCCATTAGTATATGCAAGGAAAAACATGATAAACACCATCAATTTATACTACACTGATAGAAAAGACTCAACACTACCCGATGACAAGGTTACCGATATTTCTAAGTACAAAGCATCCCAACGAAACACTATTTAGTGTTACCCAATGATTGAAAAACAAAGGAACCCGACGAGTAACCAATAGTGCAACCCGGTGAAATAGTCAAGAGTGGACCCTGATAGATGAAGGGAACCTGACGAATAGTTCAAAGAAGGAACACCAACAGAATTGTAGTTCACACCGACGATCAAGAACCGACAGTCAGTTACATCATGCAAAAAGTGGATCTAACTTTCCACGTCAGATAAATCATTGAAGTTTTATATTTAGCTTCTTGATTTGTTTTAAATCCATTATGTGAGGGAAAAGAAATGTAATTATTATTGTTTGTATCAGTTTAACTAATTTAAAACATGCAAACTAAAGGATCAAGGTCAAGTTGTATACCTTGGATCTAGAGTTAACATTGTAATGCGTGATTCTAAAATAGGTCAAATAACTTGAATAAATAGATGCTCAATAAATTATGAACATGTTGTTTGATGATGATTGTAGCCACTAAGAGCATCTAAGGATCAGATAAGAGAATTCATGCAGCAACACAGACAAAGATCAAATTAGTTTTCAAGAACAAAACCAAGGCTACCAACGAGTAGGAAAAGGTATTAATCAATCACTATGGGTGATATTCATATACTGTAAGATTTAATGGATATATAATCAACAATTATAGATTGCATATAGTCAGGTCAAACATAATGTACACATTCTAAAAAGTGGAGTACACTTAATAAATCCTTTCAAGGAAGGTGGATTTAACAGTCCTTTTGTAAATCTCTTAACCGAGTGCACACTTAACAGTGTTGCTAAAGCTCTTAATAGAGTAGATCTTAATAGGTCTCCACATTAATAATCCTAATAGGGTAGATCATCATAAGTTATCAAATTGTAATCCTTAACTGGCTCCCTTCCATTCTACAGATAGTGAAGTTTTGTGGGTGCCATCCCCACCGCAGCTTTTACTTCCTAACAGGAGTTTTATGCGATATCATATCTTGTGTTATGTGTCTATTACTTTCATGAATTTTGCATACAATTAAGTTTATTAATTAATACTACATGCATAAGAAAGAACATCAGATATGGTCGGTAATACAATAAAGTTTGATTGCTAATGAAGTAAGGTGAAAAGAGTTAAAAGTTTTAGAGGTACTGATTCATGCCTCCCCTCTCAGTACTACTTCCCATTAATCCCAATACTCAAGCCCATGAGTGAGAAGGTTTCCATGTTCCAACATGATTGTGAGGTTTCAAAATTTGCATTACGGGTGCAATCTTGATTGACAACAATTTTTGGCACGCTCGGTGGGACACATCTTGTTCCAAAAGTTGGTTCAATACATTATTATTGCTACTATTTTGTTGTGAACATAAGTTTGCAGCCTTAAAGAAGGTATTTTTTTTTAGCATCTAGAAACTCTACAAGGGAAAATTCAGTGGTTTTGTAGATACAAGTGCTGGTATGTTCAAATCAAATTTATGTTCTGATTTTTGTCTTGTTATATGAAAATAAATGTTGAATTATTATGGACAGTCAGAGTATCCACCACCTTATCATGAAAATAATGCTCAATGGGCTGATTATCAGCCATATCAAAATCATCTGAATCTCATTTTTAGTCTAATTTATCATGTTATAGCAGGCTATCAATATGTTCAATTTTCCCCAAACCAATATGCCCCTGCCCAATTTCTTGATCAATCTCAAGAGCCTCAATTTTGGCAAGAACTTCAAAATATTAAGAAGCAACAAGATATTCTAAAAAATATACTATAGGATTTCATCAAGTAGATTGATAATATCAAAAGAGAGTGTGAGATCCATTCACAATTAGAAGAATTCTCGTATCAAGCTTATATGCATGAGAAAGAGCGTTCAGATCAGCAGGCTTATCTTCATAAACAAGAGCTTGCAAGATAGTTGAAATCCTAGAAAGAGAAGTATGAAGAGGAGTTAACAACTACAAAGGAAGAGGTTTTTTGACCTGGTACTTTTATGAATCCATTTTTTGAAATGGGAATTCCTATGTTTAGTACAATAGACTTTGTTGAATCCATTTTTGAAGTAAGATTTTTTTCATACAAACCTCTAAGCATTTGGAACCAATACAAATTAATTGTTGAGGTCTATCATATTATTTTCTCATAATTGGTCCTTGAGTGATGCAACCATAGATGGAACAACCTTGATAAGGATTTTCCAACTGTGCAACAAGAGTCACACAATGGAAATAATCAACGAGAAAACAAGGAATTGAGAGAATACAAGATTAGATGTACGCTCTGTCATAGATTCATGAAATCAAGTACAATAGGCCATAAACATTCAAGCTTACATTCCAGGAATATAGACGTGATTACAAATTAAAAATGAGTTATTACTCCAATGCTAACCATTAAGAGGTTATCTCTCCAAAATTTCCTAACATAGGGAACAATTACATCAATATATAGATGTTCGCAACACAAGCAAGTCAGCCAAGATCGATCACATTCTCCAAGATAGGAAAATGTAATGTGTGAAATAGGTCAGGACCCAAATCCAAAATCAAAATGAAGTGCACACATAAAGGGGGGTTGACCATGAGCCTAATAAAATTGAATGAGATGCCAAGGAGGTGTGCAAACCAAGAAAAAGGTTTGTGAGATCAAAGAGTTCCATCAAGCCATGAAACGTGAAGAACAAATAGGTTCAATCCAAAATCTAAGAGATATCATCCAAGAATAAATAGATCAAGGTGAATACAAATGAAGATCAAAAATGATATCAAGAACATGCCATGAGGTCCATGACATAAAATAAGGCAACTTGAAGGAACGCCACAACAAATACCGAAACTGGAAAAATGGGAACAAACAAAAAACATTTTTTTTTGGTTGATGCAAGATTGCCAAGAACCCAAGGATGTTCCTGCATCAAACACCCAAGGTTTATAAAAAGTGATCCTCTCACTTTGATGTGATTAAAGGAAAACCGATAAGGTCTACCTTAGCCTAAAAAATCCAAGAAGAATGTTCAACTGGTCTGTCCTTCAACTTCACAAGAGATTCAAAGTAGTGTCCGCCTCTTGTGCTTCTACCAATTTTGTGATCCAAGATGTCTTCAATCTCATTCATTTTCTTCTTAGGAAAATGCCTTTCCAAATTGATCCATTTTCATCACTGAATTATGCTTCATGATACTCATAGATCTGCAATATTTTAAATAGGCAATATATCCATATTATCTGGTAACTTCATCTCATATGCATTACCTAAATCAAATTTCCTCAAGATATTACAAGGCCCAAACTTTCTCATCTTCAACTTATTATATGTTCCAACTGGAAATATGTCTTTCTTCAGATATACCATCACTTCATCCCCAACGTGGAATTCCTTATGTCTCATTTTCTCATTTGCCTTCTCTTTATAATTCTGATTCCTATCTTCCAAATATTTCTTTACTCGATCATGTAATGACTTCAACAAATTCCTTTGCTTCTGCACTCCTCTTATCCTCATGACTAATGTCTCTCAATTCTGATACTCCTTTAGGATTCATGTCTATAACAATCTCAAATGGTGTCTTCCCTGTACTCCTATTCACTGAATTATTGTATGCAAAATCTTCTTGTGCAAGTATCAGATCCCAGCTTCCATCTTTCTCTCCAACCAAACATCTCAATAAAATTCTCAAACTTCTATTCACCACCTTTGTTTATCCATCTATGTGTGGGTGAAATGTAGAACTAAACTTTAATTTTATCTTCAACTTCTTCCAAAGTGTCCTCCAAAAGTAACCAAGAAACTTAGTACCTCTATCTAAAATAATACTTCTAGGCAGCCCATGCAATCTTACAATCTCCTTGAAAAAATAGGTTTTCTACATGTACTACAGTTTTTGTCTTTTTACAAGGTATGAAATGAACCATCTTAGAAAATATATCTACTACCACAAATATAGAATCATTACCTCTTTGTTTCCTAGGAATTCCGAGTATGAAATCCATGCTAATGTCTTTCTAAGGTCCCTCTGGAACTATCAAAGGTTTATACAATCCCACATTCTGACTACTTCCTTTTGCAACTTAACAAACTCTGCAATTCTGAACAAATCTCCTTACATCCTTATGAATCTAAGGCCAAAAGTAATTCTCACTTATGAAAGCCACTATCTTCTCAATACCAAAGTGTCTTGCTAATCCTCCATAATGATTCTCCTTTATCAAATTGTCTCTCATTGAACTTCTAGGCACACACAACTGATTTCCCTTAAATAAAATCTCATCCTGAATGAAATAATGCTACCACTTGGTTTGGTCCACTGCAACATGTTCTTTACAACCTTTCCAAGGTTTGGAAAAAATAGAATCTTCCTCATACAAGGTCTTCAATTCATCAAATCCTAACACCTCAATTCTCATCTCAGTCAAAAAATCCTTCTCCTACTCAAAGCATCAACAACCTTATTTGAATTCCCATTTCTATGTTTCAGAAAAAAATTATAGCTTTGCAAGAATTCTACCCATCTCATGTATCTGATTCAACTTACCTTGACTATTCAAATATTGTAATGCTTGATGATTGATATATAAAACAAATTCCTTAGGAAATAAGTAATATCTCCACTTCTTCAAGGCTTGAACTATGGCATAGAATTCTTGATCATGCATTGAATATCGCCTCTTTGAATCATTCAAATTCTCATTGAAATAAGCAACATGTCTTCCTTCTTGGCTCAATACTGCTCCAATTTCATTCCCACTTGCATCACAATCAAATTCAAATACCCTAATCAAATCAGGTAGGGATAACACAGGTTGTTCAGTCACCTTCTATTTCAACAACTCAAAAATCCTATTTTCTCCATGTGTCCACTTGAAATCCTTCACATCTCCCCTCATTGTCTTAGTCATAGGAATACATACTGAACTAGAATTCCTAATGAATTTTTGGTTGAAACTAGCCAATCCATGAAATGATCTTACCTCTCCAATGCTTTCAGGTGTAGGTCATTCAACAATTGCTCTTTCTCAAGATCTATCTTCAATCTATCCATTGATATCGAAAATCCCAAGTACACAAGTTCTTGCTTCATGAAAATGCACTTCTTAATGTTTATCAACAACTTCTCTCAACATCTGCAATACTTGTCTCAAATGAGAAAAATGATCCTTTCTTGGTTTACTGAAAATCAGAATGTCATCTAAATATACAATCAAAAAATTCCCGAAGAATTTCTTCAATACCTCATTCATCAATCTCATGAAAGTACTCAATGCATTAGTCATTCAAAAGGGCATCACCAACCATTCATACAATCCTTCATTTGTCTTGAATGCAGTCTTCCACTCATCACCTTCTCAAATTATGATACGGTGATATCCACTCTTCAAGTCCATCTTTGTAAATATCTAGCTCCACTCAAACAATCCATTATTTCATCCATCCTAGGTAAAGGAAATCTATATTTCACCATGATTTGGTTTATATCTCTTGAATCAATACACATTCTCCACTCTCCATTCTTTTTAGGTGCTAGTACTATAGGCACTACACAAGGACTCAAAATTTCTTTGATCAAACCCTTCTTTAACAACTATTACACTTGTCTATTCAATTCATCATTCTTTGTTGTCATCCAATGTGCTTCTTTATTAGGCAAGCTTTCTCCAGCAATCGGATCCATGCAATGACTGATACTCCTCACATGTGGTAATCCATAAGACATATTGTCTGAGATTATGTCCTTATACTCTGTTTGTAACTGCTTTATCTCCTTAGGTTATTATATTCTTCCCTTGGGTCCAAATTTGTCTTCTTAGGAATCAAAGCATAATACCTACTTTCATTTCTCAAACCATCCAAGAATTTCCTTCCTTCAACCAAAAAAATTCTCACATTTTTACAAATCTCACTATTAGGAGTCTCTTCCAAAGGCACCAAAACTTGTTTCATCCCATTTATAACAATAGTATATATGTTCTTCCTACCATCATGCAATTCTCATTTATCATACTGCCATGGTTTACCCAACAAGATATGACATACATCCATAGGCATAATATCACACAAAAATTCATCATGATAAGATCCAATCTTAAATTTCACCAAGCATTGTTCACTTACTAGTACCTTACGATCATCTTGAATCCATGCTATATGATAGGGCTTGGGATGCTTCAATATTCACAACTTCAATTTTTTCACCAACTCTTCTGAGTCTAGGTTATCCAAACTACCAATGTCGATGATGAAATTTCAACATTTAACATCAATCATCTTGTCTTGAACAAACTCTTCCTCTGCAATGGTTCTTGATCCATCTCATTCTTACATAGAGATTTTCGAATCATCAAAACTTCTCTATCTTCAGGTTGATTCAAAGATTCACTAGGTCCTTCCCCCACAAAATCATTTCTACTACTGATCTCTTCCCTACTTTTTGAATTTACTTGAGTACACTCAAAGGCTCTACGACCTTCTCCTCCACACTTAAAACACATACCTCTAAACACTCTCTTATCATCTCTCCTATACCCACTTTATTTTACATTCCTATGAAAGTTTCTATCATCCCTTATGTGTTAAATTTTCCTCTTTGATTTATGATTTTCCTTTATTTTTATTCACATAAGATATTCCTCCTCCAAAGGATCTTCCTCTTTGAAACCATCCACCTCTTCCTCTTCATCAGTTACATCTTCTATGTGTCAATCTCTTCTCTGGGCCATTTCAGTAGCTTCCAATCTTGCTGTAATTTGTCTCAACATGTCTAACACAATTGAATTTGCATCTCCTTATTCCACCTGTAGAATTTCTTCTTCGAGCCATCTCATGTGGATCCTATACAATTGCAGGTTAGATCCTTACTCTGCCAACCCACAAAAAATCAATTCATGACTTTGCAATCTCAGGAACAAAGATCTTCTATTACAGGAACAAAAAATTGCTATGATACCACTAGACGTAGCCAAAAATGAAACAACCTTGATAAGGAATATCCAATCGTGCAACAAGAGTCACACAACAGAAAAAATCAACTATAAAACAACAAGGAACTGAGAGAATACAAGATCAAATGTACATTCTATCATAGATTCATGAAATCAAGTATAATAGGTCATCAACATGCATGCTTACATTCCAGGCATACAAACCTGATTACATAATGAAAATGATTTATTACCCCAATGCTAACCTTCAAGTGGTTATCTCTCCAAAAGACCCTAACATAGGGAACAATTACATCAATATATAGGAATTCACAACACAACCAAGTCGGCCATAATCAATCACATCATCCAAGACAACAAAAAATAACATGAAAAATAGGCCAGGACCCAAATCTTGTGGAACACTTCCACCAAAGATCAAAATGAAGTGCTCACCAAAAGGGAGGTAGACCATGAGCCCAATATCATTGAATGATACACCAAGAAGGTGTGCAAACCAATAAAAAGGTTCACAAGATCAATGAGCTCCATCAGGATGTGAAACATGAAGAACAAATAGGTTCAAGCCAAATTCTAAGAGATATCCACCAAGAAGAAACAGATCGAGGTGCATACCCAAAAGAAGATCAAACGTGATATCAAGAACATTCCATGAGGTCCACGACATAAAATAAGCCAACTCAAAGGAATGACACAACAAATACTGAAACTGGAAAAACAAGAACCAACTGAAAACATTCTTTTTTGGTTGATGCAAGATTGCCAAGAACCCAAGGATGCTCCTGCATCATTGAGCTAAGTATTAGATTCTATCACAACTATTTGCATTAATAGTAATGATCAACCCCAACTCAATTATCTAGGTTAATATTTTTTCATTTGTATGTATGTATTTTACTTACCTTAGACATTTTTATTTATTTTTGGGTGTGATAAAACACATATTTTTTGGGTGAACTTTACTTATTTTACACTCTTAAGGGATCTACTTTAGTAAGGTTCTTCGTATTTGTTTTTTCTCATTGTTTTAGCTAATTTTTAGGCTCAAATAGGGTTTGATTTCCCTTTTTATTTGTGTATCATAGACTTATCTTATTTTATGGTTTTTGATCCATTGTGTTACCTTGAATCTGTATACGCTACATACCCTTGCTTTGGCCTTAAAAATTATATTTTCCAATTGTCCCAGATTTAACTATTGACTATTTTTTTAAAAAATTTATATTAACCCTTAGGTTATCTTGATAACCATTTTATCTTCTAGGATTTTGATATTTATTCACATACCAAAGTCTGATCTACCCCATCCACACATAATTAGCATTAATATGAAGTTTATGATCATTAAGAAATTTGGCTCAACAAAAATTCACACATGAACTTGTTAGCTTAGCTTTAATTGAAAATTTTGTAAAATTGATTACATTAGATAATTTATTTATCAACAAAATATTTCCATTGGAATACATTTGAAGCATTGGTACTAAGATTCCTACCTCTAGTTCTTTGATTAGTGTTTCTACCATCCCTTCTTTGAGTACCATGTCTTCTACCATTGTCCTATCTCAATCTATATCTCCCTCCCTATTTTTTCCTAATTTTATTTATCAATTTGGTTTTCACCTTGGTTGTACTCCTCCCACCATGGATATATATTATATGCACATTTTAACCTCCTCTTTCACCTCTTCTCAATCAACCATAAATCCTTTTACTACTTCCAGAGCTCCTATCCCATCAATTCTTCCTACCATTCCTTTCATTAGGGATGTTCCTTCATCCACTATTTCTTCTTCTATCAAGGCTACTTTCATTGAAACCACGTATGTGCTCATGTATTTTTATATTCCTCATTCCACCTCTCTTTAAATCCTTCACACTCATCTACATATCATATCTTACTCCATGAAATCTACATACACCCTTCCTCTTTACCAAGTTTCTCATGTTACCATCACTGTAGGTACTCATTCAAAAGCTAGATGAATATAAGGAAAGAATTATACCATGCTTGGGGGAAATACATTGATTATTTTACTAAAGCTATACATACAATATTATCATTGTATATTACTTGAATATCTTTTTGGGCGTCAAATTCCCTTAAAATTTCTATAAATGTTCATTTCATTTGATTATTTCCCTTTTGACCCATATTTCTATAAACCTTCCTATAATTTTGAAAGTAGATTGATAATTGCATATAGTTAATTGGAAAGAAAATGGAGACTATTGATACCTCAAAAATACCTATTGACACATATCATGGTTTTAATGATGTGGTCAAATTATTGAACATAAAGGGATTTTTTTAATGTGGATTGGGTAAACGAGTTGGATATTCAAAGGTATGCTATTGGCTATGTGTTTTATCTATTTATTAAATGTAATTAGTTAAATGAGTAAGAGACAATTGATGGCTTCTTTGTCTACTACAAGATTAGAGAATAAAGTTTCTATAAATGTTTGTAAAGAGGAAGTTTTGTTATATAGGTTGTGCTTAGATGATGGTTTTGATTGTAAGGTGGTTATATTAATTGTTACAATCAAAGTGTTTTTTGTTTCAATAGGAACCCCATATATCTTTCTTATACAAATAATATTTATGTTTGGTATCACTTTTTTGATAATATAACAGAGAGTGGAAGGTAATGATTCAAAATGTTGACACTTGTACGATATTATAGATTCACTTATAAAAATATTTGAGTATAGACAATTTCTCTTAGTGTAGGGAGGCCATGGGCCTTGCATCCCCTACTTGATTTATTTTGCTTAATATATGTGTCATATCAAGTGGAGAAATATTAATACAATATAATATTAACAATAATGTAAAATTTCCAATCTTTGAGATGCATGCTTATATTCGTATGTAGGTTGTTGGAGATTATTATTATATTTTTATAATTTTTAATAATAATTTTAGTGAGAAAATGAGGAGAGGCCACTTATGATGATGGTGATTGTAAAGTGGCCTTTGAATTCATATAGAATAGTTTTCTTGATTCTCTATCCTAGGGGAGAGAGCGGGCATATATTGACTGAATATAGGTTCCTAACACACAATGAACCCTAGTTTAGAGCATAATTTGTCGTAAAGTGCACCATAAATTGTGATTGGTCAAATATGCTTGTATTAGAGGTGTCACATAGGGGTGATGTTTTTTTATATTTCATGATTTATTTTTATTTATTGTAATAAATCCACTTTTAATTTTTCTCTCTAGTTATTTATAAAATTTGTCTCATGGGTTTCTTGTAGTTTGATCACTATTGTTCTATACTATTGAAAGGAGAAAGGTTGACATATTGTGTAACAATTTCATAATATTAATATAAAATTGTCCCCTCTTTGATGGAATATATTTTTCTAAAGGGTTTATGATGTATAGTCTTATGTTCCCAAAACCTTTTAGACCAATAAGACTCTAGAACTTCAATGATCCACAAATTTCCCAAGGTTCCCCAATTGGGTATACTTCCTCCAAGGACTCAAATTGTGCCCTAAACCTAAATCAAACTCAAAAATGAATCAAATGGTCCCAATATTACCTAATGGAATTGAATAAACCACCTTTAAATACCCAAGTTCCAAGCTTGTACCCAAACTTCAAACTAGGTACCCAAACAAGCCTATTCCCTTAACTAGGCCTCAAAAACCTGATTTTTGCTCTTTTCTTCAAATTTTACCTGAACACCCCAAAATATAATGGATTATTAGGATGCCCTTTTACAATTTTTTCAGCATATGTCAAAAAAGGGTATTCTTGTTTTGAAACATCAATCCCAGAAAATGCTGCTTCCACTTTCTTGCCTAGGCCTAATTGGTCCAATTTACAAAGCAAGTACTAACTAGACTTATACCTAGGCATCCAAACTCTAGAAAGTATCTAAGTAGGTTTAAAAATCATGTATTTTAAAGGTCTTAGGTTCCCAAACATTTTGCAAGTGGTCAAACCCCAAAACCCTCCTCAAATGGGCTTAAAAGCTATGGAAAACAACCCAAAAATTGATTCCCAGACTCCTCCTTCTAGATTCACTATTTATTTTTCATATAATTTTTCTTTTTCACATAAAATTATACCCTCCTTAAGCCAGATATGCTACTGCTACACTTATGTCATCAATTTCATGCCCTTTTCCCACTCTTGCTAATGGTGTACACCCACTAAATCAACTTCTCCTATATCCAAATGGTTAGTAACATCATAAATATGTTACATAGGGTCCATTAAATGATAAAAATCAAATAAATTCATTGAATGACCCATTACATCATTAAAAAGGTCAAAATAAAGTTATTTTAATGCTCCAAAATGATCACCTACAACAAATTTCCAAATATGAAGAAAATAGACTATGAAATCATTAAATATAGATGAAAAATTATTTTATTATCTTATTAGATCATCCATAATTCTGTTCCAAGTCCAAAGCAATCAACAAAACATTGAAAACAACAAGATTTACAAGGAAATGATTGAAGTTTTATTAGATTTCTGTAACCTGTCCGTACAAATCCGTACTCATATTTTCCATTATTCCAAGGAATTATATATCCTTTACACAACCCACCCGACCTATCCAAATCAGTTGGATTATTAACAAACACTAATTACATAGTTTCCTAAAATTTCCCTACAAAACCAAACTAGCAGTTGGTATTTGAAAACTCAAATTAAAACTCTTTATTTTAACAAAGGCATTGACCTATAAATACTAATAATGATCTCATAAGGATCAATATGAAATTTATAAATTCCCTACATGCCCTTGAGGCTCCTACCAAACCCAAGCCCATTAAATCCATAATTTAGTCCTATGGTCCTCCTAGGACCATTAGGATAATTTAGATCTTTGTTTACATTATTGCATTCAAATGCCATGATAGGATTTAAGATATCCAAATTGAGTCCCTTGGACCCCTGAGAGACCCCCTCATGCTTTGTTGGAGTATTTATTGTCTTCATGTCTTTGGGTGCTCCTGCACCAGTTGCTCCATAGACATATAGTATTATTGTATTTTTAAAATTTAATTTATTATTTGCATTCCTACAAACTTCTTCAAATTTTAATTCATAATAAAGGTTAGAGTTTAATAGATAGCTTTATACTATCATTATTTTTTACCTATTTAATCAAGAGGAAAACCAACATAAAATATGATGTCTCTTACTTAAATCACAACCATTAAACATGAGGGTTCCATCTAGTTTACAACTCTCCATACCAAAATTCTTCTACATGTCCTTGATATACTTGGTCTAAGAAATAAAAATTCCATATTCCATTTGAGTAACTTGAAGACCAAGAAAGTAAGACAACTCACCAATCATAGACATCTTAAATTCCTTTTGCTTTTATTCAAAAAATTCCTTGCATACATCATCATCTCCACCAAATATAATATCATCAAAATATACAATCACTATCAACAACTTATCTCTTTCAACCTTGAAATTAAGATTACTAACCGTGGTAATTTTATTGAAGTTATGTTGCAACAAATACCTATCCAACCTTGCATAATAGGCTCTAGGAACTTTCTTAAGTCCTTAAAGTGCCTTCTTGAGTCTGCAAACCATACTAGAATCTTATGACAACTTAAAACCATATGGTTTCTCAATGTAGACCTCTTCTTCTTGGTTTGCATTCAAGAATGCAAACTTGAAATCTATTTGGTACACCTTGAAGTTCTTATATGAAAAAAATACAAGAAATATCCTTATTTCTTCCATTCTAGATACCAAACAAATGTCTCCCAAAATCTATACCTTCAGCTTGAGTAAAACCTTTACATACCAATCTTTCCTTGTTTCTTGCGACTTCTCCATCTTCATTTATCTTATAATAGACCACCCACTTTTTTAAAATCACATTCTTGTCTACCAGTCTAGGTACTGATTCCCATGTCTAATTATTTTCTATCTAATCTAGCTCCCAATTCATTTCTCTCATCCATGGACCATCTTTACTTTATTCTACAAAAGTCTTTTGTTCCAACTTCAATAATAGTAGTTGGCTTCCACACTTTCCTTGGAAATTTTTCTTCTTGTTTAAACTCCTTTTTCTTTGTCTCCAATAATTGAATTTTAAAATGATTCCCATGCACATACTTTGCATGTGTCTTAGGTACTTTTTCTAGTTATTTTTATTCTTCCTCTGATTAGTCTTTGTCTTTTCAAGCATTCTTTTTTTCTTCTACAACAATGAGAAAATATTCAAATTTAATCTCAGGCGTTGGAGTAGCCCGATCCCATTCCTCACTTACTCAGACATTTGTGCTTTGTTGATCTCTAAGATACTCATGCCTAAATAAGAGAAGTCAAGAAGTTCTATATATGGGGGAACTGATGCGCTATATAGAACAATCTCTAGGATTTTAGAAGCCAACTTTCCATTCCTTAAATTGAGAAAAGGGGAGAAGGAACAAGAAAAGGAAAAATCTACGCTACAAGGTGATACACTAAGGCTTTCTCAATATTTTACAAGAACATAGTGAAACCTTAGAAAAACATTGAAACCTTTGGCTCTAGGAAACACTCCCTCAAGAGTAGACACTATTGGTTCCTTTTTATGCTATAAGGATTAGACAACAACATTTTCACTTTATGATAGGATCTTAAAGAGAATCCAACTCCAACTATTTATCAATATAATGAAAAGGACCAAATAAAAAGCATGCCTACCATAATTATATGATTTAGGTTTTGCTAAACCAAGGGGGGACACCCTTTAACACCTTCAAATATTTCTTAAGATGTCAATCAAGAAGGAATCTCATACAAACTCAACATAACCAAGAGATACTAGATAAATGGATAATTATCCATTGAAAATCAACCATGAAATGGAGCATGAGATGAATACAACATAACAAAACTTGTGAAAATATAAAACATGTTGGAGTTTATGTTTGTCTTTGTAGAAAAATAGCCAATATATATACTAGACATGCAACAACATGAGAACTAATATCTTTTGATCAGTGCCTTACCCATTGGGATATACTCTTAAAACCAATACACTATACATAAGTTAATTATTATCAAAGAATCCAAGCAATGAACACAATTATCCAAAACCCAAAATACTTATGAAATCCTATTGCATACCCAGATGAATCTATGTATCAATTAGACCATCATTTAATTTGATCCTTGATCAAAAATCTAAAAAAACTACATACACATAGATAAGATCTATGCTAATGAATTGGAAAATTCATAACTCGTCAGATGAACACAACAAGACAGATTGGCAACATGATCTATTTATTAAGTTTAAAGAATCACACTTTTGTTTACAAGATGTAATCAAAGATAGCCATCTGAATAAAATGCTACAAGACCTTGAAATTTATTTCTAATCTTGAAACTAATCTAGTACAATTTCTGCTATATTCCCTGACTGAAAACTTTACAATATGTTTACAATACCCAATTTTCCAGCCCCTTCCAATGATCTTGGGAATCCTTTTATAGAATAGGATTGCAACAAGCTACATATCAATTGGAGTAAGGACAAAATAAATGACTCATACAAAAGATAAAATAAAAAGTGAAGTGATAACCACTTTGTTACAAGATTTTCCAAAGTACTTTGTCTTCTGACCATCTGACTACTACAACTGCTTTAGACTTGTTCAGAAGTTTCCACTTGGAGTTTGTTTCCTTGGTCTTGTAATGTAAGATCTTGTACCTTTATCTATCTTTTTCAAAATGTTGGGAAGAGCTGCCACTTGTTTCCTTTTACACCACATCATCTTCTCCTTGGTTAACTGCATTGTATTTTTATTTCCAGGAGGTGAACACCTCATCACTCGGCCAAGGAAAAATTATGACCTCATCCTTCTTGTTGTTCAACTCATCCCAAATGACCTTTTCCTTCTCAATTTCCTCTTTCCAAAATTCAAAATAAAACTTGGATTTGTTAATAATTTCAATTGATTGAACAAACAAAAGTGTACTCTCCAAAGTGATAATATTGTTTGTCCTTGTTGCCAATTCATCATTTATTTGGCTCATCTATAGGTATTCCCTCTTTATCTCACCATTTTTCTTGAATAGATTTGGGAACATCATATAACAGTCCTTTGAGTATTCATTCTTCAATGTTTCTACCCTTTTTAGGATGATACTCCTCTTTATGTCCAAATCTATGAATAGTTTAAAACATTTATAAGTTGTAGATAACACAATGTCCATATTATTCTCCTCCTTGGACATGGAATAAAAATACTTCAATTCTTCCCTTTTTCCTCTCCACCTATCCATAATTGGGTCTCACTTATCTTTGTCTGCATTGAAATCATCTAGTATGCTCATAATTTTATTTTCCTATAAGTAAATGGAAGGAGGATTCAAATCATCAACAAAATACATAAGTGTGGCATTAATTTTATCTATATATTTCTGTTGCACCCACTCTCGTGCTTCCTTGAACTTTATGCTTTCTTCCTCCCACTTCTTTCTTATTTCTTCCAACCTTGTTCTTTCAGCAATCATTCTGTCTCTTTCAAAATCCAAGTTTGTTTCTGTTGTAGGGCTAGGTGGCATAGAGGATGGAAGAAAAGATATAATTGGACTAGAGGAAGAAGGATGATTTGGATGTTGTGCTAGCATCCTTTGAGGATAAAATTGATCTAACTATTTTCCCTCTAGTATGGAAATTTTCTTGTCTTTCTCCAAGGACTTCACCTTTTCCTCATTATAAGCCTTCAAAACTATTTCTAGCTTAGTTCTCAAGATTTGAATTTCCTCTTCTTTCTTCTCTTCTAACTTTAAAATGAACTTTACAGATTCAAATGTTAGGCTTGCTACCTCCACCCATGAGTTTATGCAACTCTTTTTACTAATAAGCTGCCTAAATGTTCAGCCTGATCATTTCCATCAATTTTCCTATTTAATTTCTTCTTTAATGACCACATTACCAATGCTACATGGCCTTCACTGAATTTAACACCTATAGAGGCTTGTTGAGCTTCTGCTTCATTGGTGTGCATTAGTTTAGTTTCCTTTGTGATTGCATAAAAAACTATGGCATCAGCTAAATCCCATTCTGGAAGAATAAGGAATCCTTCTTTTCTAACCAATGCCCGACCTTCTTCAGGAGTGACTTTATCAAATTTGGCCATCATTTCCTGCTTTACTTCTATTTCAATTTCATCCTTATCCTTATTAGGTTGATCTTTCTGTCTTTGCTGACATTTTTATTTGAATTCATTATTGTGAATTCTCTAGAGAAATTGAGAAAATGCCCTAGCTTTAACAAATTTATCATCTGATAAAAATTCATCACTAGCTTTTTTAGTGATGGGATCCAATTCCTTACCAGAAAGCTCAGCCACCATCAAATCCATCTCTACATATTTGGGAGCCTCTAGAATCCCTTCTTGCATCTCTTGAGATGTTACAAAAATGTGCCCTGTATTTCCCATATGCACCAATTTCTCAGCAATTGGTTGTTCATCCATATGTAGGGGAGATTGGGAAGGGGAGAAAATATCTTCTTGTTGTCGTCCCCTTTCTTCTATATTTTTCCTTTTGGGAGATGGAAATGATTGTGCACCTGATTCCAGGGGTCTCTTTCCTTGTGAAGTAGAAGTTGCCTCTGTCCTTGGCAATACCATACTATACCCCTTTTTTTTTGCAAGACATACCTGCCTGGTGGAATACCTCTAGCAGGAATAGCCCTATTCAAAATTTCTTTAGCCTTCTCTGGCTCTGCTTCTATGACCTTTTCTTTCTTTTGATTCAAGTCTTGCATAATATCCTCAAACATTGTCATTAAAGATTCTATCTTCTTGACCCAGGGCATGAATTCTTTTAAAGGATCATATCCATTATCAAAGTGATAAACAAAATCCAAAGTTTTCTTGCACACTAACCATTTTTATTTTTGATCTCTTATTCTTGCAGGTTTTACTCATTTATGATTATATCCTCAGGAAAATTAAACTAGTGCTCCAATGTTAAACACTTTGTTACTTTTCTAAACATCCCACTTATGAATCCTTCATTATCAACACATCTTATCACTACTGTTGCCATTTGATAAGGTTCAAGGTATCTATGCAAATGTGTCCATCCCGCTTTGGTGATAATGAACTGGTGTGCAATTGTAATAGTGGGGAATATGGAGCCTTTCATTTTTCCTATTAATGCCTCCTCTTGCATCCCACCCATTTGCTCGAGTATTTTTGCAACACCTATCTTAAGGGGAACCTAATATGAAGTACATTTGGAACTTCCCTGAAAACATAAACTCTAAAAATAGTTGAAACATGATACAAAATGATGTCACCCTAGTTGTGTACTATCTAAATAGTTTTATCATATTCCTTTGGTTTTAAAAGAGTCAATAAGGCCTTGTGAATTCTTGGATTTTCTAAAAACAACAAAGCTATGATTCTAGAGGCAAAGCACCTATCAAAAGTGATGAAACTGACATTATTTCTGTCCCGTGACAAATCTGCACTCCATAATTGGACATGCATTTCTTCATCATCTTTAAGCCTCATTAGGTCCATTTCCTCACCAAAATAATCAACATTCTTATATAATATCATATGCATCAGCATGGAGTACCATCAAAATGGCCTAACTACCTTGGCCTCTTTTACACCTATCAAGCCCTCATGAATTAACTCAGCAATATGGGTAGCAAAATAAAAAATGATAGCCAAGTGTGGATGAAGGATTTGAACCATCATAAACATGTAGTAGACAAGCATTACTACTTCTTCATCCTCTACAAAACTATAACACAGGGCACTATACATTATTTTGGCTCTTGAATTGAAATAGTCCAATTTGAAAGGTTTAGGTGTACTGGGGCCTACCACAATCAAACCTCCTATCTTGTTAAAATATTCCTTCAAAGGCCCAGTCCTTAGGTAATTTTTTAGAGCTCCATATACTTCTTTGAAATGATCAATATCAATATTTTCCATCTGGACAGAGGGATCATTTAATTTGAACACCTCCCTTAACTCTTCAGCTATGATGCTCACTAGTATATTTCCATTTATATCCCTCAAAACCCTAGTAACACTATCATATGTATTTGAAATTTTGATCAATAAATTTGTATCCATGAAAACACCAGGGACTATTAACTTTCCCAAATCAAATTGCTTTTTATTGGTGTCTCGAGCGAAAGCATTTAGTTGACTAAAACCCAGCTTAAACAGATCCAAACCAGTTACACTAGTCTTAGCATCTCGTGCCCATCCACCCCTATCATAAAAACCCTCTCCAAATTTCAAACGGGAATGTACTGGCACTAACTGTTTGAGTTTATTTTCATCATTCGTGTATTCCTTAAATTGTTGTAAAAGATCATCACATACATTTCTCTCTAGGTAATCTATTTTTCTAGTGAAATATCTCTTAGGAGCCATTTATGAATTAGGGTTTCTTAATCAACAGTATCAAATTTTAAACAAAATCTACTTTATTCTCAAAACTCAAAACCCTACTGCAATTGTAACTCACAATGCTTAGGAATATAATCATAGAAAAACTTACCCGTTCTGCAAAATCATAACATAGACCAAAAATACTGCAACCTCAACTTTGCTCCAATCACTTCAAAAATTATGGAATTTGCAAACTCAAGTGGTGAATCATATACAAAATAGTATCAATTCCTTGCATTGAATTTCATTTGAGGTGGCCACACGTTCTGTCATCAATTCAACCATGTTTGAACTTTTGCAGCCCAACAGTTCAATGAAACTATTTTAACATAGACAACAAATTTTAAATCAGGACTGTAGATTTCAACCACCTCTCATCTATTGTGTGGCTATCATAAATTCCCAAAGACCACTATTAAATTTGGACATGCGTCAGCCAAACTTAATGTCTTATACATTAGATCAACCACATCTTTGCTTTAAGTCTTTTAAGTCAACCATCAGATCAACTACAAGTTGCATCACTTTTAACCTCTCTTTACCACTGTACTGGGCCCACCAACTGCCAGATGTCACTCAAAATTAATGGATTATACATTAGATCCTGATCATCTCATCATCAAGTCTTTAAGTTAGTCGTCAGATCAAATTTCAAATGATTGTCTTTTAATTCCTTCCTTATAATTTCAAACCAGACCCACTGGAACACATGGCACAATGACTTAATGGCTTGATTGTTAGATATTGTGCATCTCCACTATAAGTCTTTAAGTTGACTATTAGATTGATCAGAACTTTTCAACACTTTAATCTTTGGTTAACTTTATGAAAATAGGGCCCATGTCATCAGAAGGACAGGTGTCATCATGACTTAATGGCTTACTGGGTAGATCGACTGCATCTTGGAATTAAGCCATTATGTTATCTATTGGATTAAAAGGAAGCTGAATGCACTTTATCCATGAGACTTTAAAAATATTGGGCCCACCAAAAATACATAGTGCTTAGGCTTAATCGCTTAAAGGATAGATAGACTGCATCTTGGAATTAAGCCTTTACGTCATCCATTGGATTGAAAAGAAGTTGCATGACACATGATCATTAAAATAAAAGGCTTGCAGGTATCCAAACTTAGGGAAAAATAAAATAATTAAAGTGCCAAGTCTATAGGATAATAAAATATGGCCCTGCTTTATAAGACTTTAAGTTATAAGATAAAGTAACTCAAAATTAGAAACTGCCCTAGCAACTTAGGGTTTTAAACAATGAATCCAAAATTTGAAAACCAAAACAAGGGTTTTACAACACATAGAACCTAGCTTGAAGCTTTTAAACACATGATGCAAATGGTTTGGAATTTTTTTTTGTATAGACCTAACAGTGGGTCTAATTGGGGATGAATACCTCCTATAGGTATTCCAAGAATCCAGAATCTTAAGGTGAAGCACACCAAACTAACTAAAAGAAAACTAACCTACTCACACAACAGAAATTGAAACTACTCTAGGAACATAAAACAACTAGCTACAAAAAAACTACTATATATACACAATCTACTGTTCATTGAAAAAGATACTTCAAGAGAAGTATAATTTCAAAAATTGTCCATGAACTAGAAATTCTTGAATGTTTCCTGTTAATTCCTTCAATAAATATGAATTTTGTCCATAAATTTCATGGATGATATATGGCCCCAGCCAGATTGGATCATATTTCCCATGTTTCCCCTTATCCTCCAATCTAACATTCCACATTAGTATAGAATATCCAACATCAAAGTGGCTTGGCTTAGATCTTCTATCATATAGGTTCTTGACTTGCATTTGGAGTTTGGCATTATTTGTAGAAGCCTCCCTCCTAGTCTCATCTAACTCAAATCATTAATTCTTAATTTTATGTCACTGTCAATATCCTCATCATACAATTGCACAAAGTTGTACATTTTCATCAAATTATTTTGAGGAAATCTAGCATGTATTACATATATTACGTCAAAAGGAGCACATCCTATTTCCTTCTTGCTAGTCACTTTGTCTGCCCAGATAAACATTGTCAACTTTGAGTCCCATGCTTTCTGATTTTTGTCTAGAACTCTTTTGATGATCTTAAGAAGGATTTTATTGGTAGATTCTGCTTGACCATTTCCTTATGGGTGGTAAGGTGAAGAGTAGGATGTCTAAATACCATATTCAACACAAAAATTGATTTATTCTTCAGACCTAAAACACATGGCATTGTCTGATACTATTCTTTCTGGACAACCAAATCTTGTGGTAACATGCTTCAACAAAAAGTCTATCACTACCTTACTAGTTTCCCTTTTGGTGGGGATTACTTCAACCCACTTAGTAAAGTAGTTAGTTGCCACTATTATCCAGGAATGCCCCCTACTAGATTTACTTGCTATCTCTCCAATAAAATCAATACCCCATTGTTGAAAAGGGGCTTGTACTTCTACTCATGTTAAAGGTACATTACCAGAGAATTTTAATTTACCTAAAAATATTTGGCAGGAGTCACATCTTTTTACTAGTTGATGAGCATCTTTGAAAATGGTAGGCCACCAGAATCTGGCTCTCAAAATCTTTTGTGCAGTGATTTTTTCCATGTAATGACCACCACATACTCCACTATGCATTTCATGCAAAATTTTGTCTTCCTATTGTTCATCAACACATTTCAGTAGAATCCCTTCACGATTTCTCCACCACAAATCATCTCTGATCAAAGCAAAATAGATAGCTTGCAACTTCAATGTTCTCTTTTTATTCTCATCCATACCTGGTGGAAAATTCATTCTCTGTAAATAATAAATAATATTTTTATACAAATCACAATGGTCTAGACTGCATATAAAAGGCCTATGTTCTTCCTCTAAGGCATTTACATGATTTTCATCTAAATTTTTATTAGCCATCAACTTGGATAATGTCATCCCTCTAACCAACTTTGTTGATTTGTATTTCAATATTAAACTCCTAGATCCTGTTGATCCATCTACATCTTTTCCCAGACACTTCTTGCTGTGCGAAGATGTCTTTCAGTGCTACTGATGGAACATAAGAAATGACTATAGAACCTACCAACTAACATCTAAAAGCTTTAACATCTTTCACCAGAGTATAATCTTGCTTCTCATTTATGTCATATTTAAGTATTTCAACCTGTAAGGGTTTTATGAAAAAAGCAATAGGATGCTCAAACCCTTCCTCATTCTTCTGCAACAAAACAACAACAATATTATGGCATGATGCAAATGAAAATATATTCATAGGCTTTGAATAATCGGGAGTTCTTAATACAAGTGCATCCTTGATAGCCTTCTTTATTTCTTGGAAAGTGTGGGTGACTTCTCCATCCCATTCCATCTTTGCATCTTTCTTAAGCATCTTGAAAACTGGCCTACTTTTCTCAGCAAAATTTGTAACAAAATGCCTAAGAAAGTTCACCTGACCAAAGAAAGATTGAATACCTTTTACATTTTTTGGGAGTGGCACCCTATCAATAGTAGATACTCTTTCATGATCAATTATAACCCCTTCTTTTGAGACAATATTTCCTAATAACTTACCCTCAGTTACCCCAAAAGTATATTTTTTAGGATTCAAAGAAATCCCAAATTCAAGAGCTCTCTCAATATTTTTCTCTAGATGTTCATAATGTTGTTCCTCCTTTTTAGAATATGCTATGAGGTCATCTTGATAAAAATCCAATTTTTTTTGCAAGAAATCTGAGAAAGCAACATCCATAGCTCTCTGAAATGTGGCCCCATCATTTATCAGGCCAAAGGGCATTCTGACATAAACATATGTCCCCCAAGGTGTAGTGAATGTAGTCTTGAAATGTTCTGACTCTTTAACCATTATCTGGTTACATCTAGAGAATCCATCCATCACGGACATCAACTAACAACCAATAACCCTCTGTAACATGTTTTCCATACTTGGGAGTGAAAGGAAACTAAGTGTGCAGAAAATAGTTGGCTACGCTAAACTCTCGAGAAGAGGATCATGCAAATTCAGATTTAACCCTTAGCAATTACAAAATGATAATACAATAACATGCATACATAGAAAAATGAGAATGACACAATGATTTACCCTGGGGAAAACCTTTTGGTAAAAAACCCCAGCACTCCAAAACCTGCACAATGTATTATTCAAAACTAATATTGTTTACAATACACTTGCAATGCAAGTTCTTTCAGGAGATAATCAACACTTGAAGACAAATTTGGTAGCATAAAAACATTCCAACAATACACTAACTTTCTCTCAGATTTTCAACCCTAAAAAAATCTTATATCACGCACTTCACTTTTTAGGGCAACTTCCAAAGGCAGCCGTATTAGGGTTTTACCATTCTCTGAGAAAATAGGAACCCAAATTTTTTTTTTGGGGCGATGCCCCAAACCCCACGATTAGCTCAAGAGTGTACAATACTCAACTGATTAGTTGCCACATGTCTTGCACTTCTTCACCCATCATTGAAACTTCCACAATTAGCTCTTACAAATATTAATTACCATCATAGGAATCCATCATAACCGTTTTAGTCATGATTACCTTACACATTGTCCAAAGTGCCGACATTTGGAAAATATCAAATGTAAGGAAATATACAAGGTTGAGACACCTTATTCCTAACAGGGAGAGAATAATTATCTTTGAGGGATGATAAATTTAGATTCTTGAAATCCACACACAGCCTAATATCTCCATTCTTTTTTCTAATAGGGACTAAGTTTGAAGCCCAAGAAGAATGTCTGATTGGTTTAATGATCCCTGCACCCTTCAACTTCATTAGTTCTTGTTCCATTTTGGGTCTCAATGTTGGATTTATAGGTCTCTGCTTCTGTCTGAAAGGTTTGTGCCATTGAACTTTTCCACCTCCATTCTACTATATGAAGAACCTACCGTCTCTTCCTGCAATAAGGTTATGAATACTCTGCAACAATACTCCCACTGAACTGGATATTAGCTCAAAAAACTCGTACCCTAACAAATAGAACCAAAACTAGCCAGGCTCTGATACCAAATGAAAGGAAATTAAGTGTACAGAAAATAGTTCCCTACGCTAAACTCCCGAGAAGAGGATCATGCAAATTCAGATTTAACCCTTAGCAATTATAGAATGATAATACAATAACATGCATACATAGAAAAATGAGAATGACACAATGATTTACCCTAGGGAAAACCTTTCGGTAAAAACCCTCAGCACTCCAAAACCTGCACAATGTATTAATCAAAACTAATACTGTTTACAATACACTTCCAATGCAAGTTCTTTCAGGAGATAATCGACACTTGAAGACATTTTTGGCAGCATAAAAATGTTCCAACAATACACTAACTTTCTCTCAGTTTCACAACCCTAAAAAATGCTTATATCACGCACTTCACTTTTTAGGGCAACATCCAAAGGCAGCCGTATTACGGTTTTACCATTCTCCAAGAAAATAGTAACCCAAAAATTTTTTTTGGGGCGATGCCTCAAACCCCACGATTGTAGAAGAGTGTACAATACTCAATTGATTAGTTGCCATATTTCTTGCACATCTTCACCCGTCATCAAAACTTCCACAATTAGCTCTTACAAATATTAATGACTGTCATAGGAATCTATCATAACTATTTCAGTCATGATTACCTTACACATTGTCCAAAGTGCCAACATTTGGAAAATATCAAATGTAAGGAAATATACAAGGTTGAGACACCTTATTCCTAACATGGAGAGCATAATTATCTTTGAGGGATGATACATTTAGATTCTTGAAATCCACACATAGCCTAATATCTCCATTCTTTTTTCTAATAGGGACTAAGTTTGAAACCCAAGAAGATTGTCTGATTGGTTTAATGATCCCTACACCCTTCAACTTCATTAGTTCTTGTTCCATTTTGGGTCTCAATGTTGGATTTATAGGTCTTTGCTTCTATCTGAAAGGTTTAGTATTATCTTTCAGAGGGATCTCATGTTGGAACAAATCTTCATTATATTCTTTGAGATCATCATAAGTCCATGCAAAAACCTTCTTGTATTTCCTCAATAGATTAGTCAGGTCCTCTTTCACTTTGGGTGACATTTTCCTTCCAAAAAATAAGTTCTTAGGAACCTCGGCTATTCCTACATTCACTTCTTCCAAATCCTCAGGTCTATTCACACTTTTAATAGAATATGGCTTATCCTTATTGTCAAAATCCCTTTCAAGCACAACTATTCCTTTTGGTACTTTATTTGACTTCAAATTTAACCCTTCCCTACCTATGATAGCATCTTTTCCATCCAAGGTTTCCACATATCCACTGAAATCAATTTCCTTGTCTCCAAAGTCTGCTTCATAATGCAGAAATCTTAGGATGTCCACATCATCATCAAAAACTTGCTAGTTATCCACATTATCAGGTATTGAAGGCCTAGATTGAACCTCAATTTTAGAGATCCCAGCAAATCTAATGTATTCCAGCCTCAAAGCTATGTTTGCAAGAAAGTCTGGCATTTTGTTATGGATTTTTTCCATCCAATCAATACCAAATGCATCAAAATTTTCAAGTTCATCCCATACAACATTTCTTTATTGTTTCAATCTATGATTCTTCAAAGCATACTGAGATTTAATCTAAGACACTACTATTTTAGAGTCTCCAATGAATCTGATGCATTTGATTCCATTTATTGAAGCCAATCTCATACCTATTAATAGGGCTTCATATTCTATAACATTATTTGTACATGTGAATGACAGTGTAAATTAGAATTTGAAAGTCTTTCCTATGGGAGCTATTAACAACACTCCAACACTAGCTCCCTCCCTAGAACTAGCACCATGAAAATACATTACCCATAACTTATTCTATTCAGATAAATTATTTTCATCTTTAGACAATAATTTAGGTTGGAAATTTCCTTTAACTTTATTTTCTTGTACTTGAAAAGACCCCATCTCAGTGTATAAGAAACAATTCATGTTTTCATTTTCTTCCTCCTCAATCATGTGAAGAGTTCTGGTCTCTCTGGACACCTTAATGTTTTTGCAAGCAATGTTAAAAGTAGAAAATGATAAATCACATTGAATACTTCCCCCCATTGAAGCACTCCACTTTCTTGATAACAACATTCCATATTGAGGGGGAATGTCTACTACTAATACACTCATTGTTATTAATTTGTCAGGGTAAGAAGCCAACTTATAAGGTAGGGATTTGGTAGTGCTAATAACAGGCACTTCTCTTGAATCTATGGCCTCACATCTCTGATGGGGTGTATCTACTTTCAATCCCATTGATTTCATAACCTCAACAAGAATGTCAATATTAGATGCCCTGGAATCGATCATACAATTCTTCAAAATCTTTCCATTTATAAGCAAAGTTAGGAAAAAGGGATCCATAGTCCCCAAGACTAACAACATTTGTGTCTAGGAAAATTTGGGGAATCTTTGAAACAAGTTCATCAACATCCTTTGTTTTACTCGTAGATTTATCTTGTGATTCTATCACCTTCTTATTTTCTTCTGGTCCAATAATATTTGTAGAAGTAACACCTTTTACCCATGTTAAATCCTTCTCCTTATGTTCACCTATTCTCGTCATTTCCAATAAAGGAACCTTAATAGTAATTTGAGACAGGAGTTGCCCCATATCAACAGGGGTATACTGTACATTAGATATATCTTTCTTTTCATTTATACAGTCCTCCTCCTCAACCTAAGAGGCTAACTTGGGCTCATCCCTCTTTAGTTGTTTACTTTCATTTTGAGGGGGGGAAACAAGATTTCTTGGTGTTTTTGTGATGCAGTAGCATCTTGGCTACTTGTTGATTTTCTTTCACTCAGTTAAAGTATGGAGTTCTTGGGTTTCTGTTGCTCGGGCATGCTGGTCTCTATTGCTCAGACATGCTTGTCTCTATTTCTTGGGTTTCTATCACTTGGTCATGCTTGCTTCAAGTTGCTTTCGGTCACTCAGGTATGCTTGGCCCGAGTCATTTTCTGTGGCTTGGGGTGTTCTTTTCCTAAGTCATTGCTGTTTCTCGGTCATCCTTGGCCTGAGTTTTTGCTATTTCTTGATCATTCTTGGCCCGAGTTGTTGCTATTTCTCAGTCATCCTTGGCCCGAGTTATTTATTTTGGAGTTGGATCTGGTCGCTGACTTTGACATTTAATTTGGATCATGACATTAAAGATGGATCCCTCATTGGGGTTTATGTGGACCTAAATACGGTGGATTTAATGACCATTGCAGCTGACTATCTCATTTAATATTTGTTCATGAATTTTAATGGCCGACTGACATTTAATATTTTTTTACAAGCCAAATTGTGGCTGAGTTGTATAAACAAAGAGGTTTGAGTAGAATAGGAGGGTAGAATAGAAGTAGGAGAAGAAAAGGTTGAAGAATTCTTGTGCGATCTGTGGATCTAAGATAGTGGATGGAAGCTAGAAGAGTTAGTGGTATGTTGGCTTAGGAGGAAATAATATTTCTTGGCGGCTTGTGAGCACAAATTTAGATTCTATCTTACAGTTCCTACTAGGTTGCTGTGTGGTGTGTCATAGAACTAGACTAGTTTGGAAGGTGGAGCTAAAGCTTGAAGTGAGTTGTTGTTGTGTAATTGGAAGAAGGTATAAGGCCTAATGCTTGTAGAAGATCTTGGTGGTAGATCTTAGAGTTATTTCATTGTATTTGGCTATAACTGGGAAGGCCTTACAACCTAACATGTTGCATGTAATTGAATCTGAAAATGAATATAAATTGATATGAGTTTTTATATTCTGTGGTATTGTGTTTCTGCTATGTTGTTCTTGTTGTTGGCTGCAAGTTTGGATTGTCCTTTATTGGATCCTCCAACCTTGACTGCATCAAGTGGTATCAGAGCTGGTTAGTTTCATCTAGGAGATTGGTTGGTTTTCAAAGATCCTGGAGAGATGCCTTCAAGAAGATTGGACCTTGGCATGGTTGATTGGATTGGTGAGGATCTGCTAGTTGAGATCTATGGTGAGATGAAGAAGCTGAAGATTGAGATCTTGGAAGATATTAGGGCTACTTTTTTTGATATTGGTAACCCTAGATCTATTTATATTGCAGAGGTGGTTGGTTTTCATACTTGGATGGATGGATTTGATATGGAAATTGCAGAGCATATTGTTATTGATGATGAGATTTCTGATAAGGAGGAAGATGTTGATTGTTTTTCTAATCAATATGAGGTTTTGGATGAGACTAGTGGAGATGGTGGACATCTTGATATGTTTCTTGTTAATAAGATTGAGTACTTTGATGAGGTTACTATTGCTAATGGTGATGTCAGAGAGTTGAAGACTGACTTGGTTCGATTGGATGTGTTGGCATGGAAGTTGTTGTTCTTAATCTTTAGGATGTGGAAACCTTTGGTGAAGATGAAGTGGATTTGGTGCTGTTTAGATGTTTCCTTTGGTGAGAAAGTGCGGGACACACTTTTCTTTGTACCCCAGGAGTCTAATGCAATAGCATCTTGGCTACTTGTTGATTTTCTTGTGATTTTCTATCACTCGGTTAAAGTATAGAGTTCTTGGGTTTCTGTTGCTCAGGCATGCCGGTCTCTATTGCTTAGGCATGCTTGTCTCTGTTGCTTAGGATTCTATCACTTGATCATGCTTGTTTTGAGTTACTTTCTATCACTTAGGTATGCTTGGCCCAAGTCATTTTCTATTGCTCGGGGTGTTCTTTTCCCGAGTCATTGTTGTTTCTCGGTCATCCTTGGCCTGAGTTGTTGCTGTTGCTTGGTCATCATTGGCTTGAGTTGTTGCTATTTCTTGGTCATCCTTGGCCAGAGTTTTTTATTTTGGAGTTGGATCTTGTGGCCGACTTCTGCATTTAATTTGGATCATGACATTAATGATGGATCCCTCATTGGGGTTTGTGTAGAAATAAATTTGGTGGATTTAATGACCGTTGCAGCCGACTATCTCATTTAATATTTGTTCATGAATTGTAATGGCTGACTAACATTTAATATTTGTTTACAAGAAAAATTGTGACTGAGTTGTATAAATAAAGAGGTTTGAGTAGAATAGGAGGGTAGAATAGAAGTAGGAGAAGAAGAGCTTGAATAATTCTTGTGAGATCTACGGATCTAAGATAGTATAAGGAAGCTGGAAGAGTTATTGGCATGTTGGCTTAGGAGGCTAGAAGATTGCTTGGTGGCTTGCGAGCACAAATTTAGATTCTATCTTAGAGATCCTACCAGGTTGCTGTGTGGTGTGTCACAGAACTGGACTAGTTTGGAAGGTGGAGCTGAAGCTTGCAGTGAGTTGTTGTTGTGTAATTAGAAGAAGGTACATGGCCTGATGCTTGTAGAAGATCTTGGTGGTAGATCTTAGAGTTATTTCATTGTATTTGGTCATAACTGGGAAGGCCTTATAGTCTGACATGTTGCATATAATTTAATCTAAAAATGAATATAAATTGATATGAGTTTTCATATTCTGTGGTATTGTGTTTCCACTGTGTTGGTCTTATTGTTTGCTGCAAGTTTAGACAGTCCTTTATTGGATCCTCTGAACTTGACTACATCAAGTGGTATCAGAGTTAGTTTGTTTCATCTAGGAGATTGGTTGCAGAGGGTTTTCAAAGATCCTAGAGAGATGCCTTCAAGAAGATTGGACCCTGGGATGGTTGATTGGATTGGTGAAGATCTACTAGTTGAGATCTATAGTGAGATGAAGAAGTTAAAGACTAAGGTCTTGTAAGAGATTAGGGCTACTTTTGTTGATCTTGGTAACCCTAGATTTGTTTCTGCTACAAAGGTTGTTGGTTTTCATACTTGAATGGATGGATCTAAAATGGAAATTGCAGAGCATATTGTTGTTGATGATGAGATTGCTGATAAGGAGGAAGATGCTGATTGTTTTGCTAATCAATATGAGGTTTTGGATGAGATTGGTGGAGATAGTGGACATCTTGATATGCTTCTTGTTTATAATCTTGAGTGCTTTGATGAGGTTACTGTTGCTAATGGTGATGTCAGAGATTTGAAGACTGACTTGGTTTAGTTGGATGTGTTGGCACGGAAGTTGTTGTTCTTAATCTTGAGGATGTGGAAACTTTTGGTGAAGATGAAGTGGATTTGGTTTTGTTTGGATGTTTCCTTTGGTGAGAAAGTGTGGTACACACTTTTCTTTGTACCCTAGGAGTCTAATGCAGGAGCATCTTGGCTACTTGTTGATTTTCTTGTGATTTTTTGTCACTCGGTTAAAGTATGGAGTTCTTGGGTTTCAGTTGCTTGGGCATGCTGGTCTCTATTGCTTGGGCATGCTTGTCTCTATTTCTTGGGTTTCTGTCACTCGGTCATGCTTGTTTATATTGATGAGACTTTGTGACTGGGTCTGCCAATAAATGTAAGTTGTCACTAAGTATCGGGGTACCAACCAAATTCCCTTGTAAAGGTTGTCCGGGGAAATGAGATTCCTCGGGCCTTCAAGCATGTGACAGTCATGTCTCAATAGTGTGAGAGCTTAGTTGGGAATGTGAGTGTTTTGTTCGGGTGGATAGCTAGTTATCTTGGCTCGTCTTCTCTAGGGATTTAAGTAAGAGGGGTTCCCTAAAATCACTTACTAACTTTACCAAATAAACTTCAAAAGATACTGCAAGGTTAGAAATATTCAATCTACCTATAGACATGCCAAACATTCAAAACATCAACCATGCTCTAACATGCTACACTAAATACTAAAGAAATATAGAACCATCAGTTCATATTTAATCAATAGCAAGGAAAAGAAGGTCGTTAATCTACTTAAAATATCAGAGCAAGGGACATGAAGAACATGCAATGTAAAATAACATTAACCTAGAGATCAGAATGCTAACAACATCATTGATAGAATCCTTCGTTCTTCATTAACAAGTTTCCAGAAAGCACTGGTGCGTACAATAGTGGTGGCTCTAGGGGAGAATTTAACTACTAAAAGCTTCTAAAAACTAAGGAGCATTGAGCTCTGCAACTGGGAACTAAGAAAGATGAAATGCTATTAGCTATGGACTACAAAATTATCAATTTTGTGGACCCTTGGAATGAGGTCGGACTTATTATTTATACACAAGTTTTGCCCTAAAAACTTAACCTAAATTATTTTACACTTAACAATATAATACTATTTATGGTGGCTGATACTACCTGTACCACGCTACAAAATACCTCAAGATGGAGAAGTTCTGACATGTCAAAAGAATAAGACAAGAAAATAGGAGTGGAAGAATCAGCCTCGAGAAGAGAGTTGAGAGGAGAAAAGAAGAAATCTTATCCACTGGGGATCAAGGCTACATGCCTCATTAATGGGAAAATGAATCCTTATCTCTGATGCACCAAGTGTTATGTTGAAGTGACACATTGGGAAGACCTCCTGTTAGAACCCTCTTGTCTAGCTGATGTACCTTGTTGCGGTTACTTTCTTTCTGACATCTTTATTAACCATTTGATAGTGACCGGTCGGCTTTGGGAATCGAGACACTAGTCACTGAAAGAATACAAAATTGTGGGATCTGGAACTCCGAGATCTGGAAGCTTGCACCCCAAAGAATAAATAATGCAACCAATACATGGTTGATGGGATTATCTAGACTCCAGAGAACTTTATTGTTCCTTACTATTTTTCAATGTCTCCAACACCTGGCTTATGCCTTCTGCATCTATATCTTTAATACTGTCCCATCGACTGTGAACAACCTCCAATGTTTCCTCAACATCTTTGGCCCTGTTCTAGAATTCATCCACCATTTTATGGCGTCATGTGATCAGATCATTGTCTTGGATAGTCTAGATAACCTTCCTTAGTCAAAATCTCTGGCAGCTAGATATAGGGACTCCATCTGTTCATCAAATTTGCTCAGGACGTAGTCCTTTGGGGTGCACGTTTTGGTGGTGAAGGGATCAATCTACGATATTCCAACCACAAATACTTGAAATAGGCCTAAGGGGTATTGGGCCACGATCACCTTTTCTTTCAAGGCCTTAACCAGTTCCTTGCACACCTCAATTTTGAGGCCAAGTCTGGAGTACTAGGCCTGGAGGGAATCATATGAGTTGTCTCCCAAAATCCCCACCATTATGGCAACTTCTTCCCTGATGTTGCAGATTTCTTCTAGCCCGGCCTTCCACATTTCATACTTCACTAAATCTTTCTCCCATATAAGAGCAAAGTCCTTTGATTGGTCGATAAGGGTGTCGACCTGATAAAGGTCTGGTAGGGATGCCACTAGAAATTGTCTTATGGAAGCTACCTGCTTGGCAGCCCACCCATCAACAGCCCATGCCTTCTTCTTCATGGCCCAGAGAGAATCCACGTCACCCTACACAAGCAACAATCGAGAGGAAGGGGTTCCTAGGTGGATCTTGGCCAGTGGTTGTGTAAGTTTTTCCAGAAGTGCGAGGAGATTTGCATTAGTCTCTCTTTCCTCCTTCAACTTCTGGCCCTGCTTGATATATTTGGCCTCTACTACTTTGGTGGCCTCCATTAGCAAGTCCAATTTTCCTTGCTTATCTCTCCTCCTGAGTGTCACTTCTGTGATGTTGTAGTTTTCTGGCCTTATGGCTGCTACATCTGCACCTGGAGGGGGTGTTGCAATAGTTGCAACTATGTTTCCCACTGGCCTAGTCTGGAGAGTATAGACTGGCTGCGCTTTCTTGGGCTTCTGGGCCTCTACATTTCTGGTAGTCATTTCGGCCAAGGAGAGTGGAGCACTTGTTTCTACCATTGGGACCTTCCTCTTCCTTGATTCCACTAGCCATTGGGGTGATTGGGGTGGCTTTGCAGTTAGGACCTGAGCATCTAGATTCCCCTCTAAACTTGGTGGTGTGTTCCCAGAATGTACATTTTCTTCAGGCTCTTTCTCCTTTTCTTATCCTTGTTCCTTTTCCTATTCCTTCTCCTGCCCTCCCGACACTTTGGTATCTTCCATTAGGTTGGCACCTTGGATGGTTGAGTCTGGGACTTCCCCGCCTGCATTTGTATCGCTTGTTTCTTCAGGGGTTTCCTGGTCTTGTTGTTGCTATTGTGCTCTAGCCCTACTTATTTCTTCTACCAGAATCTCTTCCTCCACTAGGATATCTTGTAGGAGTGGGTGAGGTCATTGGCCAAAGTTTAGTAATGCGGCCACTTTCACTACCTTACCAAATGTACTCAGGGGAGCCTAATCTCCCAGAGTGACCAAAGGTGTTTGGAGCGTGATGATTGGGGGTATGGTTAATCCTGTGGGTCTGGGTTCCCTGACCATTGGTTGCTCATCTGTCATTTTCCTTGGTTTATTCTTGACCTCTTGGGCCAATGTTTCCTCTTTCCTTCCCTGCCCTTTTTGTTCCCCTTGTATTTCTTTCTGGACTTCCTGCTCTATTGCAGGCTCTTGTTCTAGGATCTCTTATTCTATAGGGATATCATCCTTCTTGAGAAAAAATCTCCTCCACCATGTGACCTATACCTTGTTGAAGGTACATGAGCTCATCCACCAAGAAAGTGTCATCAAAGTCATCATGCGGGGGCGAGGAGTCAAAAATATTTTCTAGTCTGGGAGAATCTGAACTGACATCTAGAGGAGGCAAATCTGGTATACCGGGGTTGGCGGCTGTGCTTAGTGTGGGGTCACCCTTTCCTTCTTCTTTCTCGTCCGTGGAACCCCAGTCTCTAAAATTTTGGTAGACTCCACCTCAAAAAAATTCTATTTTCTCATCATCATGGCCAACGATGGGGATCCCACAGGGTGAGCAAATTCCATCAGAGTTACGAGGAGGCTAGAAGATATCTGCATCCTTATCTGCTTGTTGACCAGCCTTGCCAACTCCATTTGTTGCTACATTTGTACCATCAAAGGGGTGGGACCTTGGGGAGGTACCTTGGTCAAGGTGGCCTCTTTTTCTTTCCCTTTGCTCATGCTAGGTCTGGCGTCGGTGGAAGATGGGATGGCCTTTTTGACCATTGGTTTCTTTTGGGTGCTCTTTGGGCACTCCTGGGAAAAATACTGGTGACTTTCTTCCAAAATAGGGTGACATACTCCCTCGATTATTAAGTCTTCAGGTGTGGCCTAGTCCACCAGAGGGAGATCTAACTTGTCTAACCCCTACCCCTTGTATACTGGGTCTTCTAATGGCCCGTCATCTAAAAAGACCTTCAGAAAAGACCAAAGGTCGAGCGCCTTCATGAGTGCTTTGGACATGTGTGAATGTTGTCAAGTCTAGAGATCAAAACTATCTTGGTAGTCCACCCAAAAATATTCAATATCTACTTCATGTGGCGGGGATGCCCAGGGAAGTGCTGTAACAATCTTGCTTAGAGGATTGTAGTTTTTCCTGGTGTGGTGGAATTCCACCAGTCCCAGGCTTTTCAATTAATTATCTGCCTCACTTGCCATGGCAAGGCTACACATATAATTCCCACATGAAAATGGGAATGGGATGTTGATAACCTTCTTCAATGTAAAGAAGGTATGTAGGTCCATGATCTGCTGGTAGAACTCTAAAAGAATAATTTTGTCCCTATAATACTGGGGAAGAAGATAGGGCTTCCGAGAGAAGCCAGTCACCTGAATGTAGGTGTGGTGCTAGAACTAAATAAAGTAGCAGCCATAGGTGCTGACCAAATTCATTGCCTCCTACGATAATTGGTACCCAAAATCCTGGGTAAGTGTTAGAATGTTTTGGTAAATGAAAGCATCATTTACCCAACATAAATTTAGGAAACTAAGTTCCCATTGTATTTGGGGATAATGATCCCATGGTTTCAACTGGCCTGACCCATTTCCAAGTTTGCCCACTGTTCCCAATCCTAGAAAAGCTGGTCAAGTTGAAGGTTTGATTATGAGTGGTGATGCAGTAAAGAAAGTAGTACATCCATGCTGAGAAATCCCAGGCATGGGGCAATCCGAAGATCCTACACAAAAATATGATTCCCGCCTGAATGGGCTCTTTGAACTCCCCGTGTGGAATTTCCAACTTCATCCTCCTACAATCCCTCTTTGGGGACTTTAGCCAGTGACTATTGAGATATTTCCAAGAGATAAGGGTAGCTTCCTCAAACTCCTACAATGTTTGGGCCTGATTTTGGATAATGGACCTAGTGGACTATGGGATCCCTAGCCCTGAGGCAAAAGTTGCTATGTCTAGGGTGGAAATTGTTGCTGGATACTGTAATGGCTAGGGATCTAGAAGTAGAATGGTCTGAGTAGGTGCATTGTATAAAGTTTCCAGTTGGAGTATTAACTTTGGTGATTGCACCAAACAAGGAAATTTCACCCCCTTAATGATGCCAGAGGTGGCCAGATGCGTGGTCAAGTTGTCTCTGGTGGCCTTCAACCTGTAAACAGCTTGGATCAAGCCTTGCATTTCAGCCCAAAGTCTGGGCTCTGTGTCTATTATTTCTTGGACTATTGAATCCACATTGGATCCTATGAGAACACCCTCCTTTAGATATTTGGAGGTCAAGGGCAGCTTTTCTAACATATTTTTGGCCTTGGTTTTTGTAGCCTCCTAGGTGGAAGTGGTAGGTAGCTGCAGGCTATCAGGAGGGGTGAATACCTTAGACATCTTGATTAATTATCCGCAACCTACAAGACCAGAGAACCATTAGGACATGATACATATAAAAAGGGCTTTAGAAACTCCAAGGAATTCTTCACCACCCTATACCTATCCAACAAGTGTTAGTATACATCAAAAATCCTGAAATACTTAAAAATGGGTGAGTAGGACTTCAAGGTGCTGAACCAAGTGATAGGAGGAGATGCAAGATAGGGAATTGCTCGAGACCCAGAGTCTAGATAAACCAGCCGTTGCCGTGTTGATGTGACCAGTAGGAAACTATACTTGGTTGATATTGGTTGACACGTGGTCATGTGACAGGTGACATAAAGGCATTAATGGTGACAAGTGGGCTGACATGGGGTAAATCGAATGTCAGATGGGACATGGTTTGAATGCCCACTCGTAGGAAATTAATCCCACCATTAAGGTGATGAGATAGAGGAGAGAGAGAAAGCCACCATGGCTCGAACCAATGAGGTGTCAAGTTCAAGCCATGGTAACTCTGTCTTGATGAGCTTAGAATGGTGAGTGAAAACATGATAGATCACAATGAAATAATTAGCTTAGAAGGATACACACAAAATATATACATGAATTTACAAAGGGCCAACGGCCAAAAGGCATATACACTCAAATATACAGTATTTACAAACTGCTTATAGATTTATACAAAATTTACATAAGTACATGAGCTACCCTAAGGAAATATACATTGTATACATTAATTTAAAACTACACAGAGGGCGGACAACCCTCTAGCAGAGCCAACCCACCAATGAGAGGCAAACTAAAAACACAAAACACAAAAAGAGAACCAGCAAAACTGAACAAAGCAAGAAGTGAAAAGGAAAAATAGCAAGAAAATACAACAAGAAACCAAAGGAAAAACCAAGGACCTACCTGGAAACATGAAGAACAAAAAGGGAGAAGGACACAAAGAGCATGCTGTAACAAGTCCACCCTCGAACGATCATGAACAGATACCACAAATCAACTAGTAATTGACCACTAAGCACAGAACAACTCGCAACCTAATCATAGTTTAATCACCCAATAATTGCTCTAAATTCTCTAAGTATTTTAATCATGGTAACTGTGAAAGTGATGGGTAATTTCCATTTATACTCTTAGGGTAAAAATAAGGTACAATCTTCTCTGCAAACTCCAAAATATCAAACCTCCAGACTCTGGGCCTGAGGATTCCACGTAACCATACGTTCTCGCAAGAAGAAGACATCATGGTGGAGAATCCCAGAGTCTGAAATATAGCTCTAGAAAGAACAAAAAACTCTGGGACCGGGTCCTGAAGGTATGAAAGACAAAAATAGAAAGAAAACAAACCTCACGGGAGGAAAATCCCAAAGAAGAAAACAAAGAAAACAAGGCAAGAGCCAAAGTGAAAAGAGAGGGGACCCAACATTTTGCGCACAAAATGTAGGGATGGGTATGCAGGGCATAAAAAACATCAACTATCTAGGATGAATGCCTTAGCGCATTCAAAAACTACAAAATCTCTAGTTTTGCAGACCATAATAAAATCCTTTTTTGGAGCATCCTGCTTGCAGGGTACGAAGTGTTTGAGAAAATTTGACCCACACATGATTCAATCCTTGGTCTTTCGTTAGTTGTGAAGTATGTGCTTTTGAAAGAAAATCAAGCTGATGACCTCTAGGAGAAGTAGAGAAGAGGCACTAAATATATCAAACCAAAGTCCTCAAATCTTGCTCATTTCCCCCGGATACCTGAATTTTTCTCCTTCTCTAGTTCTCTTTATTTCTTTCTTTTCTTAGATGGGAAGGCGGTAATCCTTTCACCATTAACCTTATGCTTAGATAATTTTAACGATGATACTTATTTCACATTTCCATCCACTTCAAATTGATAAATAGGGGAGAAAAATCTAGACCCGAAAATAATTTAAATGTTTTCAGACTTGGGCCAACAAACTAGTGCGACCGATCTACTCTCAATGTGTTCAATTACTTGTTTCTTTTGATTTTGATTTAACTAATTTCCAGACTTCCAGGGATGAATCTGATGAAGATTACTCATAGCTTATTACCCAACTCACAAAATAATTCTAGAGTGCGGACCAATTCCACCACACTAACAATAGATTCCAAGTTCACCAAAATGTAAAAGGTACCATTCTGGAGACTAGATGCGATGTGAAGCATACCGGTCTACAAAAAGGGGTGAGCAAAACATTGGGAACATGGAAAAATAAATAATGAAGCCAGAAAAAAATCAAAAAGGAAAAAAAGGGGGGCGGTCCTGGAGGATGACCAACAAAACTATTTACAAGGCACCCCAAACGGAGCACCAGGAAAGATATTTACAAGCAAAGGATTTTACATAAAATACAATTCTGGGCAAACTCACCTCATTATAAATAATGCTTGAGGAACTGTCCATTGACAGGCAATGGAAAAACTTCTCTGGTCATGGTACTTAGGTGATAAGTATTTGCCTCGCAGATCTTAGATATCAAGTATGGTCCAAGCCAGAGCCATTGGAATTTGGTGTGTTTTCCCTTCTTTTCCTGGGCTTTTTCCCACAAGAGGACTAAACCTAAAATATGAAAGGCCTTATACTAGGCTCTTTGGTCAAACCATCATTTTACTACCACTTGGTAACATGCAAAGTGTTCAAGGGATATATATCTTTATTCTTCCATTCACACCAGATTTAGGAGCCGGACTTCCACAATGTTGTCCCGGTTACTGAATTCCTGCATGAACTGTAAAACTGGGATCTATAAGTTAATGGGGAATACTGGGTTTTGGCCATAAAATAGGTGGAATGGGAAAGTCCCTAGGGATGCCTTTATTCATATATGATCCACCTAGAGAGCGAATCTAAGCTTTTGGTGCTAGTCCCGAGGATTCTATTCTAATAAATGTTTTATCACCTCAAGTAAATTTTTGTTGGTCAATTCAGCAACACCGTTCCCCTAAGGGTAATAGTTGCTAGAGAACTTTAGATTCATCTTCCTATCATAGGTCCATTCAAGTAATTATGTCAAAGAAAATTCTGGACCATTGTCACACACTATAGAAAAAGGCATTCCAAATCGTGTGACGATGTTTTCTTCCAAGAATTTTATGACTACATCTGCCATGTTGTTTTTACAAGGGATCACTTCAAACCACCAAGTGCAATAGTCAGTTGCAATTAGAATGTATCGGTGCTTGGCAGACAAGTTGGGGTTGATTTCCCTGATAAAGTCAAATGCTCATTGGGTGAAAGGTCTAGCTTTGAAGACCGGCTACAAAGGCATAGCCAGGTTCTTCTCATGATGTGTCATGGTCTGGCAAGTATGGCACTTCCTGACATGAGTGTAGACATCTTTAAAGATATAGGGCCAATCGTATCTGGCCTGAAGGATCTGATGGGAAGTGACGTCAGCTGAGCCATGCCCAGTTCCAAACTACTCATGAAATTCTTTGATTATCTTTGCAGCTTGAACCCTATCGATGCACTGAAGGTACACTCTCTCATAGTTCCTATGAAAAAGCATGGCATTTTTGATCATGAAGTGTGTGATTTTCAATCATAGGGTGTGATTTTTGTTTGGAGGCAATCCCTCTGGGCATCTGTTATTCAATAACTAGTACACCAGGTCTGTGTACCATGGATCCTAAGTGATGGACTCCACCGTATATGTCTAACATTTGATGACTGGAGTTTCTTCTGCCATCACTCTACATAGTCCCTAGCCTCAGACTATCTTCATGGGTTGCATTTCTAAATCATACTCTTGGAGGATGGCCATCCATTTCCCCACCCAATTCACTCTGCATCAATAGGGATTTTACTGCCTAGTCTGGGATGATGACATGCACTTTGCTCTAGAGGATGAAATGCCAGAATTCCTTCATGGCACATATGAGAGAAAAGGCCTATTTTTCCAAAGGTGAATACCGGACTTCAATGTTCTTACAGGGGGAGCTCATGAAAGCTATTGGTCGTTCCTCCCCTTTGACTTTTTGGGTCAAAACTACCACAGTAGAATGCAACAAAGAAAAGGAATAAATGTAAAAGGGGAGGGAATAGTCTGGACTAGCCAGGACTAGGGCCTCCATTATTGTTTTTTTAATCTAGGTGAATGCCTACTTCACTTTAGGACTCTACTCAATCTTAGTATCTTTCTTCATCATCTCATTGAGTGGTTTTACGATCTTGGAAAATCCAGTGATGAATCACCGGACAAAATTGATCTTCCCAAAGAAAGATCTCATTTCCTTCTTGCTGCCAGGAATTTGGAGATTTAGTGATGCTTCAACTCTCTCAGGGTCAATGGATATACCCCTCTCAGAGACAATATGCCTGAGAAACTTCCCTTCAGTGACCCTGAATATGCATTTCTTAGGGTTGAGGGATATTCCATACCGATGACATCTCTTGCAAATTAGGGTGAGGTGGGTGGAATGATCATGCCTATCCCAAGAAAAGATAGTCAAATCATCCATATAGATGATTATACACTGGTTTACTAGGCCCTCAAATGCAATGTCCATAGCCTTCTGAAATGTAACCCCTGCATTGATCAGGCCAAAGAGAATTCTCCGGTAGGCAAACATTTCCCACTTGGTGGTAAACACCATTTTGTCTCTATCCTCATATTTAACCATGAATTGGTTATACCTAGAGTACCCATCTAAGAAAGACATCATTTGTGATTCATTCACGATTTGCAATACCTCATCCAATAAGGGGAGAGGGTGATTATCTTTCTTGGAATCTTTATTTAAATTTTAGAAATCTACGAAAAGGAAAATCTTTCCGCTTTTCTTCCTCATAGGGACTAGGTTGGCAACCCACGTAGTATGCCAGATTGAGAAGATGATTCGGGCTGACAGTAGTTTTGAACCTCCTGATGGATCAGAGGCTCGATTAGTGGGTTGACTGGTTGTTTCTTTTTCCAAAAAGACTTAGTGTCAGGTTTCAGTGGGATAGTATGAGTCATGATGGATGTATCATATGTCTTCAGATCCTCATACCCCCATGCAATTATGTTTATGTATTCTTGGAGAACCGCAAGAATCCTCTCCTTCTCCTCTAGGGAGCATGAGGTGCCAATGTGTATCATTTTCTCTTCATCGGGCTGGCCAATGTTCACCTTTTTGAATTTTCCTTCCTCAAAGGAGGATGATATCTTTTCCTAGCCCCGAGAGTCCCAGTCAAAGATTCACTTAAGTGCAACCATCACCTTAGGGATGGTGTTGGTCGGTAGATCTATGATCCCATCATCTTCATCACCCTACCCAGTATCATCGTGATCTCTCTCCTCCACTATCTGGTCTTCAAAGATACCAACATTGGCCATAAAGGCCAGGATATGCTGATCATCATCAAATACCTAAAAATGGGTGACATTGTCTAGGATGGATGGGGTGGGGATCATCTCAATAGAGAATTTCTAGAGTCAGGAGCCAACCATTGGGTCAAGCATGATGGCGGAAATAGCAAGGGAATCTTAGACATAATTCCATCTCTGGAGAATAAGATCAATGCCAAAGGCATCAAAATCCTCAATAAGGCTCCATGCTTGGTTGCGGTATGTGGCCAGCCTTTTGTCATTATAGGTGTATTGACTCTAGACCTGCTTTACAATCAACTTTGAATCACCCAGAGCCTGGAGGTGAGTGATTCCTTTCCTTAGTGAAAATCGAAGTCCAAGGACCAAAGCCTCATACTCCGTGACATATTCATATAGTTAAACTGCAACCTATAGGAAGCCAGGAAGGATTTCCCTTGTGGGTTGATCAATTCCACTCTAGCCCCACAACCTTATTTGGATCAGGACCCATTGAACTTATGGGTCCACAAGTCATCATTCATTTTCTGGGGCTGGGAAGACAAAGTGGTGTTTGGATTGTTTTTGGGAAGGTTGGGAGGAGTTTTCTCTGGTGCTGATGATACGCGGGTGAGGCTTACCTCTGGAGATATTTTTGGTTGAAATTCCTAGACAGGCGGTGCCAACAAGGCATTGCTGGCAGAAATAATGGGTTTTGGGGAATCAGATATGTGCTCTTTCTCCCAGAGGGCATTGATGTGCTGGGTAGCAGTAGAAAGACAAGGCTCACACTCTAGCTTAGAATGTTTTTGATAATGCACCTGACACCAAGTGCTGAACAAGGGCGTGGCGGGGGTCGCTGTGGCACCCTGAGAGTTAACCTCAACCCTCAATTTTTCTTCTAGGTCCCGAGTTCTTTGAGAGACTATGGGGTCCTCCCCGGGGTTAAATCAAATGTTAAGATCTCAAGGGGTTGGTACACCCCCAGGGAAGTCTCAGAGAAGAGGACTTAATTCACCCTCCCGACTTCAGTGAGAGCCTATTTCATCTGGGGCTCACTTTCAACCCGGATCTAGTTAAATTCTCCCTCCTAGGGGAGCCACAAGTGGGAAAAGTCGGTCGAGAAATATCCGTTCAGGGACTTAGACCAATTGCAACTTAATAGCATCCCATAAGTCTCTGGGATGTCCACCACCTGGATGTCAATCACATTGGCTATCCTGGGGTCCTGGATGAGATGAATCCAGATGCTTTTCAGTTCACCCACCATTTTTACAGTAGTTTTATCCAGCTAGATCACTGTACCATTAGTTGGGGTGGGGCAAAATCTGAGCTTCTGGCATATGGATAAAGGCACGATGTTGCCTGAAGCCCTAGAATCTACTAGGAAATTATGTAAATTCTTCCCTTGTATGTTCAAACCTAGTAAGAAGGGAGGATCCTCAGTGTTACCCTAGAAGACAACCGCATTAGCGTCATCAAAAGAGATAGTCTTGGGTGGGTGACTAATGGCTTTCAGGTTTCCCAAGAGTTTCAGAAGAGACTTTTTCTGCTCGAGACAGTTCAACAAAACCTCCATCAAGGTCATGGAGGTGGTGGTTTTTTCTAACACCTTCATAATGTCAAACCTTCCTCCCAGGAATTGGTGGCTTCCCTATTGGTCCTTAGCTTGGTTAGAGCTAGGGCCTTTTTGAGGGACAAACTGATCAGTCATGTTGTCCCAGGGAGGAGTATCTTTGGGAGGCATGGGCATGTAAAATGGTCCTTTACCGACCTGACTATGAGTGTTGTAGGGAGTCCATGGGTTGGTGAAGGCATTGGCCTCAAAGGCTGGAATAGATTCATCAAAGAACCCCTGTAGTTCAGTTTCTTCTTCGTCTTCCTTGTCTGTTCCAAAGAAGATGGTCTCACAGGTGAAGGCACTGTGAGTGAGCTCTTATATAGGAGGTTTTGGGGGAGTAGGATCAGAAGCTTGTTGTCTGTCTAGCTAGGAGATCATGATGACTTTTTCCATTGTGACATAGTTCACCTCATTATGAGAGCTTGTGTTGTGCAATCTACACCAGTTAGTCATAGGTTGGAAGTTTGTGACTGACGTGAAATGGAAAGATCCAGTGCTACCCTGATTGGTGTTTTGGTTCAGAGGAGGACCTCCGGTGTTAGCATTGTTATTCCATTACTGTTGACCGGGCTAGGGCCCATTGTTGTAATTTCCTCCTCCGGCATTGTTATTTCATTGGCCAGAGAAAATATTCCCCCTCCAAGGATTGGTTTTGTGGGGTACAAGAGACCCCGCCTTTAGCTGACCCATATCCACAGTCAGTGTAGATAACATTCATTGAAGAGATTCAACCTCGGCGGTCAACTGGGTATTCACGTCATAGTGTGATGGTTGTTGTGGGTTTCTCAAAAAAGGGGCAGCATTCATTGGAATTGAGGGTGACAATCCTCTAGCTATAGATGACTAAAAGAAAGGCACTTTGAAAGGTTATGCCTATGGTTGTTGCATTTGCTATGGATGGTTCTAGGGAAAGGATTCCAGACCCAGTGTTGTTTGAACCTAGGATGGATATATGTACCAGGCCTGATGGTCTATCAACGGTGGTGGGGGATTGATGGAAATCACAGGGGCACCCATTTCTTGATTGGGGTTATATCCCCTGGTGTAAGAATTTCCATCGGGTATCATGTTAAATGGCATGCTTTGCCCAATCCTGCCCGTAGATTTGTTAAGACCACGAGACAACTCTAAGGCTAGGTTGTAAACCTTTTCCAAAGTATCCTAGTCACCAGGAGTGGTAGTTCTCCAGAGGAGAGTGACAACGAAAGGGTAAATCACATTAAGATAGGTCTAGATAGTTACATCTGTGGATGGGATGAAGGGGCCCGTGCACTATTTTAGTGTGCGTTGGAACCAGTGGTTGAATGCTACAAGGGGCTCATTCAGTTCCTTCCTAATAGAGATGAACTAGCTATGGGACCATTTTGGGTCCACATGTACATAGAGGGCAGACAAGAAGGTGTCTTCCATGTCCTACCAACTATTGATGGAGTTGGTGGGAAGGTTAAGGTACCAGTTCAGCTTGTTCTATCCTAGAGACAAAGGGAACATTCAGGTCACAATGTATTGATGTTATATCTGGTGTCGGTTCATGGCATCTTTGTATGCCTCTAGATGCTCTTTTGTGGTTCATGAGCCTAAATTCTCATATCAAGGAAAAATATTTTTTATGTGTACAGGAAGATCATTGGCTACACCTGAAAAAGTTCTCATCAGGGACCCAGTGTTGCCAAAATATGCAGCCATCGGGGGTGTTAGATTTTGACTAGGTTGAGCGTTAATTCTCAGGGTTGCCTAGGGAACTTGGGTATTCTGAGATATAGTATATCCCTAGACAATGGAAGCTGGTTTGGCTTTCAGGGTCCTTTTCTTTCGAGAAGGAGGCTTGAGTTCAACAAACCTTCCAGGATTGGGACCTAATCTAAGGACTCTTTCGAATCTTGTTGGAAAAAATGATCCAATCCCACTAAAGGTTTGACTCCTAAAACTATGGCTTCGGGAACCCTTGGGCAGTGTGAAGTCTAAATCCTCAGAGGGGGATGAGTTCATGATCTCCTTCTAGCATCAGTTTCTATTGATGGGACTTTGTGACCGGGTCTGCCATTAGATGTAAGTTGTCACCGAGTACCAGGGTACCGACCAACTTTGCCTATAAAGGTTGTCTGGGGAAATGAGATTCCTCGGGCCTTCAAGCACATGAGAGTCAGGTCTCGACAATACGGGAGCTTATTTGGGAATGTGATTGTTTTTTTTGGGGGGATAGCTGGTTATCTTGGCTCATCTTCTCTGGGGATTTAAGTAAGCAGGGTTCCCTGCAAGCACTTACTAACTTTACCAAATAAAATTTAAAAGATAGTGCAAGGTTAGAAATATTCCATCTACCTATAGTTACACCAAACATTCAAAACATCAACCATGCTCTAACATGCTACACTAAATACTAAAGAAATACAGAACCATCCATTCATATTTAATCAATAGCACGGAAAAGGTCGTTAATCTACTTAAAATATCATAGCAAGGGACATGAAGAACATGCAACATAAAATACCATTAACCTGGAGATCAGAATGCTAATAACATCATTGATAGAATCCTTCCTTCTTCATTAACAAGTTTCCAGCAAGCACTGGTGCGTACAATAGTGGTGGCTCCAGGGGAGCATTTAACTACTAAAAGCTTCTAAAAACTAAGGAGCATTGAGCTCTACAACTGGGAAATGAGAAAGACAAAATGCTAGTATTTATGGACTACAAAATCATCAATTTTGTGGACCCTTGGAATGAGATCAAACTTATTATTTATACACAAGTTTTGTCCTAAAAACTTAACCTAACTTACTTTACAGTCAACAATATAATACTATTTCTAGTGGCTGGTACTACTTGCACCACGCTACAAAAGACCTCAAGATGAAGAAGGTCTGACATGTCAGAAGAATAAGACAATAAAAGAGGAGTGAAAGAATTAGCCTCGAGAAGAGAGCCAAGAGGAGAAAAGAAGAAATCCGATCCCTCAGGGATCGAGGCTACATGCCTCATTAATAGGAAAATGGCTCCTTGTCTTCGATGCGCTATATGTTATGTTGAAGTGGCACCTTGGGAAGACCACCTGTCAGAACCCTCTTGTTAAGCTAATGTGCCTTGTTGCAGTTACCTACTTTCTGACATCTTTATTAACCATTTAATATTGATTGGTTGACTTTGGGAACCGAGACACTGGTCGCTGAAAGAATACAAAATTGTGGGATCCAAAACTCAGGGATCCGAAAGCTTATGCCCCAAAGAATAAAAAATGCAACCAATACATGGTTGATGGGATTCTCTGGAATCCGGAGAGATTTATTGTTCCTTACTATTTTTCAATGTCTCCAACACCTAGCTTATGCCTTCTTGATATATATCTTTAATACTGTCTTGTCGACTGCGAACAACCTCTAATGTTTCCTAAACATCTCTGGCCCCATTCTGGAATTCATCCACCATTTTTATGGCATCATGTGACAAGATCATTATCTTGGATAGTCTAGATAACCTGCCCTGGTAAAAATATCTGACAGCTAGATATAGGGACTCCATCTGTTCATCAAATTTTCTCAGGACATAGTCCTCCAAGGTGCATGTTCTGATGGTGAAGGGATCGACCTACAATATTCCAACCACAAATGCTTGAAATAGGCCTAAGGGGTATTGGGTCATGCTCACCTTTTCTTTCAAGTCCTTAACTAGTTCCTTGCACACCTCAATTTTGAGGCCAAGTCTGGAGTATTGGGCCTGGAGAGAATCATATGATTTATCTCCCAAAATCCCCACCTCTATGGCAGCTTCTTCCTTGATGTTGCAGATTTCTTCTAGCCCGGCCTTCCACTTTTCATACTTCACTAAATCTTTTTCCCATATAAGAGCAAAGCCATTTGCTTGGTTGATAAGGGTGTCGACCCGATAAAGGTCTGGGAGGGATGCTGCTAGAAATTGTCTTATGGCGGCTACCTGTTCGGTGACCCATCCATCTACAACCCATGCTTTCTTCTTCATGGTCTGAAGAGAATCCATGTCGTCTTGCATAAGAAGAAATTTGGAGGAAGGGGTTCCCGGGTGGATCTCGGCCGATGGCTGTGTAAGTTCTGCCAAAAGTGCAAGGAGATTGGCATTAGTCTCTCTTTCTTGCTTCAACTTCTGGCCCTGCTTGATATATCTGGCCTCTACTACTTTGGTGGCCTCACTTAGCAAGTCTAGTTCACCTTTCTTTTCTCTCCTCCCCAGTGCCACTTCTGTGATGTCATAGTCTTCGGGCCTTACAACCACTACATCTGCACCTAGAGGGGGTGTTGCGATAGTCACAACTGTGTTTCCCACTGGCCTAGTCTAGAGAGTATGGACTGTCCATGCTTTCTTGGGATTTTGGCCCTCTGCATTTATGGCCATTAATTCAGCCAAGGAGAGGGGAGAACTTGTTGCTACTGTCGGGGCATTTGTCTTCCTTGATTCCACCAGCCATTGTGGCAGCTGGGGTGGCTTTTTAGTTAGTACCTGAGCATCCAAATTCCCCTCTGAACTTGGTGGTGTGATCTTAGAATGTACATTTTCTTTGGGCTCTTTCTCCTTTTCTTGTCCTTGCTCCTTTTCTTGTTCCTACTCCTGCTCTCCCAACACTTCGGTATCTTCCGCCAGGTTGGCACCTTGGTTGGTTGAGTCTAGGACTTCCCCGCTTGCATCTATATCGCTTGTTTCTTCAGGGGTTTCCTAGTCTTGTTATTGTTGTTGTGCTCTAGCCCTGCTTATTTCTTCTGCCAAAATCTCTTCCTCCATTGGGATATCTTGCAGAAGTGGGTGAGGTCATTGGCCAAAGTTTAGCAATGCAGCCACTTTCACTACCTCACCAAATGTACTCTGGGGAGCTTGATCTCCAGGAGCAACCAAAGGCATTTGGAGCATGATGATTGGGGGTACGGTTGATCCCATGGGTTTGGGTTCCCCGACCATCGGTTGCTCATCTATCATTTTCCTTGGTTGATTCTCAACCTCTTAGGCCAGTGTTTCTTCTTGCCTTCCCTACCCTTGTTGTTCCCCTTGTATTTATTCTTGGACTTCCTGCTCTGTTGCAGGCTCTTATTCTAGGATCTCCTGTTCTGTAGGGATATCATCCTTCTCTTGAGTGGAAAACTCCTCCATTGTGTGACCTATACATTTTTTAAGGTCCATGAGCTCATCCATCAAGAAAGTGTCATCAAAGTCATCATGCAGGGCAAGGAGTTAGAAATATTTTCTAGTCTGGGAGAATCTGAATTGACATCCATGGGAGGAAAATCTAGCATACTGGGGCTAGCGGCTATGCTCGATGTGGGGGTCACCCTTTTCTTCTTTTTTCTCATTAGTGGAACCCCAGTCTCGAAAATGCTGGTAGACTCCACCTCGGTGAAAGTCTATCTTCTCATCTTAGCCAACGATGGGGATCCCACCAGGTGAGTAGACACCATCGGAGTTATGAGGAGGCCAGAAGATATCTGCGTGCTTATCTACTGGTTGACTAGCCTTTTCAACTCTATTTTTTTCTACAGTTATACCATTGAAGGGGTGGGACCTTGGGGAGGTACATTGGCCGAGGCACCCTATTTTTCTTTCCCTTTTCTCATGCTAGGTTCGGTGTCGGTGGAAGATGGGATGGCCTTTTTGACCATTGGTTTCTTTAGGGTTCTCTTTGGGCACACACGGGCAAAATACTGGTGACTTGCTTCCAAAATAGGGTGACATAATCCTTCGATTGTTAAGTCTTCAGGGGTAGCCTAGTCCACCAAAGGGAGATCTAACTTGTCTAATCCCTACCCCTTGTATGCTGGGTCTTCTAATGGCCTATCATCTGAAAAGCCCTTCAGAAAATTCTAAAGGTTGAGCACCTTCATGAGTCCTTTGGACATGCGTGAATGTTATCAGGCCCAGAGATCAAAACTATCTTGATAGTCCACCCAAAAATCTTCAATATCTACTTCATGTGGCAGGGGTGCCTGGGGAAGTGCTGTGGCAATCTTGCCTAGAGGATCATAGTTTTTCCTGATGTGGTGGAATCCCACTATTCCTAGGCTTTTCAATTTATTATCTACCTCCCTTGTCATGGTGAGGCTGCATGTATAATTCCCACACAAAAATGGGAATGGGACGTTGATAACCTTCTTCAATGTAAAGAAGGCGTGCAGGTCCAACATCTACCTGCAGAACTCCAAAAGAATAATTCTGTCCCCACAATACTATGGAAGAAGATAGGGCTTCCTAGAGAAGCCGGTCACCTGAATGTAGGTGTGGTGCTAGAACTGAATAAAGTAGTGGCCATAGGTGCTGACCAAATTCATCGTCTCCTGCGACAATCGATACCCAAAATCCTGGGTAAGTATTAGAATGTACTGGTAAATGAAAGCATCATTTACCTGGAAAAAATTTAGGAAACTGAGTTCCCATTGTATTTGGGGATAATGATCCCATGTGTCAACTGGCCTAGCCCATTTCCAAGTTTGCCCACTAGTCCCAATCCTGGGAAAGCCGGTCGCTGTTGGGCTAGTGCCCATAGCACGTATGATGTCATGTTGTTAGGAACCTGTGTGTTCCTTTTGTTTATTTTGTTAGTGTAGTGTTGTTGGACGCATATGCTTTGTAAGTCATCCCGTGAGTATATTTTACTATCCCACATGCATAGGTAGTATTACTTTTCTAGATCATACTTAGTATATAAGAGTAGGTTGAGGCCTTCGATGGACACCAACAAATTTATTGTATTGAGCTTGCTCAAAGGAGGTTACCACCTCGAAGTGGCCTGTGATAAATAGATTCATTTTGAGTTTTTCTATTGCTCTATATTCTATTATTTCGTGCATTCTCACCATATTGCTATAAGGAGGTTCCTCTCATTTGGTATTAGAGCACTTTCTTGGGCTCGCTGGGTGGAAATTATGTCAAATTTTTTTCTGTCATGGCCTTCAGGTTCCTTTCAATTCTAATATATCTTATTATTGCAATAACTCTTTTCAGTTATTCCGTATTTGAGTGAATTTTCCTGAGTTGATTGTCAAAAAAAATAAAATTCTATTTTTTAGCCATAGCTTCCTTGCTTTCTTCCTATTTCCTCTCACAGCTCCTCAGAATCCCTGAAATAGCGTTTTGCATACTTCCTTCCTTGATGACCCAACCCCAAATTCTACATATCGAAGCCCTAAATCCCTCATTTATCTAATTTTAGGGTTTTCCCTATCTTTTTCGCTTCTCATCCAATCACCACCAAACTGGGCCACAAGGTTCAATTCCTAATTCTGCTCCCTTGTCCCTCTTGGACCGCTCGTCTCATTCCGCCTCCCCAACCCTGAAACCCTCATTTTTATTTTTCCCTTTTCCTTAGAAAGTCTCCAACCACTCATCAAACACCCATTTCCCATATGAGTTTTGCCCAAATCCAAGTTTTCCCTAATTGAAAAATTTTATGTTTCTCATTTTCTACCAATTACCAAAAAAAAAAAAAAAAAAGAAAAAAAAAAGAAAAAAAAGAAAAAAAGAAAAAAAAATTGCTTTATAGTTGTTACACGTACAGGAGAAAAAATCATGGAGGAGGAACTTGCATCCCTCAAAACTAAACTTCAAGATCTGGATGACAAAATTCTCAGTCTCAACCTTTAGCATTTAGCCATGAACCGAAACCATTCTGGAGACGTTGGGTTCTCTTCTGGCAATTTTCGTGGACCAAAGCTTGATTTTCTGTGCTTCGATGGTATTGATATGTCTGGATGGATTTATAGGGTAGAGCAGTATTTCAGCTTGCATAATACTTTGGATAAAAACAAAGTCCCGATTTCATCTTTTCATTTGGAACATGAAGCTCTTCAATAGTTCCGTTGGTACATCAAGGCTAATGTAGACCCAATATGGACAGAATTGTGCACTCCTTTTGGAGTGCTTTGGCCCTAGTGCCTTTGATGACTTCATAGGAGCACTCACTAAACTGCACCAACCAGGCACTATAAGAGAATACTAGATAGAGTTTGAAAAATTAGCTAATCACATAGAGGGATTGTCTGATGAATTCTTCCGCAGTTGTTTTGTCAGTGCTCTAAAGGATGCACTTCGCTCGGAAGTCAAAATGTTCCAACCCACTACAATGATGGAAGCCCTTGGGTTGGCTAAGTTAGCGGAAGAAAATATTAGTGCTCTACAACATTCCAGATCCAATTTTGTTCCATTCAGAAATATGGGTTCTCACAACCCTCAAGTCACGCCAGCTCCCAGAACTACTCCTATCAAGCACTTGTCTGAAACAGATATGCGGGCCAGGAAAGAAAAAGGGATTTGTTATAATTGTGATGAGAAATGGTCCTAGGGCCATAGATGTGTTTAGCAAAATCTCTATCTCTTGGATGTGGATTCTCCACCTGAACTGGAAGAATATGTAGATGCTCACAAAATAGTGGATGATGAGGCTGAGCCTCAACAGCCTGAACCTCCTTTGCCAGAAGCTCAACCAGAGATATCTATCCATGCTTTAGCAGGAGTCACTACTCCACAAACCATGTGAGTCCAGGGTTTCTTCAAGAAGATCCCTCTTACTATACTCATTGATTCTAGTAGCACTCATAACTTCATTGACCCCCAAATAGCCAAACAGGCTGATTGCTTTGTCCTTCCCTGCTCTAGCTTTGAAGTCGTGATTACCAATGGGGGCACTTTACCTTGCAAAGGGAAATGTCACAATGTGTGTCTCTCTATTGGAGATTATAACATGTGCTCTGACATGTTTTCCTTTCCCTTAGGTGGCTGTGATGTGGTTTTGGGCACCCAATGGTTACACACTCTTGGCCCCATTCTATGGGATTTTGCTGAACTTTGGATGTAGTTTTTAGCCGATGGGGAACAACACACTTTGAAAGGCTTACAACTAGGGTCTCTCAGCATCATCAGTTCACATCATATGGAAAAACTTCTTAAGAACTAGAATTCACATGGTGTCATCGCTCAGCTCCATTCCATTCAGATGCAGCCATTAGCGGTCTCTAGTACTTCTGCAGATCTCCAACAAATTTTGGATAAGTATTCAAGTGTATTTTCTGAACCTATGGGATTACCCCCTTCTTTCCTAGAGGACCATCATATTCAGCTCCTTCCTGGCAGTGTTTCGCCCAACATCAGGCCCTACCGCTACCCATTTCATCAGAAGACCGAAATCGAGATGCTTGTTCGTGACTTACTGAAGAAAGGTATTATTCACCCTAGTACCAGTTCCTTTTCTTCTCTAGTTCTGCTTATCCACAAAAAAGGTGGGTCATGGTGACTCTGCATTGATTTCTAAGCACTTAATCATCTCACTATAAAGGATAAGTTTCCCATTCCAGTTGTTGATGAACTTCTTGATGAGCTTCATGGGGCTCATTTTTTCTCCAAGTTG
>MU223201.1:879786-918847 GCA_018584345.1 Thuja plicata
CAAGGGGTTTGGGTGGATCCTACAAAAATAGATGCCATGAAAAATTGGCCGCATCCTAAAACTCTCAAGAGCCTTCGGGGTTTTTTGGGGCTGACTGGCTATTACCGCAAGTTTGTCAAGAATTATGAGAAAATTGTGGCACCATTGACAGCTCTTTTAAAAAAGGATGCCTTTTCCTGGACCCATGTTTCTGAGAATGTGTTTGAACAACTAAAACATGCTATGTGCAGTACACCTGTTCTTGCTATGCTAGATTTTTCCAAGCCCTTCACTATTGAGAGTGATGCTTGCGGCAATGGATTGGGTGCTATTCTCCTTAAAGATGACCATCCTATTGCATTCACTAGCAAATCCATTTCTGGTAAGAATCTATCCCTCTCTACTTATGAAAAAGAAATGATGGCCATTTTGCATGCTATACAGAAGTGGCAGCCATACCTCCTAGGGAGTTATTTTTGCATCAGGACCGATCACCAAAGTCTGAAATACTTCCTGGAACAATGGGTATCCTCCCCTACACAACATAAATGGGTCAGAAAACTCATGGGGTATGATTATGATATCACCTACAGGAAGGGTAAGGACAATATTGTGGCAGATGCTCTTTCTCGCATATTTGATGATCAAGCTTCCCTTTTAGCTATTTCTATGCCAATTCCCAATTGGTTAGCATATGTTCAACAGGGCTATGTCAGTGACTCTTCTTTATCTCCAATCATTCACCAGCTGGCCAATAATCCTTTTATTGTACCACATTACTCTTGGGATGGTTCTTCTCTCCAATACAAGGGCCATCTAGTGCTTCCTCAGAACCTAGATCTGCAACAGGCTATTTTTTATGAACTCCATGCTTCTCCTTCGGCAGGGCACTCGAGATTCCTCAAAAATTATGAGTGGGCAAGGCGAAACTTCTTTTGGAAAGGAATGAAATAGATGATTCAATAGATGGTGGCTAAATGTGTTACCTGCCAACGCCACAAGGGTGAAACAACCCTCCTTCCTGGCTTGCTAGAACCATTGCCCATCCCTACATGGATTTGGACTGATATTTCTATGGATTTCATTGAAGGGCTTCCTAAATCATGCAGCAAGACCGTGATCTTGGTTGTGGTTGATCATCTCTCTAAATATAGTCATTTTTGTGCCCTTAGCCACTCCTATACTACCTCCTCAGTTGCACAAATCTTCATGGACCAGATCTTCCATCTTCATGGCCTCCCTTCTTCCATTGTCTCAAATCATGATGCAACTTTTACTAGTCATTTTTGGACTGAACTATTTCAGAAAAATGGAACCAAACTAAAGATGAGTTTGGGCTATCACCCACAAACTGATGGTTAGACTAATATTGTAAACAAATTCTTGGAAACTTATCTTCGCTGCTTCACTTCTGAACAACAACATTAGTGGGCCAAGTGGCTTCCTTTAGCTGAATGGTGGTACAATACCTCTTACCACACTACCTCTAAAATGACTCCATATGAAGCAATCTATGGTCAGGCACCTCTAGTGCTCCTTCCCTGCACTCCCAACAGCTCACCAGTCCAGGCAGTTGACATAGTTCTCCGCACCAGGGATCAGATTCTTCGCACCTTACAGGATAATCTTCACATGGTCTGTAATCGAATGAAACAACAAGTAGATCAACATTGTTCTGAGTGCTCATTTCAAGTTAGGGATATGGTTTTTCTTCATCTACAACCATACAAGCAATCCTCCTTGAAGCTTAAAGGGTGTCATAAGCTGGCCCCAAAATTTTATGGGCCTTATAAGGTTCTGCAGAAGATTGGTTTAGTTGCTTATAAATTGGAACTTCCTCCTTCTTCCTGCATTCATCCAGTATTTCATGTTTCTGGTCTAAAGCAAGTTCTTTGTACCAACGTTAGAGCACAAATTACTCTCCCTAAAATGGATAAGGAAGGATCCATTATCCTGGAGCCGGAGGCAATCCTTGACTAGCGCACTCATCAGCTTCACTCTCGCTCCAACTTTGAGGTCTTGATTCAGTGGCATGGCATGCAACTAGAGGATGCTACCTAGGAACCCCTTCTTCAGATTCAGCAACAATTTCCACACCTTAGGCTTTGAGGACAAATCTTTTTTATAAGAGAGAGGGGATGTTAGGAACCTGTGTGTTCCTTCTATTTATTTTGTTAGTGTAGTGTTGTTGGATGCATATGCTTTGTAAGTTGTCCCGTGAGTATATTTTATTATCCCACATGCATAGGTAGTATTACTTTTCTAGATCATACTTAGTATATAAGAGTAGGTTGAGGGCTTTGATGGACATCGACGAATTTATTGTATTGAGCTTGCTTAAAGGAGGTTACCCCCTTCGAAGTGGCCCGCGATCAATAGATTCATTCTGAGTTTTTCTATTGCTTTATATTCTATTATTTCATGCATTCTCACCATATTGTTGTAAGGAGGTTCCTCTCACATGTAGAACTTAGAACTCTAGATGACGCCCTTCAGTTGCGTGTCCACATGATTGGCTATGATAGCCGCCCAGTTGAAGGTCTAACTGCGAGTGGTGATGCAGTAACTAAAGTAGTACATCCATGCATAGAAATCCTAGGCATGGGGAAATATGAACATCCTACACAAAAATATGATGCCCGCTTGAATGGGCTCTTTAAAATCCCCATAGGGAATTTCCAACTTCATCCTCCTACAATCCCTCTTTGGGGACTTTAGCCAGTGTCTATTGAGATATTGCCGGGAGATAAGGGCAACATCCTTGAACTCTTGCAATGTCTGGGCCCGATTCTGGATAAAGGACCCATTGAACTATGGGATCCCCAGCCCTGAGGAAAAATTTTCTGCATCCAGGGTGGCAATTTTTACTAGATACTATAATGGCTGGGGATCTGGAAGTAGAATAGTTTGAGTAGGTGCATTGTACAAAGTTTCTAGTTGATGTATTAACTCTGGTGATTTCTCTGAACAAGGAAATTTCACCACCTTAATGATGTTAGAGGTGGCCAGCTGAGTGGCCAAATTGTCTCTGGTTTCCTTCAACCTATAAATGGCTTGGATCAAGCCTTGCATTTCATCCCAAAGTCTGGGCTCTGTGTCTGTTATTTCCTGGACTCTGGAATCCACCTTGGATCCTATGAGAACATGCTCCTTTGGATATTTGAAGGTCAAGGGCAGCTTTGCTAACACCTTTTTGGCCTTGGTTTTTGCGGCCACCCAAGTGTAAGTGGTAGGTAGCTCCGGGCTATCAGGAGGGTTGATCAACTCAGACATCTTGATCAATTATCCACAACCTACAAGACCAGAGAACCGTTAGAACATGATACATATAAAAAGGGCTTTAGAAACTCTGGGGAATTTGTCACCACCCTGTACTTGTCCAACAAGTGTTAGTATACATAAAAAATACCATAATACTTAAATATGGGTGTGAGTAGGACTTCGGGGTGCTGAACCAAGTGACAGGAGGAGACGCAAGACAAGGGATTGCTCGGGACCCAGAGTCTGGATAAACTAGCTATTGCTGTGTCGATGTTACTAGTAGGAAACTATACTTGGATGACGTAGGTTGGCATGTGGTCATGTGACAAGTGACATAAAGGCATTAATGGTGAAAATTGGGCTGACATAGGGTAAAATAAATGCTAGATGGCACATGGTTTGAATTCCCACTCATGGGAAATTAATCCCACCATTAATGTGATGAGACAAAGGAGAGAGAGAAAGCCACCATGGCTTGAACCAACGAGGTGCTGATTTTGAGCTGTGGTGACTTCGTCTTGACGAGCTCAAAATGGTGAGTGAAAAAATGACAGAGTGAGATAAACTCATCAGCTTAGAAGGATACATACAAAATATAAACATGAATTTACAGAGGGCCAAAGGCTGAAATGCATATACATTAAAATACACAGTATTTACAAACTACTTACAGATTTATATAGAATTTATATAAGTACATGAGATACCCTAAGGAAATATACATTGTATACATTAATTTACAACTACACAGAGGGAAAACAACCCTCTAGCAGAGCCAACCCACCAACGAGAGGCGAACCAAAAACACAAAACATAAAAATTGTACCAACAAAATTGAACAAAGCAAGAAGCGAAAAAGAAAAACAACAAGAAAAGGAAAAAAGAAACCAGAGGAAAAACCAAGGACCTACCTTGAAACACAAAGAATAGTAGAGGAGAAGGACACCAAGAGAATGCTGCAACAAGTCCACCCTCGAACAATCATGAAAATATACCGCAAATCAACTAGTAACTGACCACTAAGCACAGAACAACTCGCAGCCTAATCGCAGTTTAATCACCTAAGAATCACTTTGAATGCTCTAAGTGTTTTAATCACAGTAACTGTGAAAGTGATGAGTAATTTCCATTTATACTCTTAGGGTAAAAAAAAGTTACACTCTTGTCTGCAAACTTCAGAATAGGAAAACCTCCGTCCTCTGGGCCCAAGGATTCCACGTAACCATACCTTCTCGCAAGAGGAAGACATTGTGGTAGAGAATCCAGAAGTTTGGAATCTGGCTCTGGAAAGAAAAAAATACTCTGGGACCGGGTCCCAAAGGCACAAAAGACAAAAATAGAAAGAAAACAAACCTCACGGGAGGAAAATCCCTAAGAAGAAAACAAAGAAAACAAAGAAAAGAAGCCAAGAGCCAAAGCGAAAAGAGAGGAGACCCAAAATTTTGCACACAAAATGTAGGGACAAGTATGTAGGTAATAATAGTTTTGAGTTTCTTTTTGTCACTTGGGTATGCTTGGCCTAAGTCATTTTCTATTTCTTGGGTGTTCTTTGTCGGAGTCATTTTTGTTGCTCGGTTATCCTTGGCCCAAGTTGTTGCTGTTACTCGATCATCCTTGGCCTGAGTTTTTGATGTTTCTCAGTCATCCTTGGCCCGATTTGTTTATTTTGGAGTTGGATCTGGTGGCCAACTTCTACATTTAATTTGGATCATGACATTAATGATGGATCCCTCATTGGGGTTTGTGTGGACCTAAATCTGGTGGATTTAATGATCGTTGCAGCCGACTATCTTATTTAATATTTTTTCATGAATTGTAATGGCCGATTGGCATTTAATATTTGTTTACAAGATGACTTGTGGCTGAGTTGTATAAATAAAGAGGTTTGAGTAGAGCATGAGGGTAGAATAGAAGTAGGATAAGAAGAGCTTGAAGAATTCATGTGAGATCTGCAGATCTGAGATAGTGGAAGGAAGATGGAAGAGCTAGTGGCATGTTGGCTTAGGAGACAAGAAGAATTCTTGGTGGCTTGCGAGCATAAGTTTAGATTCTATCTTAGAGTTCCTACTAGGTTGCTGTGTGGTGTGTCACAAAATTGGACTAGTTTGGAAGGTGGAGTTGAAGCTTGCAGTGAGTTGTTGTTGTGTAATTGGCAGAAGGTACATGGCCTGATGCTTGCAGAAGATCTTGGTGGTATTTCTTAGAGTTATTTAATTGTATTTGGCTGTAACTGGGAATGCCTTACAGCCTGACATGTTGCATGTAATTGAATCTGAAAATGAATATAAATTGATATTAGTTTTCATATTCTGTGGTATTGTGTTTCCACTATGTTGTTCTTGTTGTTGGATGCAAGTTTGGACAATCCTTTATTGGATCCTCTGACCTTGACTGCATCATTTTTCTTTTTCTTTGTATAGAATATTTGGACCAGTAGGCTTATTTTCTTTTTTAACAAATACTTTCTTATCATTCTCAGCCTTTTTTTTCCTTTTCTTGTGGTTTTTTAGTATTTATTTTTATATCTTTAACAAACATACCTACAGGTCTTCCATCTGCATTTCCAACCATTCTATTTATTAAATTATAATTACCCCTTGCTTGAGTAACCATATCTTCTTTAATTTGGGCAATCTCTTCTTTAGAAGGTCTCCTATAAACAGGGGTTTCATCACCCTTTTCAACATTGCATCTCATGTTATCAATTTCCCCACCTTTTGTACCCACAGTAATTTTCTAATAATATGTCTCATTTCTTCTTAATGAACCAGATGGATATCTTTGTTTAGTTTCATCATCAGAAAACATCTCATCACATAAGTGTGAAGAAGCCATAGCAAAACCACTTTCATCATACAACTTCTCCTCATCATCTTCTCTCTCTTCATTTGCAGATATTCTTGTAGTGATGACACACTACTTAGGATAATGAGGAGATTGGTAAGCCATTCACCAAGGATTATCATTACACATATTTATAGTAGTCTTATGTAAGGGGTCATGGGTCTTGTCATCAAACTTATCCTTTTTATCTGGGTGAATAGGCTTCCCATCTTTCCATTGGGTGGTATAAGGATAGTTCTGCATCCTAGGTTGTCTATTATAATTACCATAGGATGGTTTGTCATTATTTGGATCCTTATTGTTCTTATTCTCTCTAGGATTTAAATCCTTCAGATCATTTAGGATCTGCTTCAAACTATCATTTTCTTTGGGTTTATCATTTACAGGTTTATCTGACTCCTTCTTATTGAATCTTGCTGGCTTCCAATCTTCTCTCCTACCCACTTTCCCTGAGACTCTTCTATTTGTCTCAATGTTTACTGCAATCTTATATGCTTCTCTAATATTCCTAGGATTCTTATCTCTTAAGAGGTAACCCATCTTTGCATCAAAAGCATTAAAATAAGTTGCGAGACATACCTTATCATCCTGTGTCATCACTTGAAACAATTCGTGCATTGCTCTCTGGTATCTGATGTTAAATTCCACCACCTCTTCATTTGAGTTCTTCTTTATATTTTTGAACTCATTCAACATGAAGCCTTCATTGGTCTTATCACCATATTGATCCTTGAAACATTCTTTCATTTCATCCATGGATCCAATACAATCATGGGGAAAACCTCTAAACTAGTCCTTGGCATTGTCAGGCAGTGATTGAAAAAATAATTTAATCATCACATCATCATGTCCAATTTCATAGTCATCCATCATGTAAATAAATTTCTTCAAATTCTGTTCACATGTTATAGCATTGTTACTAGAAATTTTTGGAAGTTTATCCCTAATGTCTTTTGGGATTTCATTAGGTTAACTAGGAATACCAAGAAAAATAAATTGCCTATACCTTTTTGCATAGACCGGTGTCTTCTGAGTTGAATTAGTACCTTTAGAAGTTGATGATGCAACATTTGATGTAGTAGTGTTTCCCACTCTAGTTGGTCATGGGATGTTTGTTCCTAAATTCAAAGGTACCTCAGCATTTGTATTAATAATAGGAGAAGGACCAGTGGTCTATTTGAGAAAATGATTTTTTTTTTCATCTCCAGAGTTGAAGCTTCCAATTTTTCTTTCTCTAGCTCCTTGGCTATAATCCCCCTCTCCTTTTTAGCTCTTTCTAAATCATTATCTAATTTGGTCATTGGATCAACTAGACCTCCTTTATTCACAGGCTCATTTATTTCAATTCCTACCACTTTCTTCTTACCCTTGTCCTTAGGCTTTTGTGTATCATACAATTACTAGACAACTGGTTCATATTCAATCTTTTTAGGTGCAACATTGGAATTGATTCCCTCTAAATCTTGCAGCTAACTTTTAAATTGTTCATATTTGATCTGAGCATGTTTGATCCTATCTTCCTTCTCCTTTTCTCTCCTTTTTCTTATGGAAATCTTGTCTCAGATTTTCCTTTCCAGTTCACCAACTTCTTCAAAAATTCCTGAGAATCTGGGAGAGTCGTTTCAGATTCAGAGTTTTCTTCCATGATGGATAGTTCTCTTCTATGAGTGTGGGCCTAAGGTGTATGTGACGAGGGAGAGCTCAGAGCACTAGGGGCATTCCTATTCTCATTACCTCTAATTTTTCTTCTAGACCTATGTTCATGTCCATGGGACTCACTATGGTCCACCTTTCTGGTATATCTTGGTCCATTTTCATCTCTCTCACTTTGAGAATAATAGTCACCATACACACCCAATCCCAAATCTGCATCCACACAAACTTCTGGTACATCTCCTTCTAGATTAGGTGGAATAGAATTCTCCAAAATGGTATTCCTCTTCTACCTCCAAGTTTGAGGAATAGTCCTCTCAACACTTTCATTCATTGGCCGACCAACTCTGGAAGTTGATGGTATCTCACCTTCCAAATTATCCTCAGCATTATTCTTCATCCTGGATCTAGTACACTTATAGCTCATATTCAGATAGTGTGTGTGAAATGATTTATAACTCAGTAGTGATGCAGATATTTCTTTGAGTCGCCACCCAACACTTAGTTGGAAAAATATACACCAACTCTGAGTAATATAAATTGTGCTATAAAGAGACTTCAGAAAAAACAATAGATAACAATAGGGGGCTAAGAAAATCCCAACTAAATTTCAATAGTAAGATAAATCCCTGGGATAAGTGAAGATAACTCTGCACTTCAATCATCAACTAACTGGTAAAAATAAGTGATAATGCCACGAGTCTAGCTCAACTTGAAAAACCTTGTTTCACTTATTGCAACTTAATTCCACAATTCCCCAGTAGATATGCTATTTTTTTGGTTCCTTTTTATGCTATAATGATTAGACAACAACCTTTTCACTTTATGACAGGATCTTAAAGAGATGCCAACTCCAACTATTTATCAATATAATGAAAAGGACCAACTGACAAGCATGCCTACCATACTTCTACACTTTAGGTTCTACTACCAAGGTGGGGAGTCCTTTAACACCTTCAAATATTCCTTAAGATGTCATTCAATCAGCAATCTCATACAAACTCAACATAACTGGGAGATACTAGATAAATAGCTAATATCCATTGAACATCAACCATGAAATAGAGCATGAGATGAATAGAACATAACAAAACTTGTGAAAATATAAGACGTATTGGAGTTTATGTTTAACTTTTCAGAAACATAGCCAATATATATACTAGACATGAAACAACATGAGAGCTACTAGCTTCTGATCAGTGCCTTGCCAATTGGGATATACTCTTAAAAAAAATACAATATACAAAAGTTAATTATTATTAAAGATTCCAAGCCATGAACACAATTATCCCAAACCCATACTAATGAAATCCTATTGCATACCTAGATGAATCTATGTATCAATTAGAGCATCATTTAATTTGGTCCTTGATCAAAACTCTAAAACAACTACATACACACATATAAGATCTATGCTAATGAATTGGAAAATTCATAACTCATCATATGAACACCACAAGAGAGATTGGCACCAAGATCTTTGTATTAAGTTTAAAGAATCACACTTCTATTTACAAGATGTAATCAAAGATAGCCATCTAAATAAAATGCTACAAGACCATGAACTTTATTTCTAATCTTGAAACTAATCTAGTACAATTTCTGCTATACCCTAACTGAAAACTTTACAATATGTTTATAATACCCAATTTTCCGGCCCCTTCCAATGATCTGGGGAATCCTTTTATAGAATAGGATTGCAACAAGCTACAAATCAATTGGAGTAAGGACAAAATAGATGACTCATACAAATGACAAAATAACAAGTGAAGTGATAACCAATTTGTTACAAGATTTTCCAAAGTACTTTGTCTTCTGACCGCATGGTTACTACAACTAATTTAGAATTGTTCAGAAGTTGCCACTTGGAGTTTGTTGCCTTGGTATTCTAATGTAAGATCCTTTTCCTTTACTTGTCTTGCTCAAAATGTTGGGAAGAGCTACCACTTGTTTCCTTTACACCACATCTTCTTCTCCTGGTTAACTGCATTGTATTTTTATTTCTAGGAGGTGAACACCTCATCACTTGGCCAAGGGAAACTTATGACCTCATCCTTCTTATTGTTCAACTAATCCCAAATGACCTTTTCCTTCTCCATTTCCTCTTTCCAAAATTCAAAATACAACTTGGCTTTGTTAATAATTTCAACTGTTTGAACAAACAAAAGTGTACCCTCCAGAGTGATAATATTGTTTGTCCTTGTTGCCAATTCATCATTCATTTGGATCATCCATAAGGCTTCTCTCTTTATTTCACCATTTTTATTGAATATATTTGGGAACATCTCAAAACGGTCCTTTGAGTATTCCTTCTTTAATGTTTCTACATTTTTTAGGATGATACTCCTCTTTATGTCCAAATCTACCAATAGTTTAAAACATTTATAAGTGGTAGCTAGCACAATGTCCACATTATTCTCCTCCTTGGACATGGAATAAAAATACTACAATTCTACCCTTTTTCCTCTCCACCTATCTATAATTGGGTCCCACTTATCTTTGTTTGCATTGAAATCATCCAGTATGCTCATAATTTTCTTACCCTGTAAGTACATGGAAGGAGGATTCAAATCATCAGCAAAATGCATAAGTGTGGCATTAATTTTATCTATATATTTGTGTTGCACCCACTCTTGTGCTTCCTTGAACTTTATGCTTTCTTCCTCCCACTTCTTTCTTATTTCTTCCAACCTGGTTCTTTCAGCAATCATTCTGTCTCTTTCTAAATACAAGTCTATTTCTGTTTCAGGGCTAGGTGACATAGGGGATGGAGGAAAAGATATAATTGGACTAGAGGAAGAAGGATGATGTGGATGTTGTACTATCATCCTTTGAGGAGAAAATTGATCTAACTATTTTCCCTCCAGTATGGAAATTTTCTTGCCTTTCTCCAAGGACTTCACCTTTTCCTCATTATAAGCCTTCAAAAGTGTTTCTAGCTTAGTTCTCAAGCTTTGAATTTCCCCTTCTTTGTTCTCTGCTACCTTTAAACTAAACTTTTTAGATCAAATGTTAGGCTTTCTGCCTCCACCCCTGTATTTTTTGCAACTCTTTTTACTAATAAGCTTCCTGAATGTTCAACCTGATCATTTCCATCTATTTTCACATTTTCTTTCTTCTTTGATGACCACATTACCAATGCTGCATGGTATTCATTGAATTTAACACCTATAGAGGCTTTTTGAGCTTCTACGTCATTGGTGTGCATTGATTTTGTTTCTTTTTTGATTGCATCAAAAACTATGGCATTAGCTAAATCCCATTCTGGAAAATAAGGACTCCTTTTCTAACCAATTCTCGGCCTTCTTCAGGAGTGACTTTATTAAATTTGGCCATCATTTCCTACTTTACCTCTATTTCAATTTCATCCTTATCCTTATCAGGTTGATCTTTCTATCTTTGCTAACACTTTTCTTTGAATTCATTATTGTGAATTCTCCAGAGAAATTGAACAAATGCCCTAGCTTTAACAAATTTATCATCTAATAAAAATTCATCACTAGCTTGTTTAGTGATGGGATCCAATTCCTTACCAGAAAAATCAACCACTGCCAAATCCATCTTTGCATGTTTGGGAGCCTCTAGCATCCCTTCTTGCATCTCATGAGATGTTACAAAAATGTGCCCTATATTTCCCATCTGCACCAATTTATCAACAATTTCTTATTCATCCATATGCAGGGGAGATTGGGAAGGGGAGTAAATATCTTGCTGTTGTTGTCCCCTTTCTTCTATCTTTTTCCTTTTGGGAGATGGAAATGATTGTGCACCTGATTCCAGGGGCCTCTTTCCTTTTGAAGTAGAATCTCCCTATGTCCTTGGCAATACTATACTATACCCCTTTTTTTGCTGCAAGACATACCTTCTTGGTGGAATACCTCCAGCGGGAATAGCCCTATTCAAAATTTCTTTAGCCTTCTCTAGCTCTGCTTCTATGACCTTTTCTTTCTTTTGATTCAAGGCTTGGATAATAACCTCAAACATTGTCATTAAAGATTCTATCTTCTTGGCCCAGGGCATGAATTCTTTTAAAGGATCATATCCCTTATCAAAGTGATGAACAAAATCCAAATTTTTCTTGTACACTAACCATTTTTTTTATTGATCTCTTATTCTTGCAAGTTGTACTCATTTCTGATTATGTCCTTAGGAAAATTAAACTGGTTCTCCAATGTTAAACACTTTGTTTTTTTTTCTAAACATCTCACTTATGAATCCTTCATTATCAGCACATCTTATCACTGATGTTGTCATCTGATAAGGTTCAAGGTGTTTATGGAAATGTGTCCATGCCCCTTTGGTGATAATAAACTAGTGTACAATTGTAATAGTGGGGAATATGGAGCCTTTAATTTTTCCTATTAATGCCTCCTCTTACAGCCCACCCATTTTCCTGAGGATTTCCGCAACACCTATCTTAAGGGTAACCTGATATGGAAGTACATTTAGAACTCCCCTAAAACCATAAACTCTAAAAATAGTTGAAATAGGATAAAAAATTATGTCACCCCAGTTGTGTACTATCTGAATAGTTTTAGAATATTCCTTTGGTCTTAAAAGAGTCAATAAGGCCTTGTGAATTCTTGGATTGTTTAAGAAAAACAATCCTCTGATTCTAGAGGCAAAGCACCTATCAAAAGTGATGAAACTGGCATTCTTTCTATCCCATGAAAAATCTACACTCCATAATTGGGCAGACATTTCTTCATCATCTTTAAGCCTCATTAGGTCCATTTCATCCCAAAAATAATCAAAACTCTTAGATAATATCATATGCATCAGCATGGAGTACCATCAAAATGGCCTAACTACCGTGGCTTCTTTTACACCTATCAAACCCTCATGAATTAACTCAGAAATATGGGTAGCAAAATAAAAAATGACAGCCAAGTGTGGATGAAGGATTTGAACCATCATAAACATGTAATGGACATGCATTACTACTTCTTCATCCTCTCCAAAAATATGACACAAGGCACTGTACATTATTTTGGCTCTTGAATTGAAATAGTCCAATTTGAAAGGTTCAGGTGCACTGGGGCCTACCACAATCAAACCTTCTATCTTGTTAAAATATTTCTTCAAAGGCCCAATCCTTAGGTAATTTATTTGAGCTCCATATACTTCTTTGAAATGATCAATATCAATATTTTCCATCTGGAGAGAGGGATCATTCAATTTGAACACCTCCCTTAAGTCTTCAGTTGTGATTGTCACCAATATATTTCCATTTATATCCCTCAAAACCCTAGTAACACTGTCATATATATTTTCAATTTTTATCAATAAATTTGTGTCCATGAAAACACCAGGGACTATTAACTTTCCCACATAAAATTACCATATATTGCAGTCTAGAGAAAAAGAATTTCTTTGACTAAAAGCAAGCTTAAATAGATCCAAACTAGTTACACTAGTCTTGGCATCTCGTGCCCATCTACCCCTATCATACAAACCCTCTCCAACTTTCAAATGGGAATATACTGGCACTAACTGTTTGAAATTAGTTTCATCATTCGTGGATTCCTTAAATTATTGTAAAAGATAATTACATACATTTCTCTCTAGGTAATCTATTTTTCTAGTGAAATCTTTCCTAGGAGCCATTTTTGAATTAGGTTTTCTTAATCAACAGTATCATATTTTACACAAAATATAATTGCTTCTCAAAACTCAAAACCCTACTACAATTATAACTCACAATGCTCAGGAATATAATCACATAAAAACTTACCCATTCTGCAAAATCGTAACACAGATCGAAAATACTACAACCTCAGCTCTGATCTAATCACTTCAACATTTATGGCATTTGTAAACTCAAGTGGTGAATCATATACACAATCGTATCAATTCCTTGCATTGAATTTAATATGAGGTGGCCAGATGTTCTGTCATCAATTCAACCATGTTTTAACTTTCACGACCCAACAGTTCAATAAAACCATTTTAACACAAAGAACAACTTTTAAATCAGGACCATAGATTTCAACCACCTCTCATCTATCATGCGACTATCAGCAATTCACAAAGACCACTATTAACTTTGGACATGCGTCACCCAAACTTAATGGATTATACGTTAGATCAACCACATCTTTTCTTTAATTCTTTTAAGTCAACCGTTGGATCAACTGCAAACGGCATCACTTTTAACCTCTCTTTACCATTGTGTTGGGACCACCGAATGCCAAATGTCACTCAAACTTAATGGCCTATACATTAGATCCCAATCATCTCATCATCAAGTCTTTAAGTCAGCCATCAGATCAAATTTCAAATTCTTGCCTTTTAATTCCTTCCTTATGACTTCAAACCAGACCCACTGGGACACATGGCACAACAACTTAATGGCTTGATTTTTAGATCTCACGCATCTCCTCTATAATTCTTTAAGTTGGCCATTGGATTGATCAGAACTTGTCAGCACTTTAATATTTTGTTAACTTTATGAAAATAGGGCCCACGTCATCAGAAGGATAGGTGTCATCATGGCTTAATGGCTTACTGGGTAGATTGATTGCATCTTGGAATTAAGCCATTACGTTGTCTGATGGATTAAAAGGAAGTTGAATGCACTTCATCCACGGGACTTTAAAAATCTCATGCCCACCAAAAAAATGCAGTGCTCAGGCTTAATCGCTTAAAGGATAGATAGACCACATCTTGGAATTAAGCCTTTATGCCATCTGTTGGATTGAAAAGAAGTTGCATGACACATGATCATTAAAATAAAAGGCTTGCAGGTATCCAGACTTAGGGAAAAAAAAATAATTAAAGTGCCAAGTCTATAGGATAATAAAACATGGCCCCACCCAATGTCTAGATGGACACATAAGTTTATAAGACTTTAAGTGGTAGGATAAAGTAACTCAAAATTATAAACCACCCTAGAAACTTAGGCTTTTAAACCAACGAATCCAAAATTTGAAAACCAAAACAAGGGTTTTTCACCACATACAACTTGGCGTGAAGATTTTAAACACATGATGCAAATGGTTTGGAAATTTTTTTTGTACAGACCTAACAGACACGATGAGGGTGCAAGGTTTTGAGAGAGGAGAAGGGGAAAACTGCATGTGTAAAACCACTGTGAGATAGAGACAATGAGGGTGCAAGGTTTTGAGAGAGGAGAAGGGGAAAACAACATGTGTAAAACCACCATGAGATAGAGACATAGTGTGGGAAATATATTTATCTAGAATAGAACCACTCCTGCCAAAGCTCAGGTGCAAAGACACACACCTAATTAACCTACTACTTGGGTATACATATCATTAAAGGCACAGTCTAACCTTCATGTGAAGGAAGAATGGAGGAGTGGAGAACCCTCTTGAACCATTACATCTTGCAAACATAAAGGATGTAAATGCCAGTGTCTATGGCTAGGGTTAGGCATGGAATGAATTAACATAATACACCCACCTTTAATTAGTAGAGAAAGGCCACAAAGGCACAATATCAAACCTTATTAAGATTAAACATGCAAAGGCCAAAAGCCAAAACACAAATCATAGATACTATAGTATGCATACAAGAACAACAAGTAAATGAAATAAGACTCCTTGTATTGCAAAACTTACACTGGCGAGCTAGCTCAGTGCCCATAGATACACAAGGTAAAATATGTACATCCTTCTTAGTAAATCAAACACAAGGGCCTTTATGGGCCTAATTTTTCCTCATTTGGAAAAAAGAACACCCTATGAAATCAAGCAAAATTTGTAAACAATGACATTTGTAAGATTTTCATAGATATATTGAAGCTAGAGGCCAAAGATTTGTTGCATTATCAGTTGTTATTTACATAAATGAGGTTGATAGAAATTTTATTTCCCTCGGGGAGTCAAATTTTTCTAAAACTAGAAATATTTCCCAAGATTTCTTCCCTTAGATGTGACCATACAACGACGATGCTTATGGGAGTGGGCCCCCTTTCTTGTGAAGCGATCATGAGTGAAATGTGTCATCATAGAAAATGTTTTTAGAGACCACTTGGTGAAGGTTCTTCAGAGGTGCATGGTGATGCCATGTGGTAGGGTGTTGGTAGAGTTGGTTAACCTATGAATGGTGAGTGAGAGGTATTATCCTCAGAGATGAATAAATGGGGGTGTCCTCTCATGATCCGAGCATTGTAGAAATGGTGTATAGTTTGCTGACTTTGGGGGGAACTACGCTGCATGGTTGAGTCCAAGATATATTGTTTGGTTCTCTTGACACCTTTGTCACTGAGTTGGAGTCTTGGATTGAGGATATTTGTGGGCCTATTGGAGTAGTATATTGAAGGAAATAAATCTCATTCATACCAAAAAGGGTCGATATGAGTAAAATCTTATAAAAAAGCCTTAGAGAAAAAGGAAAAGAAAACCTTCTAACATATGGAGGTGATATCATGTTTGTGAAAAGGGCATGTGGAGGGGGGATGGGGAATGCAAAGGATCTGAGAGGTTCCTATAAACAAAACCATCCATCCAGTACCAAAACCAAATAAATTAGAGGCAATCAACACCGCAATGTACCATAAGGGTATTTACCCAATTTATTAAAGGATAAAATACAAAAAATTCAAAATTTAATTATAAAGGTTTATGAAAAGACTTTAAACTCATTATAGCCTTTTCCAAGATATTGGGATGATGGAATCTATCAAGTGAGATAAGTCACCAATTATTTTAGTGGTTGTGCATTCTTTGAGATTATTCTTCATTTTAGGAGATGCCAAGATTGGGAATGCTTCCCGCATTAACCTACATAGTTAGGCTATTTCCATAGTCAACTGGATAGAGCCTTGTTTCTAGTTAGACATCCATATCCCTGACAAGGTTATTTCCCTGGCATATATCAACATAGATCTACTTCCATCCGGGCATCTATAGCCCTGGTAGAGGTATTGACATCACCAAGGGTTGGAGTCATTTTCTTTAATTTTCCATTTATTTAAAAAAAATTCTTATCTCTTTTTTCTAGAGTGATTATGATATGACCGCTAGGTGGGAGGCCAGGGTGGTAGCATGAATCATCATAGGATTTTTCACTTAATACATTTGGAAATTTCCTTCCTTGAATCTGCCTATAGAAGCTTATTAAATACATAATTAAGTGAATAATGATGCCAACTATTCTTGAAAACATACACAACCTTTAACACTATCTTGGGTTTTGGATTAACGTTTCATCAAAATCTTATTCATTAAAATGTGAAATAAATGTATTATATCCATTAACAAATTAGATGTATAGACCTCTTGGTTTTCCATGTGAACACGATTCCCGAGCATGTAAGTTGGTTTCTTTCATAGAGAAAAATGACTTTGGGAGTGACACCAAGCTACGTCGATGGTCATTCTTCAAGGGAATTAGCCATGCTTAATAAATGAAGACCTATCAAGAACGATCCCTCTTTGGCTATAGATAAAGACTATCACCCTTAAAAAATCATTCCAATTATAGGCATTGGGTGATAGTATTAGTGTTTCTGTAGCTAACTAGGCATGGATAACCCCGCTAGGCTTACCACTACTAAGTCTCAAAAAAATTTCCAGGGCCAGGTCATAGATACCAGGCTCAAAAGATTGATGAATTTGGATGATAAATTCATCATGGAAGCTATGAAATGGGTCCTAGGGGATGAATTTATGACCAATGGAGATAGATATTGGGTAACACCTTGTGTCACATTTTTTGGGTTCCCTGCTAGATCTAGGGGAGGCCCATTCTATGATTCAACATCTAGCCGAAGGTTTTTTTGGGGATGCCTATTGCGAAGGGCTAGAAGAGGTACTACGGGTTGTTTAACCTGGGGTTGGCTTTCCACTAGCTACTTAATTGAGAGCATATGTGAAATGGGATGAGGTGGTGCCCTGGTGGCCATTTATGGAAAATTTGTAGACCGTGATAATTTTTGAGCACATGGAGAAAGCTAGATGTAGAGCTAATTACCTGAAGTAGTTAGCTGGGGATGGTTTGATTGACAGGGGTTGGTTGGATGAATTTTTGGCTAGGTGATATTTGAAGAGTATTGGGATGATGGTAGCAATGAGCCCAACTTGAATGAAGAAGAAGAGGACTCACAAGATGAGCATCTAGAGTCACCACATGCAAATGACCAATTAGCGATGAAGACAACTCCATATGAAAGAAAGAAAGATACCCTTTTTCTTTTTTCTTTGTAATAGAAAAATTGACATGTAAAAGAATGCACATAATTTATACAAATATATGAATATCTATATATTGCATGTACTTGATTTTTGAGCTTTCTATCTTTCTTTTGAGATTTAGTTTCTTTACGTGAGCATATGTGTGAACATGAACTAATTTTTTCTCATAAATATAAAGAAAGTAAATAATTTTTATTCTAAAAAATCTAAAGGAAAAAACATGTTGTTTACAAAACCAATGTCATTTGGAAGATACCTGATGCTCGAGAATGTATTAATGTGACTACCCTAGGTATTTTCATATTTTTTCTTGGCGAGGTAGTGAGGCTATTACATACATACATCACTTGACTGAGGTTGGTACAAAACTTTGTGCTAGGCCGCACAATGATGTTGACCTCTGTTGACTCTTGTGTTTGTCACTTCTTTAGGTATGAGCATGTGCAAAAAATATACACGGGGTTTCCTAAAAGGAGAGGCCCTATGCAGTAGCACTTTGAGGAAAGTAAAGATCTTATCTACTCTACTCTAACTAACTACCCAGAAGCATTAGAGTAACCTATTAACTAGGTTTTAGAAATATCTCCCCCTTTTCCATAGTTTTATCTATTTGGCATGCCCTCTATACATTGGAAATGGGCAAGAGAGAAAACTAGGCTTACCTATTTTGGTTTCTCTATGAAAAATTACATAAATATGCATGGTGGGGCCATTTCCTAGAGCTTTGGAAGAAGAATGACTCATTTGTATACTAACCTTATGTCCTGATGTGGACACAACATGGTCAATCTATTGATCAATGGGCTCTTCTATGTGCCTTATGGGGCATCCACATGTTGGAAGCATACACTCTTGGACAGGGCCCCAAACTGGGGCCTCATACTCCATGTCAGGGGGAGTCAAAATAAAAAATCCTGAAGCATCCTCCTCCAGCCATTTTTTTGTAAGTGAATCCTCTATAAATGCATAGGAAAGTTCAAGCTCATCCTAGAATTGGGCATTGTTTTCATCCCATATGTGATCCTTTGATATGGGTGCAGTTTTGCCAATTATTTCCTTCTCTCAGACATTCATTATTTCCAATGAGGAGGGAGGGGTGTATTCTACAGTGATAGGTCATTCCTCTTCTAGGTGATGCTATTTCCAAATGACTAGACCACCCTCATACAAAGAGAATATTTTGGGGAGAAGTGATGGCCCTGGTAACAAATCCTCAAGATAGGGAATTCAAATGTCTTCATTGAAAACATGGGATACCACTTCTTTGGAGAAAACTAGCCAGTCTACCTCTGGATGCGGACATGGTGGTTGTACAAAATTGTGGCCTAGGTGTGGGGGACCATACCAATATATTTCCATGTCCATCTCCATTATTTATTATTGGAAGTCACACAGGATATCCTACATACTACCCCCATTAGTAACAAAAAATGTTGATGGCTATGAGGGAGCTTCATCTCTCCAGCTAAAATGTTCCACAATGGAACAACATCAGTCATCCTAGGAAGTTAGCTTAGATCTAGGCCTATAATTTCTGCATAACCTTGTTATGCCACAACACAAGGTTATTCTGTAAGAGCTTCTTGGAAAGATGATTCACCGAAAGAGAACTTAATTTTGGTAACATAGAACTCTTGGTCCCACTAGGTGTGCTAGGAAAATTATTGATCTCTAAGAGACTCATGTCTAAATAAGAGCAATAGGGAATTATTTCATATGGGGGACCTGATGCAATATGGACATGCTATGTAGAACAACCTCCAAGATTTTAGAATCTAGCTCTTCGTTCCATAAACTGAGAAAAGTGGATAAGGAACAAGAAAAGGAAAAATCTACGCTAGAAGGCAATATTCCAAGTTTTTCTCAACATTTTTTCAGATCATAGAGAAACATCAAAAAAACACTGGAACCTCTGGCTCCAAGCAACCTTCCCTTAAGAGTATACATATTACGGGTGCAAGGGTCTAAGAGTGAAGAGGAAACCTGTATGTGTAAAACCACCACAAGTGAGAGACATAGTGAGGAAAATGAATTTGTCTAGAATAGAACCACTCCCACCAAAGGTCAGATGTGGAGACACACACTTGATTAAACCGCTACTCAGGTATACACACCATTAAGGGTATAATCCATCCTTCATGCAAAGGAAGAATGGAGGAGAGGAGAACCCACATTAACTATTATATTGCCACAAATGAAAAGGATGTAAAGGCCAGTGTCTGCGGCTAGTTTTAGGCACGGAACAAATTAGCATAGTACAACCACCTTAATAAGTAGAGAAATGTAACAAAGGCACAATATCAAAAATTTATTAAGATTAAACATGCAAAGACTAGAAGACAAACCAAAAATAATGAAGAGTATAGTATGAATACAAGAACAATAAGTGAAAGAAAGAAGAATCCTCTATATTGCAGAAATTACATTGGTAAGATAACTCAATACTCATAGATACACAAATTAAAATATGTACATCCTTCTTAATAAGTCAAATACAAGGACCTTTATAGGCCTCATTTTCCTCAGTTGGAAAAAAGAATGCCCTTTGAAATACAACAAGATCTATAAAGAGCGACATTTGTAAGATTTTCATAGATAGATCGATGATAGAGGTTGAATATTGGTTGCATTTTCATTTGGTCTTTACATAAATGGGGTTGATAGTAATTTTCTCTCCTAGGGAGTCAAAAATTTTCAAAAATAGAAAATATTTTCTCAAATTTCTTCCCTGGTATGTGATCATATAACAACAATGTATAGGAGAGTAGGCCCTTGTTATTTTTAAGAAATCATGAATAGCATGTGTCATCATGGAAGATGTTTTTGGATACCACTTGGTGAAGGTTCTTTAGAGGTGCACGGTGATGCCACATGGCAGGGGGCCAAAAGAGTTGGTTAACCTATGAATGTTGAGAAAGAGGCATTATCCTTGGAGATGAATGGATGGGGATCTCCTCTTGTGATTTGACCATTGTAGAAATGGTCTACATTATCTCCACAATCTTCTTTATCCTCTTTTTGTAACACTAGTAAGTGTGGGTCTTTGTAGAAATATTCCATCATTTGATCTTGCATCAAACTTTCCCAAAATCATCCCCATATCTTCTAATGTAGTACTTTCTTCTAGAGAATCTGAAATACTTGACAGTAAGTGCATTTCCAAACCATAGGTCATAAGGTGTCTTTGTATGATTAACTCTTACTTGTACCCTATTAAGAAGATAAACAACAATATGCACAATATCTCTCCAATAAACATTAGGCAATTTAACATCTTTTAATATAGTTTTATCCATCTAAACAATAGTCCTATTATGTATTTCAAAAACTCCACTTTGATGTGGAGTCCTAGGTACGTATAATTGTCATCTTATACCATGATCTTCACAAAATCTATCAAATTAATTTGATGTAAACTCATGTACTCTATTAAACCTCAAACACTCTATCTTATCTTTTGATTGATTCTCAACCAAATTTTTAAATATCTTAAGCTTCTAATTTTTCTCCTAAGAAAGTAACCCTTTTCATTCTAGAATAATCACCAATGAGAAACATAAAATACCTTTCACTATTTAGTCCTCTTTTCCTTGTAGGTCCACATAGGTCTATATGCATTAGCTCCAAATGTTTTGTAGTAGAATACTCATTATTCTTCCAGTTGTTCCTTGTCTTCTTTCCCATCTAATTATTAAGGATAAAATTGGATGGTCTTTTAAATAGGGTTTTAACAATGGGGATTTACATATAAAAGAGACTATATGCCATATTCAACCATTTACATTTAATTTTTATGATAAAGAATGTAAAGCTGGAAATATTTGCAAAGAATAATGGAGTGAAATACATACCTCACATCATAACATATCTGAAAATACCCTTTTTATGATGCCTGTGTTGAGTTTCTGGAAAATATGAAACCAGATCTGGAACAGAAACATAGAGACAAACAAAACCCATAAATATTTTTTCAATCTGGATCAGTTCTAATTTTGACCAAAAAGTCAATGTCACCTTTGACCCAGAATTTTTGATTCTGACCCAGAACAAAATGTCGATTCTGACCTAGAATAGAATGTTAATTCTGATGCAGAATGTCTGATTCTGACCTACAACTCCCAAAACAACACCTGCAAATATCTGAAAAAGGGGGTTTTGTGGTTGCTATATAGGGGTTTGCCTTAGTCAAACCCCCATTTTGGTGGTTTCCACCTCCATGAATAGCCGAATGTAATAGAATGTATGTGTGTGTTTCTCTTAGAAAGAGCTTTGAATATATAATGCTAAGATCTAATCATCTATATTAAAACCCTAACATGAATTGAAAATGAGAAAGCAATGCATAGATTTGAATATGATAAAGAAATTATACCAAGCCCCCAAGGCTAAATTATTCCTACCAAACTCACATTTCATAGTTTATACCCCACGATAGTATCTTTAGAATGCTTGAATGTTGAAAATGGTAGATCCAAGAAGAAGGAAGGAAGAACTCTTTCTTGCTCCAATGAAGATCCACAATAGCTTGTACACAAAATTATTGTATGTATTAAGGAATCATCATATCTTGTCCTTCTATATCATCCTCTTGAATTCTTACATTATCATCATGTCATAATCATATTTGCATCATGTCATCTCATGATTTTGTTTCATCCAGAAATGAAGGCCAAAGAGAGTGTTTATATACAGATCTCAATATAGACCTCCTAGGGAAATGCAAGGGACCCAAATTAAAATTTCACCTTGAATTATGGTCCAATTACAATAAACAACCAAGGAGGGGATGTATTAATTCAAATATCAGAGAAAACACTTCCGCATCTAGACGCAAGGACCTATTTTTAAGTTTAGAACCCCGATAAGCTCTAGATTTGAAAGTGGGGACCAACACCCAACAAAGGTCAAAATCAACCTCAAAATTGACCTAAGTCAAGGTTGATCTCAATTCTGACCTAGGATAGAATCAAATTCAACCCTGACCTAAGGTTTTAGGCAGGTCACCTTGAGAAATTTGCAATATTCCCAGGTCATATGGGGACCTAGGAAGGTGAGAAAACAAACCAGAGTACTGAGGAGAGGCACATAGGCCATAGAGGAGGTATGATGAAGATTAGGAGAGCCAATACATAGGCTCTACCAACAAATAAAGCCACAGAGAAGGAAATTAAGGAGGATCCATAGGATCCTAACCCTAGTTTCATCTAGAAATGGAGAATTAAGTGCAGATGTATCCTAAAATGCAAATATAATATGCAAGTGTACTAAATGAGGGTGATAAACCTTTGAAAATGGAAGTGATTCCATTTTAAGATAATACATTTAGCCCCCACTTTAGCTTAAATATGACACTACTTGAATATGCAAGCTAAAGTAAGGAAACATCATAAAATGAAAAGGATATAGCTAAGTACTCGACATAGAGATCCTGCAAGAAACCATTAGTACCCACAACCTGAAGAACACAAGGATAATGAAAATCTATATAGAATATATGAATTAATAGGATGAATTTGAGAAGTGCATATAGCCCCTTATGCCCCCTATTTTGTCTTACTAATTCTGAAAGGTGAAACTGGGTGATAAGGTTAGACCTATACACTAGATATTAAGTTTATTTAAATTTTTTTTCCTAAACTAGTTATAAGGATTCCAAATCTTCCTAAACTAATTCAATAGGTTAGGTATCTGAATCACAATTCCAATGCCACTGAGGACACTTAAAATGGAGCTACCAAAATCAAGTTATGATGAAAAGAGTGAATGTCTATCTAAATGTGTATGAAGAAAAAATTGAATTTAACCTAGGTAAATTCAAATGAAACCCTAATAAAACCCTAATTTGTGGCTATAAGTAAGAGAAAGAAACACTTACCTTCTCATTCTTACAATTTGCAAAGTTCAGGAAAAGAATCCAAATTTTGAAGAGAGAAGAACTTTGAGCGAGCCACATGGAGATCCTGAGAGAGCGCTTAGCCAGCAAACAACCACTTCCTGAGATAAGTTCTTTATTTTGATATTTGTGATTGGAAAATTCATGTTTTCATAGGTAAGGTCGACCTTGACCCAAATAATTTAACCCTGATCCATTTATGTCAACCTTGACCATTTAAGGTCATCCATAACTAGGAAGGTCTCATCCTTTCTGGGGATAAGGTTGACCCTAACCCAAAAAGGTTGACCCTAACCCAAAAAAGGTTGACCTTGACCCAATAAGGCTGACCTTGACTTGGTCAAGTGGGTATTATAGTTTCCTGATAATAGAGTATTGATATGATGTTGTTTGTGCTTGATAGGATCTTGTCTGTCTCTGGGAGCACCCCTTCAGAGGGCTATTACTGACTATTAGAGATAACTTATCCAAGCTACTTCAGGATGAGCCCTGTTAAACCCAAATTTTAGTAAGGACTTTATCCTTTATGCTTATGGAGCATCCAATGCTATTTTTGCAATATTGACCCAAGAAAATTCTGAAGGATTGGAGCAACCTATTGCTTTCTTTAGCAAAGGTTTAGAAGAATATGAACAAGGATATTCTTTTGTGGAGAAACACATACTTGCTATGGTGAAGAGCCTTAAAAAGTTCAGATATCTATTAACCCACAACAAGGTACAATTAAAAGTTACTCACCCTAGTGTCAAAGAATTCTTGCTTTCTAGGGACCTGAATGAAAAAAGGGTTGGTTGGATTACCAAGGTCATGGAATATGACATTGATATCCAAATCACCAAGCTAGTTAGAGGAAGAGGTCTTTGCGAGCATTTGACAGAGGATGAGAGTTCAAAGAAATCAGAGAAAATGGATGCAACTCTAGTTATGCATTCAATAGAAGATCATGCCAAGGCAGTAGGTTGGTTGCCTAACATGATTCATTATTTAAAAACAAGGGAATGCCCTGTAGATCTAGATTCAACAAAGAGAAGATACTATAGATTATAATCTATTCCTTTTGTGCTAATAGATGAAATTATTTTTAGAAAAGATCACAATGGTGTCCTTTTGAGATGCATAGGTTCAGAAAATATAGTAGATGTCCTATTTGAATTTCAGGATGGAACTTCTCGAGGTCACTTCTCTCCTAGGACTACTACTTTTAAGATTATGAGGGCTAGATACTATTGGCCATCTATCTTCAAGGATAGCCATGATTATGTAAGGAAATGCATCAAATGTGCCATGTTTGCAGGAAAAGAAAAACTTGCAGCCTTTCCCCTTTAGCCCATCAGAATAGAGTGACCTTTCATGAGATGGGGCATAGATTTCATTGGCATGATCAATCCTCCATCTAGTGTAGGCCATAAATGGATAATTACTGCAACAGATTATTTCACTAGATGGACAAAGGTAGTTGCATTGAAGGAAGCAAATGAGAATGCTGTCCTAAGATTTTATGATGATATAATTCATAGATTTGGTGTCCCCAACTCCATTATTTTAGATAATGCATTAGTATTTACAAGCCTAAGAGTGACTGAATGGGCAGTCAAACATGGTGTTTATTTGAATACAAGTTCAAAATACTACCCTCAGGGTAATGGTTTGGCAGAATGAACCAATAAGAACTTGATTAGGATAATCAAGAAGACCCTACAAGACAACCAAAGAGATTGGCACACCAAACTGAAATATACCTTATGGTTAGATAGAATTACCCCAAAGAAGATCATTGGGAATTATCCTTACATGTTAGTGTATGGAAGAGAAACTAAGTTGTCCATTTTAATTGAATTTATAGCCCTGGACTTAGCTACTCAGTATGTCTTGTTTGAAGAAGGAGATCCTTTGCAAATTAGGTATGCTCAGATTATGGAATTAGAAGAACACAGAGATAAGTCCATGAAATATATGGAATTCCATCAGATTAAAACAAAGAAAAGCTTTGACAGGAGAGCTAGGGCTAGAAATTTCAAGATTGGGAATGTAGTCCTCAAATGGGATGAATTCAAATCAAAGCTTGGCAGACATACTAAATTTGATTCCTTTTGGGGAGGTCCATTCATCATCATAGAATACAAAGAACATAATGCTTTTCAGCTATCAACTCTTAGAGGAGATCCCTTGCCCATTTCTGTAAATGGATTCCATTTAAAACCTTGTTTTGAGGTTTGTCCTTCCTTTTAATCATTGTAAATGGTTTCCCTACTCTTTGTTCCTTCTTTCTAGATTAATTTCCTTCTTTCCTTGAAGTGCTTGTGCGCAGTTAGTTGTTTCTCCTCCTGGTTTCAATCTGTTTCCAAGTTTATTTTTTTGATTAAGTGATGATTCTATGCCCAATGGATGTTAAAGGCTACTGGTTCTCAATGTCTACCAGGCAGACATCCCACAGAAATCACCAATAATGTTACCCAAATTTTCCCCATTATGAAAATTTTGGCTACCGATGGAGTAAAATGAGGCTCCCATGAGGGTTTAGCCCAGCCTGTGAGAAAGACCTTAAATTTTCTGGTCTTGGTTGTGTCCTCTGTAGTCTCTTTAGTCTTTATTTTGCTCCTGTCCATGCAAAATAACCTAAGTGTTGAAGAACCTATGTATTTTATAAGCCCTAGTTACCTGAGATTTGTTCTATTTCCTCATTCCTTTTTTGGGCGACTTAAGTTCTTCAATTTCCATGTGCACATTTACACTTTGCATTAGGTCTCTAAGTTGTGTGATAAAAATAGAATATTCCAAATCATTCGGAAACCCACAAACTCCCTCTAGTCTCATGATCTCATGAAGTAAGAGCATATTCCATTTTGATCAAGAGACTTAGCAACGATCATTGGATCAAATGTCGATCGGAGGGAAGTCGGGTAATCTCCTAATATAACCTAGTGTTAGCAAAAGATTTGGAGATCATGTGACTCAGTGTAATTCCCAACTTCATATGTGACTTGAGTTTAAAGATGAGTTAAGTTATAGACTTCCTCTAGTCTCGTGATCTTGTGATAGGCTCTAAGGTTAACAAAAAATCATGATACTTTGCGTTTGCTCAGTCAGGTTATTTCCAGATATGAACTATGGTCAATAGTGGGTCATCTCAGAGTTAATTATGTAGAAAATCATAGTGTGACACATGGAAGAGGTGGGCCCAGATTTCATATGCTCAGTCACTAATTCTCATGAAGAAAAGGAATGTTCTCATATGGTCTGGAGACTTAGTGATAGCCGTCGATGCTGATTTTGATCTTGTGGTAGTCGCGTGATCTCGTTATAAACCCATAGTTAGGAGAATGATTCAGCGACTCAAAGACAAAGGTTTTAGTGAATCATGATTAAAGAGGATAGTCAAAGTGGAGTGAGGTTTTGAAAGCAATGCAAAAGGTAATCTTTGTGTAGGTTTGTAAAGATTTGACAGCTGGCGTAAAGGCTTGATGCTCAGATGTGCGAAGTTTAACTTATAAGCCATTAAGCCATGATGCCACATATTCCTGATCAGATGTATGTAGTCACCAAGTCTTGAGAAGGAACTAAGGTTAAATAAAAGGTCAGGAGACCCAATGAAAAAGGGAAAAGGTAGCCCAAGGTAAAGGCATGGTTATGGGTTAAGGCAACGGATCAAAAGTGGAGATCTGCGATCATGTTTTAAACTAAGAAAATGATCTTTTCTCAGCCATTGATATAGATGTATGCACCTCCTTTGACCGTTACTTTTTAAATATTAAAAATTCAAATATCTGATCTCAGAAGTTATGACAGAACTAGCTTGCAGAGAAGTCGATGGATCGGTCGACTTCGTAGAAGCACAGTTATGGTGGTAGGAAGGATTTTAGAGATATATCTGATTGATCAAATATATTTTTATGATGCATTTGTGAGAAAAATTGATAGTGTTAGGGTTTTCTAATTATTCTATTGCAATAAATTGTAACCCTAATATGATCAGATTGACTCCAAGCCTGCGTGCTGGGGAGTGTATATATCAGTTTTGGGAGCTTTTAGAGTGGAGAGTTTTTCCTTGCTTAGAAGTTATCCGTGGCATTTTGTTTTGCCCTCTAACTTTTACAGTCTATAATCTTTCATTGATATTCATATATTGCAAAGGATTTTTGTGACATTTTCTCTATCCCTGGCCTTTCTTGTTTGAATTTATCTTATTGAATTAGAATATATTGAATGGTTTTTTAGAGAAATATTGGAGTTCCTAAGCCCTCTTTCTTTTTTCAATAGTGTGTACTACTGGGGATGATCTAATTTAGATGATTTTGAGGATATTCTTCAGTCCCCTGTCATTTTGTCTCATTCCTGATTGCAAAAGTGGATGTTTATTTGTAGGTCATAGTCTATGTCTACTTATAGTGAATATGCTATTATTTGTGAAATTACTTCTTTCCCTGAATAGCCTCTGTTTATCTCAGACCTCTCTATGAAATACTTATGCAAGCCTATCTAGAAGGTTGTGTTCTATTAGATCCAAGGTTTCATGCTGAGATTAGTTAATGTGTTATGATTCAAGTTACCTTTGGTGTATCACCTAGTAGGATAATTTGCTTTCAGTTATTTCCCTTTCATGCATTCCTTCTATCGTTTTTCCCTCAAGAATTTACTTTTATGTTAGGAAGCAAATTTGGGTGATTATCCAAGAGGAACCAGCCTAGAACCCGAAGGTCTCATTTTAGTTAGCAAAGGTCCCACATTTGGAAATGATTCCCATGTTATACTAGATTATCAAGACTATGAGAGCTTGAATAGGGTGTAAATTTAGTGTATAACAATACCCAACACAAAGAGTAAAGTATTCTTAGCACCATTCACTCATCTCGTATGTAGGATGGAGGGTGATAGGACTATATTCTCATGGGGCCGCAACATGTTATCCCATCTCTAGCATGATTTGTTTTAGTTAGTGAGATGCCAGTGGGAGAGTTTTATAGTATGCACCTTGATACAGGTTTGGATTTTTGAGAATTACACATGTGCACAACTACATGGTATTCCGATGATGGTAGATGTGAGAAAACCAAGAGCCTTTGCCTATCCACTAGTAGATGTCTGGCAGTACATGGATATCCTCTTTTGGATGGTATGCTTTGACCATATACCAGGTATTAATGTGATATGGAGACCGTACTATCATATGAAAGAATGGTCAGATAGTTGACACCAACTAAGAAACTCACATCAACGCAAGATGCTAGAGGGTCCTACCAGTCATGCAGTGATGCCATATTACTATGATAGAGTGATGAGATAGTTTGGTCTGATACAGGGGGTCCCCCAGATAGTACCTTGGTATGTATACTTGACTAGATACTATTAGAGACCCAGTGCTATACGCCGACCCACAGTAGAAGATATTGTAGATAATGAGATAGATGAGACCGAGGATACAGAGGTATATCCTGATGTATCCTATTCATGCATCAACAAAGTGTATATCAAATATTGGATTCTACAGGGAACCCACCCCATATTCCTTGATGACTATCCCACAGGTGATCTAGGTCTTTCAGAGAGGACACATTGAGGTGGTGACATACCAATGGAGGAGGAGGAGGATCAGAGGGACAAGGAGGAGCCCATCTCTGAGGGAGATCCTATGGAGGAGGAGAGAGTGGAGGAGGGAGCAGAGTTTAGAGAAGAAGAGGGACCAAGGGAAAGAGTATAGGAGATTCCCCCAAGCAATAGTACAAGTGTAGATGGGTGTGTGGTCTATGTCATACCATTAAGATCATGAAAACCTCCCCACGCTCACATAGGGACACCACCACCTAGACCCAGACATAGCGAGTGTGGAGAGGGTAGTCACTCCATGCCCCCACCTTCTAGATCTTTTGGTGATGCTCAGGAGGGAGATCCAGGTATGAAATATGCATTATATTAGAATATTTTAACTAAATGTTTTCTAGAAGTACTAAAATATGTTTGAATTTTGTAGCTAGCGTAGCAGAGTGGAGGAGCTTTGTATCCAAGAACCTAGAGGATACATGTATATCCTACCGACTACCATCTAGTGAGAGAGAGTCCCTCATTGGACAAAGAGATCCCAACAAACATGCATCCAGCAAGAGCTAGGTTATGCAGAGAGAGAGAGCATAAATTGATAGATGACCTATAGAGAGATCACGAATGTAACTATGAGATGAGCATGTTGAGGAGCCACACATAGACTATTGTACTAAGATCCTCAGCCTCACACCATAGATCAGAGAGATCTGAGAGCCACCGACCCTCAGAATGTAGAGATAGAGATTGATAGATAGGGAACATGTGCCATATGTATATCAAACTCATAGAAGTTTATATATGAAAATTTTTCTTTGCCCAGTTAGTTCTATGATTGATTACGATATTTTTTACCAATACACAAAACTTAATAGAAAGAAAGAATGAAATTATGCATGAATGTATTCAAATCACATAACCTATAAAATAGACATAACTATTCTCTAAGGAATACATAAACACATAAAGAAATAATGATGTATTAGGGATAATAACATTTGAGATGCATAATATTAATAGGTTCCTTAAGAGGGACACTATTTATAAGAATAAAATATTATAAGCACCTGAAGAAAAGTCCTCAATTAGTACGAAAGGTCCAAGCCAATTAGGGATAAACTTTCCTTTTTCACCAAGTAAAGCATTCACATTCCATTGATTCTCATACAAGACTAAGTCACCTACCGAGAATGACCATTCAATCATCTTATGATTATACTATTTCTGAAGAGATTTATGATAAGCCTTTATATGTTCCAAAGCATTTATCTATTGTTCATCCTACATTTCTAATTCCTGTAATCGTTGTTCCTAAAAAATCATCCTTGTCGATTATCCCATGAATTGAAACACGCAAAGAAGGTATTTCTAATTCTAAGGGCATAAGAGAATCAGTACCATAAACAAGATAATAAGGAGAAGTACCCGTGGCAGTACAAACACTAGTCCTATAAGCCCATAAAGCATAGGTAAGTTGGGTATGCCAATCTTTTGCATGTTTATTAACTATTTTCCTTAAGATTTGTTCAATAACTTTATTTGATGCTTCAACTTGATCATTAGATTGAGGGTAGTAGGGAGTAGAAAATCTATGCTAAATAGGATATTTCTCCCAGAATTTTGTGACTTATTTATTCTTGAAATAAGTGTCATTATTTTAAACTATCATTGAAGGAATACCAAACCGTGCTATAATATGATTAAGGATAAAATCACAAATAACATCTACTGTAGTAGAACAGAGAGGAATAGCTTCTACCCACTTCGTAAAGTAATCTGTAGCTATCTAGATGTATGTATTTCCTTGAGAAGAAGCTAGTGAGATTTTTCCAATAAGATCGAAACCCCAAATACTAAAAGACCATGGAGAAACTTGATATGAAGCTCATGAGTAGGAGCATGAATTAAATTACCATGTTGCTGACACCGAGGACACTTCTTAACAAACGTAAAAGAATATTGTTCCATTTTTTTCCAATAGTATCCCATTCTAAGAAGTTTATTAACTAAATAATTCCCACCAAAATGTCCCACAAGAACCAGAATGAGCTTCTGCTAAAGCTATCAAAATTTCAGTTCTACCGAGACATCTTAATAGAAAACCATTATAAGAGCATTTGTAAAGTGTATCTCCCAAAATGATATAATGTAATGCAAGCTTCCTAATACGATTACGCATGTTCCTTGTTGCTAATTCCAAAAAAGTAATATCTTTCAAAAAATGAAAGATATGCAAATACCATTCATCCAAATACAAGTTAAAAAAATCAACAGTAACCTTATTAGAAATTTTAGGGTGTTTAAGAGTATGTATAGTAAATTGAAATTCTTTGGCATTATTCTCAAGACAAACCAAACAAGTTGCGCTTGCCATGGCATCTGCATGTTGATTATCTCTCCTAGGTAAAGTTTGAATCATATAAGAAGAGAATTGTTAAAGAATATCAAGAGCCAAATTGCTATATTGCATCATTTTATCGTTCTTAGTCTGATAACATCCTTTCATTTGTTTGAAAATCAATTGCGAATCCTCGTATATTTCCAAGTTTTTAATATGAAGGTATGAAGCTACTCATAAGCCAGCTATAAGAGCTTCATACTCTGCAATATTGTTAGTACAAGGAAAGGTCAATTTATACGACATAGGGATCAATTTCTTTGTAGAAGGGACCAAGATAATGCCCACACTAGAACCTATCTTATATCTAGAACCATCAAAATATAATTCGCAAACATCCTCTTACTTAATAGCTAGAATGCTCTGATCAGGGAATTCTATTGAGATAACGCTTGTATCAGAATGAGGACAAGGAGCTTCAGCTAAATAATCAATTAAAGCTTGTTCTTTAGTTGAATTTTGAAGAATGAAATTAAGATCAAATTCCATAAGTAACATCACCCACTTTGCCAGATGGCCAGAGAGATTAGTCTTTGAGAAAAGGTGTTTTAGAGGATCAAATTTAACAATGACATTGAACTGAACATTCAATAGGTAATGCCTGAGTTTTTGACAAGCATAAACTAAAGCCAAGCATTGTCTTTCCAAATCAGTATATCTCATTTCATAATCAAGTAAAGTCCAACTAATGTAGTACACCGGTCTTTCCTTACCTTCACTATCATGTTGAGCCAACAACGCACTCACGACATTCAGAATAGCAGAAGTATATAGATAGAAGGGTTTATTAAATTGAGTAGGTTGCAAAATAGGAGGATTATCAAGATACTCCTTAAATTTATCAAAGGATTGTTTACATTCCTTATTCCAAGAAAAAGTGGTATCTTTTCTAAGAAAAGAAGTGAAAGAAATAGTTCTATCAGCTAATTTAGAAACAAAGCAATGAAAGGCTTGTATTTTTCCTTGTAAACTGTGTAATTGATAAATATTCTTAAGAGGAGGCATGTTAAAAATAGCATCAATCTTTTCAGTATCAACCTCTATGCCTCTCTTAGAGATTATAATCCTAATAATTTACCAGAATCAACTCCAAAGGCACATTTATTAGGATTCAATCTCATATTATAATTCTTAATTCTTTCAAATATTTGTTGTAAAATAAAAAAATGATCCTCTCTTTGTATAGATTTTGTCAAGATATCATCCACATAATCTTCCAGAATCTTATGAATGTAATCATGAAAAATCAAAGTCACAGTGTGCTGATAAGTTTCTCCTGCATTTCTTAATCCAAAAGGCATCATGACCCAAAAAAATGTTCCCCAAGGTGAGGTGTTATAAATGCAGTCTTAAGTTGGTCTTTGATAGGAATAAAGATTTGATTATAACCCAAAAACCATCCATAAAAGATAATAAAGCATGATCTTCTATCAAATCCATAATCATATCAATATTACATAACGGGAAATCATCTTTTAAGGATGCCTTATTTAAATCTCAAAAGTCAGTGCACATCCTTATCTTATTTTCTCATTTAGAAACAACCACAATATTGAAAATCCATTCAGAGTAATCAATAGAGTGGATGAACCCAGCACCTAATAATTTTTCAATTTCAACTTTAACTAATAAGGCAATGCCTGGATTCATCTTTTGGATTTTCTATTTCACAGGTTTAGCATTAGGTTTGAGAATAATATTATGAGTAACAATCTTAGTATCTATAACCAACCTATCTGAATATGTCCAAGCAAATATATCCTTATATTCAAGAAAGAGGGAAACCAACTGATCATGTTCATCTTGATTCAAGAATTTCCCAATTTTGATTTTTTTTTCAGATTCATTCACATCCACTTAAACTTCAATAGTCTCACTTATTAATAAATTACTTTGCATGGGGGAATCCATTGGAAAAGGAGAAATATCTTGTTGATTGTGTTCTCCAAAATAGGCTTCATTGTTCAAACAATAGGGCTTTCTTATTTTACGATGAAACATAGGTAGATCCTAATAAGACCCTAAAAAATTGGCTAGGGCTTCATCCTTAGGGAAAATATCCAAAATAGGTTTTTGATCCATGTTAAGGAGAAGAAGATTAACCAACTTCAAATGTCCACCATAGATGTGATTGAAATTAAGAGTTAAAGCTGATGGTTGTTTATAAGGATTGAATCCTAACCCGTAAGTATAATCCATAAACTTCATTTTCCAAGGGCACTTGTATACCTTGTTCATATTTACCACATCCTTTCTCATTGAATCCTGATTTCTTGAGTAGATGATAACAATATCTATTGGCCATTTCAGATTCAGTTAAAGGATCAGAATATGTCACAATATCATAGCAATATGGTTTTATTGTCTCAATTGTTTCTTCAAGTGAAGCAGCAACAAAGTTACTTTTTAATTCCTCAGAAAGTGGAGTAAAAACTTGTTTTTCAAACCCACTTTGTTCTTTCATAAAATCTAAATCAGAAACTTTATATTCTCCCATAAAAGAAGGACTAAATGATCCCCAATCATCTCCAGTCAAAGAAGAAGGTGGAGCTTTAGTTTTTTTAACTTCAAGTGGTTGCTTAGGTTCCTTACTTGGTGGTATAGGTTCAAAAACCTTAGCATATTCTACATTTAGGCAAGGATTCAGCGCATCATCCACATGTAGTGTATACATCAGATTGTTATAAATGAACCTACCTTATGATGAAGAGTAGAAGGAACCACATGCATAGTATGTAACCAAGGTCTTCCTAACAAAAGGTTATAATTGAGAGGTCTAGGAATAACATGATTAGGTGTATTGAGAAGAACTAGACCAACCTTAATAGGTAGCGTAATAATGCCCAAATTTTTCTTTGTGATATTATCAAATCCATGAAAAGGGATATTATCTGGTTGAATAGTTGTAAGATCGGCCTTATTTTCCTTAATCATATCCATGCTACAAACATTAAGCCCATATCCATTGTCAATTAATGTTCTACAAATGATACTCTGATTGATAGAAATAGCAACCATAAGAGCATCATATATATTTTTCACCTCAACAGAAGGAAAATCATCATCAATAAACACAATAGGAGGTAAATAATTCATAGTATGCATGCACTCCAAAAATGAATTGATATTCTCTTGGTTAGGAGGTACAGCAGGTAGAGTAGATAAAGATTTTTGCAAAGCCTCATGATATGTAGGAGAATTTTGAAGCAATTCCCATAAAGATATCTTAGCTAGAGTAGTGCGTAATTTCTCAAATAAGTCATACTCCTTAAAGAAAGAAGGTAACCTAGGTTCTTGAGGAAGCACATGTTGAGAAGGAGGTAAAGAAGCTAGAACAGTAGGTTTCAGATTATTCCATGTGCGATAAGCATGTGAAACAGAATCTATGTTATCAAATAAATCCAAAGGATCTCTAGGTTTACCCTTAATATTTATTCAAGGAAATCCTTTTACCATCATCAGAGGTATAGGAGATAACATTCAATGTGCATCAATGTTGCAAATAGTGGAACATGAAGCAACCATGCACACACCCTATGGTAAATGTCAATTGGAGAGGTTTTGGAGGAGGCTAAAATAGGAATAGGATCCATGGAGATCTCATTCAAACCATTTTCATTCTCACTTCCATGTACCTCGTTAAGGGATCTATCATCTTGTGCAATAAAATCCTCATCAAAGTATTCAAAACAAAAGTCATACATGTTGAACACAAAATAAAATTACAAGCATGTCAATGTTTTTTTGTTTTTAAAGATATTTTGTAAATTTATATATATATATTTTTGAAATATAAATGAAAGAGCATAAAATAAATCTACTTCTATATTCATGAAAGATCTAATATAAAATGTAAATCTAACACCAAAAATAAAGAGTTGTCTATTGCGGGTTCACCAAAATGTAAAAGGATAAAATTGGATGGTCTTTTAAATAGGGTTAAAACAATGGGGATTTGCATATAAAAGAGACCCTATACCATATTCAACCATTTACCTTTAATTATTATGATAAGGAATGTAAAGCTAGAAATATTTGCAAAGAATAATGGAGTGAAATACCTACCTCACATCATAGCAGATTAGAAAATACCCTTTTTTTGATGCCCATGTTGAGTTTATGGAAAATCTACAATCAGATTTGGAACAGAAATGCAGAGACAAACAAAACCCAGAAATATTTTCCTAATCTGGCTCAGTTCCTATTTTGACCCAAAAGTCAATGTCACCTTTGACCCATAATTTCTGATTCTGACCCAGAAAAAAATGTCAATTCTAGCCCATAACTGAATGTTTATTCTGACCTAGAATGTCCAATTTTGACCTACAAATCCTAAAATAGCACCTGCAAATATCTGAAAAGGGGGTTTTGGGGTGGCTATATAGGGTTTTTCCTTAGTCAAACCCCCATTTTGGTGGTTTCCACCTCCACGAATAGCCAAATGTAATAGAATGTATGTGTGTTTTTCTCTTAGAAAGAGCTTTGAATGTATAATTCTAAGATCTAATCCTCTAGATTGAAACCCTAAAATGAATTGAAAATGAGAAAGCAATGCATAGATTTGAATATGATAAAGAAAGAATATCAAGCCCACAAGGCTAAATTATTCTTACCAAACTCACATTCCGTAGTTGCTACCCCATGATTGTATCTTTTGAATGCTTGAATGTTGAAAATGGTAGATCCAAGAAGAAGGAAGGAAGGAAGAACTCTTTCTTGCTCCAATGAAGATCCAAAATAGCTTGTCCACAAAATGCTTGTATTTATTAAGGCATCATCATATCTTTTCCTTATATATCATCCTCTTGCATTTTTGCATCATCATCATCATGTCATAATCGTAATTGCATCATGTCATCTCATGATTTTGTTTCATCCAGAAATGAAGGCAAAAGAGATTGTTTATATATAGATCTCAATATAGACCTCCTAGGGAAATGCAAGGGACCCAAATTAAAATTTATCCTTGAATTATGGTCCAATTACAATCACCAACCAAGGAGAGGATGTATTAATTCGAATATCAGAGAAAACACTTCCGCATCCAGACCCGGGGACCTATTTTTAAGTTTAGAACCCCGATAAGCTCCAGATCTAAAAGCGGGGACCAACACCCAACAAAGGTCAAAATTGACCTAGGTCAAGGTCAACCTTGATTCTGACCTAGGTCATAATCGACTTCAACCCTGACCTGAGATTTTAGGCAGGTCACCTTGAGAAATCTGCAAGATTCTCAGGTCAGTCGGGGACCTAGGAAGGTGAGAAAACACACCAGAGTACTAAGAAGAGGCACATAGGCCATAGAGGAGGTATGATGAAGATTAGGAGAGCAAATACATAGGTTCTAACTAAAAATAAAGCCATAGAGAAGGAAATTAAGGAGGATCCATAGGATCCTAACCCTAGTTTCATCTAGAAATGGAGAATTAAGTGGAGATGCATCCTAAAGTGCAAATATAATATGCAAGTGTACTAAATGAGGGTGCTAAACCTACCAAAATGGAAGTTATTCCATTTTAAGATGATACACTAACATTCTATGCATACAATATTAGTAGGCTTGATAATATACTTGGAAGATCTCTTACAACTTTAGAAGATCTAATCTTTTCCATATTTTCAAACTAAAGTGTCCCTTCTCTTGTGATACAACCATCATTCACTACTTTATTCTAATATACAATTGATTCCTCTATTTTCCCTTAAACAGTAGACATTTCCATTCATCCTTATGCCTTCTTTAACTAACCTTTCAAAGCCTATTTTGATCTCACATCTGGACCCATGAAATGTAAGCTTGTAGCCTATACTACACATATGAATAAGACTCAAAAGATTACTTCTTAACCGTTAACATAATATAAATCATTAGTCTTATGATTTCCATCATTATATATGGTTCCCTTAATACATATAGGTGCAACTGCATCACAAAAAAGCTTAACCGACCCACCATCAAATGTTTCAAACTCAAGGAACTTCCCTCTATTAATTGTCTTATGATTTGAACAACTAGAATCAATTATCCAAGGTATAGGTTCTCTTGCATGTAGAGTGGTCCTAACAGTAATTGATCATTCACTATTCTTTGCAACATTCCAACTTCCAGACCTGTTATTATTATTTTCCTTAATAGCCAAAAATAGTATTTCATCATTTGAATCATTTGCATCTTCATCTTTGGATGAGTGGGTCTTTGCAGAATAAATACTTTTCTCACCCTTATCTCTATTATCTATCTTTGTATTTTTGTCATCTCTTCTATAACTATCCTTTCTTTTGTCACCATCAGGCCTCTTATAATTACCTTCCTTAAAATGTCATATGTTAACATAATGACATATTCTTCCATAATTAAACCTTTGAAGGGCATCTTACCTTTTATACTTTCTAAATCCTTTTTTATTATTCTTACAAAGTTTTCTTCCTCATCATCCATATCATTGCTTATCTTAGGGACATATTCAATCGTCTTTGTAGATTTGAATGTAGGATACTTCAAAACATCTTGATTGTTTTAAAATTTAATATCTCAAAATTAGAGATTGATCCATAGAGATGATCTAATGTATACATATCCATGCCATATGTAATGCCTCGCCTTAGAACCCAAAAGAATTTAACCTATAAAAGATAATAAGTTGACATTTTTTTTAAAGTTTACACAACACAAATGTGGAAGCAAGAACAACATATTTCTAAAGTAAATAAAAATAGTTAACAATCCCAAGGGTTCCATGACGGTGGGGTCGTGGGTGCCCACGGTTGTTGTGGGGTGTAACCCCACGAACCCCCTTTTCATTATTTTAATTTTTTAAAATTAAAATTTTAGTTTATAATTAATTTAATACTTATTAATTTTTATTAATATTTATTATTAATAATATTTATTAATTAATTTTACTTTTTAGATTATTAAATGTATATGTTTTTTAGATGTTTTAAGAATTATATCACTTTATATATATATATATATATATGTTGTATATATATTGATGTTTTAAATTAGCCAAGTTATTTATAGTTCGAACTAAATTGAAAATTAATTTATTTGCATGAGTCATGTTTTAAAGTTATTTGACTAAATTTTCTATTAGTTGAGCTATAACCTAAAGTTAAATGAATGTACTTCTATGTTGTATTTTGTGGTCTTTTTGGGAGGTTTTAGTTAACCATAGGGTTAGTTCACGAGAGGCTCAGGATTTGATATTATTCTGATTAATAAAAACAGGTTTTACAAGGACCCGAAACCTTGACAAAAAAACCAGAGAGTACAGCAGGTTTTACAAGGACCTGCAACCTAGTTTAAAAGATAAATAGTAATAAGAGCATAACACAACT
>MU223201.1:962903-973885 GCA_018584345.1 Thuja plicata
TGTCATTATGGTTATATGAATGGATTCTTTGCCTTAGAACACTATCATCTTCAAAATCCTATATGAAATCTATATGACCATTTCATTTCTTCAATATGCCCTATGGATGTCCCTATCTAACTATATATCTTTTAATTGCATATAATAACTAATTTATGTGCTTTTTCATGACTATGTTTGAGTCATATAATTGTGATCTCTCTAGCACTATGATATAATATAATTTATAATATATAATATAATATAATATAATATATAATATGTTATAATGTATAATATAATATATAATATGTTATAATATATATAATATATATATAATATGTCATAATATATAATATATAAAAAAAAATTTTAAATTTTTTTTGCGTTTGTTGCAATTGCGACGCCCACAACGTATGCGACGGGGGTGCTGTATGAGCGATGCCTGCTCCCATCGCATTTTCTTTGGGCAAGGGCATCATAAGTGATTTGGTTTTCGTCGCAATTGTGACGATAAACCAAGCAATTGCGACGAGGTTAATGTTACAATGAGTGGGCTGCATAGCAACGGATTGAAGTCGCAATTGTGATGAACAAGGGAAAATGTCATATTTTGTGACTAAAAAATAGCGATGTCTACTACTGTCGCAATTGCAACACATATCCGTCACCATTGTGACACATAGCCATCGCAAATCGATGCCAAATTTACTAGTGGTCACTTTAACAACCACATAATTTTACGTTGAAACTACAACCTATAATCATCGGTCAATGGAGAGGAAAATGATTATGGTGTTCATTGCAAAATAATCCCTAGTTGGTGGCTTTCACGACTTAATTTCATTGAGAAACTTCATCCATCTATTGACGAAAAAAACATTGTTCATTGTTTTGTTGATTGCTATTTTATGAAATAGCAAAGCCATTGCTATTTTGCAAAGACAAAAAAATGGTTGTGAAATAGTGAAACCGTTTTAAATCAGTGAAAATACATTATTCTCTATTTTTATATTTTCTGGTTTGTGAAATAGCAAAGCCATCATTATTTTGAAAAGACAAAAAATAAGGGTTGCAAAATAGTGAACCCGTATGAAATTTTCAAAAACAAATTGAACTTCCGTTCGGTTTCTGATGAAAACAATGTTGCGTGTACAACAACCTCATCAAAAAAAATTGTGGTTCTTCGGGCTATTAACATCACAATTTTGACGAAACCCTACGGTTTTAAAAAAAAATTATTCAGTATTTTTTAAAAAAATAAGAAAATATTTACACAATCCACGAGTGACCCTCCCTAGCCACCATCTCCCCCTTCACCATTATTTGTGTCTGAAAATTTAGTCATTTGAAATTTCTACATAGGATTTTGAGAAATACAGAGTTAATGTGTTCTTCCCCCATTTATTATTAATGATTAGAAAATAATCACCATCTATTTGTTATCAATGTTGAAAAAATAATCCTTTTGTTGCATCATTACACAAAAACATACAACAAATCATCAATGATTCACCCACAACATAGGATAGACCCTTACATAGTTCTAAAAGCATAATAATAGTTGGAAAATAAAACCAAAAAATTATATATCACTAACCATAGGTGACCCTTTGTGAGACCCTACCCCATGCCCGTCATAACACTTCATTTATTTTCATGATAGACTTATTATTTGATACACTATTTTGATGCATTATAGATTTAGACCCTATTTGATAGGTGATTTGATATGAGTATTCCATTCTCTATTGATTTTAGTACTTACGTTGATGATGATACGATACATTTATGCATGCATTATGACTAGTTGATTTAAATGATTCTTATGATGATGCAATTCAGTAATTATTTTCATGTGGATTGCTTGGGAAAAAGGGTAATTTGATTTTAATTATGATGAGTTGTGAATTAGAGTAGATATACATGTTAATTGAATGTTATGTGTCTAAATGGTATTTTTGTTCATAGACTTATATATGCATGTGATTTCATGTGGAATTGTTTGGGAAACATATAAACTTATTTCTATTGGTGTTGAGTTATGATTTGTTAAGATTGAGTAATACTGAGAGGGGGGTGAATCAGTATTACAACACTTTAAATTAAAATTAAACCAATTCCAAATAAACTATAAGCTTACTAAAATGAAAAGAACATAAAAAAGAACACAAAACTCATAACACCAAGATTTATAGTCGAGGAAACCTTGGCCAAGGGAAAACCCTGGTGGGGATGGTACCCACAAGCATGCACTAAAGTATAATACCCATGTTAGGAGACCTAGACTTGTTAGGAGTTGAATATTACATAGTAAATTTCCTTGTTAAAGGAATAACAACCCTGTTAAAGGTATACAACACCCTGTTAGGGTCCAACTGAGCTTACAACTCTTAAAACAAAAATTTTTGTTACAAAGTGTTCTTAGTAATGAACAAAACAAGCATCTTCAATAGAGTGATAATGTCGATAGGAGGTGAGAGTGGAGCAGCGACAAGGGGAAATTTTTTTAATATGGGTTCGAGCAGGAAAAATGCCGTGTCAGGACAGGGTGATCAGAGTGTAGGTTTGGACCAGGTCAAGGACCAGGGGGCAAAGGATTCAATAGATGACAGGGACCCATGGGAAATGCAGCCGGATCTAGGGAAAAATGAGGTCACTACTCCAAAAATGAGAGGCACAAGAGATGGCTTGGCCCCACTGGGGTGCTAGACAAACCTTTTTGGAGTCAAACCTTCGGGTAAGTCTCCTTTCCCAATGATTAAAGATGTATCTAAAAAAGAGCAGGGGATCTATGCTTTAGAGTTTCCTTTTGATCTTATTGATCATAATATTTTGAGTATGGATACAAATCTGGTAGGCAAGTTCATAGGATCTAGACCCAATATAGATATAGTAAGAACCTTTGTTAAAAATAAGTGGGATCTAAAAGGTCAGGTAGTAGTTTCGGCTATGAAAAGATGGTTTATGTCTTTTGAGTTTTCCTGTCAAGAGGATTAGTCAAAGATTATTTGTGTGGGGAACTAGTCGGTGGGAAGATCCACTCTCAATCTTCAAAAATGGACCTCTAACCTGGATCTCAACAATGATTTCCTGATCCAAGCGTCGGTATGGGCTAGGCTACCTAAGATGCCTTTGGAGTACTAGCATGAGGATGTCTTTGATGGCATTGCTAGATCCTTTGGGGAGCTACTATCAATCGATCCAGTAATGATGACTAGAAAGAGACTCACCTATGTGAGGATATGCATTGGAGTTGAAGAAGGCTAGGATATGCTAGAGGTAATTGTTTTTCAATCTAGATTAGGAAAATGAGTGCAACAAATAGAGTATGAAACTGTTCCCTTTGCTTGTTTCCATTGTAAAAAAGCTGGACACAAGGCCAAAATGTGCCCTATGGTCATTGAGAAGGAGAAATCCCAAAAGGCTCTAATCACACAAGGAAAGAGAATAGAGAATCAACCTCTGATAAAGGGACTCAACCATACTAAGAATGTTTGGAAGGAGAAAGTTACTAATGAAACAACTCTTGTATCTGAAAAGAAGAAACCACTAGGGGTGAGAACTATTGAAAACATGGAACAATGGCCAGATCAACAAAAGACTGGAGAGAAGATAACAATAGAGGGCAAGGGACAGCCACAAGCTCAGCTAGAAAAAGGTAGGGAAAGGGAAGGGGAACAGGAAAGCCCAACAGGCCCATTTATGGAGTATTGGAAAGGAGACAAAGAAGTACAGGAAAATCTAGAAGATGGTGAGATCATAGATGAAGACAACACTAAAATATCTTTTTTTCTAGATTCACATGAAGGTGGGAGGAATGAGGAGGGACAAGGCCCTCTCCTCTCCTAAGAATTGAACTTTAGCAGAAGCACTTTTGTTTCACCAGGGAAGATAAGTAGATTTATGGAGATGGTATCAGCTACTACTCCAGGACAAATCTCAAGAATGGAAGCCCTCTTAGACAGTTACAAATATGAGAATATGGGACCATGGATAATAGTGAAAAATAAAAATAGTAGGGACCCTTGTCCGGCTTCACCTATAGCTATGAGAAGCAAAGTCAAAGTAGACACAGGTAGTAAGTCTAACACACTAGGAAGGAAGAGTATGAATCAAATCAGAAAGGAAGAAGCTAAAATAAATATAGTAGATGGATCTCAGAGGACCATCCAGGAGTCCTTCTCTTATAATAAATCATGAAGATCATATATTGGAACATACGTGGGCTAAATGGAGTCCACAAAGTAGAAATTATTAGAAATATGATAAGAGATCATAGACCAGATATTTTTTTGATACAAGAAACTAAAATGAAGAAAGAAAAAGTGGAAAGCATTTCCTTTGGCAAAGGTATGGGGAGAGAAGCTACTGAATCTGAGGGAGCCTCAGGAGGTTTTCTGGTGTTATGGAAGGAAAATCTCAAAGCACAAATTATTTTTGATGAAGGTAACATTTTACTAATTCAATTCAAGAATCCAAAAGATCAAGAGTGCTGGTTCATTATGAACATTTATGCTCGGAACACCAAGAATAGTAGGAGAATTTTCTAGGATCAAAAATGGAATTTGTTTTCTAAGATGACTGATCCAAAATCCATTATCATGGGTGATTTCAACAACCCCCTAAAGGAGTCTAATAAATTTTGGGGGCTTCCCCCATACCTAGATAGTAGGCAACAATTAGCAGATATGATCAATGACTTGGCTCTCATTGATGTGGATTTAGGAGGTAAATTTACTTGGTTGAATAAGAGAGTTGGAACGGAGTGTATTTAGGTGTGCCTAGATAGAGCCCTTATTTCTATGAACTAGATGCAACAGTATCACTATCATCTTTCCTCTATGGAAAGATTCAGATCTGACCATTCCCCGATATCTCTCATCCTAGATACTCACATTAAGAAAAAAGGCTTTCCCTTTTAGATTTGAGAGGATGTGGGCTACCCACCCTAACCTTCTTGATAAGATAAGGGAGTGGTGGAGTATAGATGTCGATGGAACAATGGTGTATAGGGTGGCTAAGAAGCTCAAGAACATAAAAATGGAGATTAGAAAGTGGAACAAAAGGGATTTTGGAAACATTTTTCAGACCAAAGACAGGATTATGACAGAGCTTGCAGGGGTTCAAGAAGAGATCCAAATTCATGTCTATGATGAAGACAGAATGAGTGCAGAAAAGTCCATTTTAGCAGAACTTCAAAACATTGTTGGCAAAGAGGAAATGTTCTGGAGGCAAAGGTCTAGATCGGTGTGGATGAAAGAGGGGGGAAAAAACACTAGATTCTTCCATCTATCAACTATGGAACATAGGATGACTAATAGAATTAGTGGTATTAAGAAAGGGGATTTAACTTTGGGGGAAGACAATGAGATTGCAAATGAGGCCATCAGGTACTTCTTTGCAATCCTTACTAAAGAATATAATATAGGAGAGGATGACCAGGAGGAAATTATTCAAACCATCCCTAAGGTGATCACTGAAAGATAGAACAAGTATATGATGACTATCCCTAATCAGGAGGAAATCCATAAAGCGACATTTGCCCTACCATCAAAAAAGGCTCCAGGCCCAGATGGTTTCCCTACTTTCTTTTTCCAGATGTACTGGGAAGTTATCAAAGATGACCTTGTTAAAGAAGTTCAAGAATTATTTGGACCTAAGAGCCTACTTAAAGAGATCAATGCCACCTTTCTTGTGCTCATCCCTAAAACTCTAGGTGTGGACTCTTTTGATAGCTTTAGACCTATTAGTCTTTGTAACTCATTTTACAAGATTATATCTAAAGTTTTAACTAATAGAATCCCTAAAATTCTTTCAGCTATTATTGCTCCTCAATAAACAGGTTTTGTCCCTAGAAGACAAATCCCAGACTCTATCACGGCAGTGCATGAGATGATTCACTCCTTGGAGGAAGGAAAAAGGAAAGGATTCCTACTTAAACTGGATCTATCCAAGGCTTTTGATAGGGTAGATTGGATATTCTTGAATAATATTTTGGGAGCTTTTGGTTTCAATGATAAGGTGAGATAGATTATCTCTCAGCTGATATCAACTCCTTCATTTGTGGTGATGGTGAATGGTTCTCCATCAAATTTCTTAAAATATTCTAGGGGTCTTAGGCAAGGAGACCCCCTCTCTTTGATCCTCTTCATCATTATGGTTGAGTGCTTGGGAAGGCTAATTCAAGATAAAAGGAGAAGGGGACACATTATTGGGGTAAAACCTTCCTCTGGTCCTCTCAATTTTTTTCATCAACAATTTGTGGATGACACCATTTTAGGTGGTGAATCCTCAGTAAAAGAAGCTAGAAATGTAAATAAAATCCTAAATTCTTATTCCAATGCTACAGGAAAGCTTATTAACTGGAACAAGAGCTTGGTGTTCTTCATTAACACCCCTATGGATAGACAGAGGAAAATGGCTGGCATTTTGGGATGTGGTATTGAATCCCTTCCTTCTACTTATTTAGGGCTTCAGTTAGGAACCAAACCTCTAGAGACCTTCTGGGGAAACCTAATTGATAGATTAATAGGAAATTGGTTGGTTGGAAGGGTATAACCCTTAGTCAGGAAGGGAAGGTTCTCTTGATACAATCCACTCTTCAGAACCTCCCTAGTTATGCCTTAATCCTTTTTTCTATCCCTTCCAAAGAGGTTGACTCTTTGGAGGCTATTCAAAGGAATTTTTTGTGGGTCGACAAAGAGGGAAGCAAGAAGTACCCACTGGTGGCATGGGAGACTATATGTAAGCCCAAAAAACAAGGAGGCTTGGGAATCAAGAATTTTAAGTAGTTCAACAAGGCTCTACAAGTAAAATAGTTTTAGAGAATTTTTAATTCTATTGGGGAATGGAAGGATATTATGAAGGACAAATATGCCTCAAACATGACCTTCAAACAATTCATCAATAGAGAAATGGACCCAAGAGGCTCCTGAATTTGGAATGGAATTCTGAGGACTAAGGGTATAGCCACCAAAAAAGAAAGATGGAAATTAGGTAACAGTAGAGATGTCAAATTTTGGCATGATGATTGGCTAAGACAGGAACCCTTATGGAACATGGAGCCTTGCAATAGATGGGCTAATACCTGCATTGAAAGATATGGTAGTAGAGTGAGCGATTATATAATTAACAATGATTGGGTGGACCTTACTGAGGTGTCCCAGGACTTAATGCCTTTGATGGTCAAAATTGGTCATACCCCCTCTCTCTCAATCAGGATGTTATTGTTTGGGGGGAATTTACTGATGGTATCTACACAGTGGCCTCGGGATATGAAATCATGCAACACATTGATACTCCTCCCATTTGGGAAAAGGCTTGGTACCCTGGTCTCATCCATAAGATCAATATCTTCTTCTAGATTATGCTCCAAAATTGTATCTTGATGGTGGATAACCTTATTAAGAGAGGGAATCCCACTCCTAATAGATGCATCTTATGTAAAAATCAAAGTGAGAGTGTGGACCATATGTTTATCCACTGTGACTTCACCAGACAAATATGGCATCATTTCTTGTCTTTTTTGAGATGTCCTGGTGTTTCCCCATTAAGACTCTTGATCTCTTTGAACAATGGCAATAGGTGTTTAGAGGGTAGGAGAAATATTTTTTATGGTCATGGGCGATGCCGCACATATGCTGGGGAGTGTGGAAGGAGCGAAATAATAGAATTTTTAGGGAAACAGTTACTATAGCTAAGTATGTTTCCTAGAAAATCACAAATGCCCTGATGGAAAACTACACTAACAGAAAAGGTCCCAACCCAATTCACAAAAAAGGGGTAAATGTTACTAATAAGAGAAAGGATTGCAAATGGACCTTACCGTTGGAAGGCTAGTTCAAAGCAAACTTTTGACGGGGCCACAAAAGGAAACCCTGGGAAGGCAAGGGTGGGAGGAATTATAAGGAACTCTCATGGAAATGGCACTATGGCTATTTTAGCTCCCCTGGGGTTACAAACGAACCACTATCCAGAGTTGAGTGTGGCACATCACACCATAAGGCTGGCTCGGGATATGGGGATCAAGAAATTATGGTTAGAAGGTGACTCAAAGAATATTATAGATTGCTTAAATGAAAAGACCGAACCTGCGTGGACAATTGAGAACATAATAGGGGAGTGTAGAAAAATCCTAAAAACCTTTGAAAAGGTCCATGTGGCACATGAATACCGGGAAGCCAATCAGGTGGCTGATAGGTTGGAAAATATGGGATTCAAGAGTGAGGGAGAAAAAAGGTGGACCGACTCTCTTAATTCTTATCACATAGTTGGCTCTCAATACAAAATATAATTAATAATGTAAAGAGAAAATTCAAAGTTGACACTCTTAAATAACCAAATTATAGGTTATCCAAAGTCATAATCTAACTTATCTTTCTAGGATTCCATGACATACTCCTTAAATCATCGCTACTTGTTTAACTTCTTTGTTACATTGTTTTGTTGTCTGCGCATGTCTTCAAATCTCTCTAACACTTTGTAATCATTACCAAAACCAAATTGATCTTAGGTGGAGGTCATACATACTCCATAGTATCTTCCTCTAAGATCTCTAGTCATAAAACATCGTACTCGATCTTTTCTATCCAAAAAAATACTGTTATACTCTGTACTTTTGCTTCTATACTAAGTCATTTTTAAGACTGTATCTCCAAAACTGAACTTCATTCCAAGCGATCAATATATTAGATGTGTTGCCATAAATGAAAACCCATAAGTGTCTCATACCATACCAAAAACATCACTTTCCAACATGATTTTATTATGAGGATAGTATAACTAAATGCTATATGTCTACATGGTATTCTTTTCATACACTTTCTATGCATATGATTTTTGGACTACTGATGTTTAAAATAAGATGTACAAGAAATGTGACCATGGAATTATCTAGAGAACTATGGCCAAACATATGTGTGATAGTGAAACCAAGGTTTTTTCTATTTGGAGAGACAATACCTTGTATTTAATGTGTTTTATTCATAAAAGTGAATGCTTGTGTGTTTTTTCAAATTGTATATTGTTAATTTTTTAATCCTAAAAAGGACATGCCAAGTGTATTTTTGTGATGTGTATTTTATGGTGTCACTTATCACTTATGATGTGTATGAGTGGTAAATTACATGTCCTTTGAGGGGAATTTATAAAAACCCAATGCATTTGAAAGTACCTTTTACTATCCCCATGAGATCACTTCATTAGAGAGCCTTGTGTTTGGTCAAAACAAGTTTGACCCATAGGTAAACTTTAGGTGAGTTTTTGAGGGGTAAAACTAACTCCTATGGTTGATTTTAGGTCTTTTTTAAGGCCCACTTGATATACCTATGGGTAAGAGGAATATTTAGCCATAAGACCAATTACATGTGACTATAGAGTCCTTTGAAAGTTTGGTTTTTCAAGATGGACGAAAATCAACTTTTGAAAGATTGACCTTGGGTGGACAACCTTCCCTTTGTTGGCAAGATAGAATTTCCCATATCCAAGCCACCTTTTTCAGTTTCTATTTCTAGAAACCACATTAGAGGTTGGTAAGACCAACCTATGGGAACTCACATCTTTCCCAAGGAATTTGGAGAAATGTGAGAGAAGCCTAATTAGGAGGGATTTTTCAGACTTAGAGATTTGATCACCCACTCTCTAATTTTGGGAGACAACTATGAGTTTAGAGAAGAGGAATTTGGCTAAGCAAGAAATATTTGGGGAAATTGGGAAGCTCTTCTACAACTTTCTCATACCCTATCTCGAGTAGAGGTTGGTTATAATCCTTCCCTTTAGCTATATGGATTCATTCTATGTGGTTGAGAAATCTGAATTTTGTATGAGTAATTTGCTTTCTCTTTTGTGACTGTAATTATATTTTATTTTGAGTATTTTTTGGTTCTTCTTCCTTGAATTTTATTGCTTGTATGTATATGGGAGTCCAAGGAAAAAAATCACCCTTGGGAGGGAATAGTAGCCTTGGGGTGGAGGGATTTTAGGATATTTTAAAGAGTGTAGAGTTTCTCTTCTACAAAGAGAGGGATAAACAAGGATTATGAGATCATTGCTATTGTTTTATTTTTGTTTAAAATGGGGGTAATAAGGGTTGGTTAGGTCAATAAAGTGACCAAGAAGATGGTTGTGTTTATGCTTTATGAAGACATTTGTAAGTATGTTCACTCAACATTTCTCCTCTTAGATATTTGGTCCACCTTCACCCTATTCTTTTTAGTCACTTAGTGACTTTGTGAAAGCCATGGGATGAGAGTTTATTTTTAAATTGTATTGTTTGTAAAATCTTTTTTTTTTTGCATGTGTATTGAGTATGTGTATAATCTGTTTGGTCCTTAGTTCTCCTAGCTCGGGGGTGGCCTTTTATAGGCCTAGGTTGGGAGGTGAGACTCCATGGTCATTACATTATCTTTTATTGTAGGTCTACATTTTGTTTCAAATATGGAAAGATGGTGTGGATAAACTTGTGAAATGTTCTCCATTGTTTACTTCATATTTAAATTCCCATGTATATAGAGTTACTTCTAAAATTTGTAAAAGATATAAATTCCCTTGTATATGGAGTTACTTCAAAAGTTTGTAAAAGATTTAAATTTTGTAATTTATGTTTTCCTTTGGAAACCCCATGTTAAAGAAAATAAATAAAGAATAAATTGTTACTTTCAAATGAAAATAGATATTTGTTTAAGTTAAATTTGTATACTTTCTTTTGTTGTTAGGATGCTAGTTGATAAACTATGAACTAGAAATCTGTTAATCCTTTCAGCTTTAAACCCCTTTTTATTTGTATTTACTTACATGTAGTTATACTTGAGTTTATATAATTATTTATAAATATACAATAGACTATTTTCCCAAAGGAATTTTAAACCTATGGATGACTCATCCCAATACATTCATGTATATATATATAGTTATATAAATATAAAAAGAATATATATATATATACATATATATATATGTATGTATATATATGTATGTATATATATATATGTATATATATACAT
>MU223201.1:983456-1040313 GCA_018584345.1 Thuja plicata
CTAGTGCATGAAGAAATAAAAATTGGTTTGTGACCTATATTTTCTCTTTTATAACAATTCAAATTCCAACTCACCTAAAATTGACAGTTTTCATCTCCCGCCATATTTTTCATAAAAAATATATCCCTATCAAAAAAAGAAATATATATTCTTGAAGAGGACTCTCTCTTCTAGTGCACCATATGTTTTTCAAATTTATTTAATATGTTTTACTATTTTTTTTCTTTTTTTGAATCAACATCTCCTTGACTATTAAAATACCTACTTGCAATATTTTTTAATTATAATAGACTATGTCTAATTAAAACACTATAAAATCTATAATAGATATTCTTGACTCTGATCTCTACAAAAGTGTATTTTTGTATTTATTTAAAAATATCATTAAAAAGACTTAGAGTTATTACAATGTCACTTTTCTGAAATAATTTTATTTCTACGGTAATTGGACTCAAAGTGGTATAAAACATGCATTTAATATACATTTCCAATTGGAAACGTTAAAGCACTTATCTAACTTAACTATAATGAATCTAGCTAGACCATATGTTTGACCAAAATTAATTTTTAGTTAGAGATACTAAAATTTAGCTATGCTGATAAGTTAGCCTAAAAGGTGACAGATTAATTTGCTTTTACCCTCCAGCTTGAACTCAACAGACCACTAGAGGAGGTTTCAGTGGGTCTAGTAGGAATAGAGGACATCAATATTCTAAGCTAGAGGGAGTTCATACTCAGGAACATGGACCATGTTATACTTTTGGTACCATGGGGCACATAGCTAGAGATTATCCATAGGGTCATATGGCAGGCAGTTAGCATATGACAACATCAGAACCTATAGTTGGGGGCATGGTTAAGTCCCACAGGCTATTTGCAGTGGTTGATAACTGCTAGGAAAAGTATCAGGCTACAGTGATAAAGGCCACATATATGATCAAAGCTAGTAGTGTTACCATCCCATTTGATTCAAGAGCTAATGATTCCTTTATTTGTTCATTGGTTGTGGACCATTGCAGGCTAGTGCAAACTAGGTAGGATGTCAATTGGGAAGTTGAGTTAGCATCAGGGGCTAGAGTGTGTTAAAGCAATGGTTAAGGATTGTTTGATGCAGATTGGTGATATGACCACCATGGAAGACCTCTATATTACACCTCTTAGATCTTATAGCATTGTTCTTGGCATGGATTAGATTTATGCCCACAGAGCCAAGATGGATTGTCATCAGAAAAATATTGAGAGCGCAGATAATCATGACACTTCTACAATTATTTCAGGGATTAAGAGGCCTATATCTCTTAGTATGATCTCCGCTATGTAGCTTAAGAAGAGAATGTGAAAAGGATGTCAGTTATTTTCCATCACTATCAAGGATAGAGAAGAAGGAACCTTCTCTTGATGACCATCCTACTCTTCAAGAATTTTTAGATGTGTTTCCGTTAGAGCTTCCTGGTATTCCACCTTGTAGGGTGGTTGATTTTCATATAGATGTTATACTAGGAGCTAAGCCAATTTCAAGAGACCCATATAGGATGACCAATAATGAGCTTAATTAGCTCAAGATTCAGCTAGAGGAGCTTTTAGAGAAAGGAAACATTCATCCTAGCATCTCTCCTTGGGGCACACCAGTTATCGTTGTTAATAAGAAGGATAGATCTCTACGGTTATGCATGGATTAATGGCAGTTAAAAAAATTAACTATTAAGAACCGGTATTTGCACCCCATGATCATTGATTTATTTGATCAACTTGAGGGTACCAAGGTATTCTCAAAGATGGATTTTAAGTCATGGTAACATCAGTTGAGGATTGTGGAGAGTGATATTCACAAAATTGCTTTATGTACTAGATATAGATAATATGAGTTCATAGTTGTTCCATTTGGTCTTACAAATTCTCCAACTGTATTCATGAGTCTCATGAATGGGGTATCCTACACATTTTTTTGGGACTATTTTAGGTTTTCTAGGTCATGCTAAAAATTGTGGTTTCCAGTGTCAATCTGTGCCTTAAACATCGAAGTATTTTCAAGTGTGCCCTCAAGTTTTTCTAAAAGTATCTGTATCCCAAGCATTTTGGTTCTAAGAATGCATGTAAACCCTAAACCCTGAGTCTTAGTTGTCCTTGGTAGGGTTTTTGTTGCCTAAAATTGCAAATAAATTATGCCCTAGTCTTATGTTTCTAAGTTGACCTTTTTGAGCATGTCTTTTATGTCTTTAAGTCTCGTAAGGTTGGCAGTTAGTGGAAATATTTGGTGATTCAACAATAAAGTTAAGGGAATAGAAAATGATGTTAGTCGTGTGATCTCATAATGAAATGGTTAAGTGTAGTAAAATTTAGAGACCATGTGCAGGCCATTGATTCCCTTCTGATCTTACGGTTGGCACTGAGTCGTGAGATAAAGTCAAGGTCATTACTTTTCTTCAGAGATCTAGCAAGGACCGTGGATGTCATTTTAATTGTATGGATAGTGCTAGATCTCATAAATTAACTCAAGTTATGAAAAATATTTGGATATTTAGAGATACCCTTTATCTCTAAATATTGTGATCTAACTCAAGGTCAGGACAGGGTTATCATTTTGCTTTAGCGCTAGATCTCTAAATGAAATCAAAGTTAAGTGAAATGTTCTTAGACTTAGCGAGGATCATCGATCTCATCTCAGATGAGTGTCTAGTGCTAGATCTCTAGATAAAATATAGAGTTAGTATTTGATTTAGTGACTTGGAGTTTCATTTATCTCCCAATCTCCAAATGAACCTATGGTTATGTCAAGGCTAGTAAAGTTTATTGTGAGATTCAGAGGTATCTTGGTCGCATGAGCTGATAATAGAAGTGCAGTTAAGGAAATGGTCTCAAGATTCAACATGAACCATTAGATCTAAATAAAGATCAAGGGATATCTCCAATCTTGATAGGAATTGGTTAAGTACAAATGCATTCAGAGACTCAGTGTTGATCGTTGATTAAAGAAAAGATCTAGGGCTAGTGCGTAATCTCCAGATAAAACCCAAGTTAAAAGAAACATTCAGCAACTTGGAGATCTATTTAGTCCCTAAATATCTAGATGTGATTAGGGTCAGGTGTGGTTAGTTCAAAGCCAAGTCAGGTTTTCCAAGGAAAGATTTTGACTGTTGATTTGAGTAGAGATGTGCATCTGGCGTTGAATTACTAGAAAAGGTCTAAAGGTCAAGAAACATTCAGCGATCAAGAGGTAATAAAATAAGATGCGGAGATGTGTCTAAGTGGTAAGTTGAGATCTGTGGTTTTCATCAAGTCTCAAAGTAAACCCAAGGTAATGAAAATCATTCATCGATTCATAGACTACTTTATCTCTAAATCTCAAGACTTGACTAGAGTTAGTGTAAACATTGGGAGATTATGAGATAGCCTTTATCTTGTAATCTTGGAATAGACTGGAGTTAGCATCAAGGATTATGAAATAAAATAAGAGTTGTGGATCAAGATCAAGATCAAGGGTTGGTGCTATATCTCTGAATGAACCATGAGTCAAGGAAAAGTGTTCAGCAATTCAGAGGCTCAGTTATCTATGAATCTCATGATTTAACCCAGAGTCCAGAATGGGTTACACTTTTTTCCTTGTCACTGAATCTCTAAAGGGATTTAAGGTTAAGTTAAAAGCTCAGAGACTTATCGATGATCATCGATCTCATCTCAGATGAATGACTCTCACTAAATCTCTAGATGAGACTCAAGTTAAGAATTTTATTCAGTGACTTGTAGTTTCCTTTATCTCTTAATCTCCAAATTTGATCATGGTCAAGTAAAGTCAAGTAAAGTTTATTGCAAGATTCAGAGATATGAAGAGATGAGTTACTCAGTGTTAAGAGGTGAAATATAGGTAAAGTAAGGTTAAATTGTATGGCCAGCGCTGAATCTCAGAATAAAATCAGAGTTAGGTAAATCATTCAGTGGTTCAGCAAGAACCATTGATGAAATAAGAGATCTATGGCTGGCACTAGTTCTCGTAATGCAACCCAAGTCAAGAAAAGAATTCAAAGATCTAGAGATAGAGAAGTCGCCTAATATCTAGCTAAACCATGGTAAAGCTTAGTGTAGTGAAATCCTAAGGGTCTTGTTTGATGTTATTCCAAGGAAATAAAGTAAAAAAGCCAAGGTTAATGAAAGATTGAAGATCCTAACAAAGTAAAAGTACTTTGTTGAGTTGTATAAAGTTAGGAAAAGCAAGATAATCAGATGTCATCTTGGGTGTTTTAACATTTTATAAGGTTTTAAAGGGAAAAAAGCAATCATGAACTTTTCTAACCAGCATTCAAATTCAATTACCTATCAACCTCAGGCGCCACGGCTATGAAAGAATTGATTTCAATACCATAGATTTATTGTAGAAGTGATTGAGAAATGATTTTCAGAGTTCTGGATAAGATTTTTGCCTTGAGTGTTCAATAATAAAAAGGCTCAACACTTGTACATTCTTCTTATCAAATTTTTTAGAATATAAGAGTGAGAATTAGATAAATTGTAGAGTTTTGTGAAGAGAGTCATGTTCAGAGAAAGATAATCTAGAGACTAGCAAGGATGAGTTAAGAAGAATCCAGCAAGGCTCTAGTGAGTGGGGTAAGCAAGGATGAAGAAGAAGAACAGAAGGTGAAAAGAAACTAATCAGAGGAGTTTATCACTTTACTTCCTAGAAAAAACCAAAATAAAAAGGTTAGTGATGAGTACTTCTCAGAATTCATGTCTAATTATAGGGACCATGTCACTCCTAGGTGTTCTAGGTATCCCTTGTTCAATTACTTCTATAGTAATAAAGATAGACAAATCCCTGTCTCAAATCCATGAACACTAGGTTTGGCCAAGTTAATAGTCCTAGATGTATTTCTGGATGTATACTTGTTAGTTGAATTGGCCAGGAGGTATGACACAGTCTCTAATAAAACCATCAAAAAGAATGATGAGACAACCCTAGTCACCTTGGATAGGGTTTTCTTTATGAAATCTTGGTGTATAAACCATGCTTCTTCCACAAAGATTGATCTAAGTAAGTTGAAACAAAAATATAGTAGAGAGGTCAATTTGGTTAAGAATTTGATCCTTACTCACATGCCTAGGTCAAATAGAAACTACATATCCCCACTACCCCCTTCTAAGAATGCACCATATGAGTTCAAGGATCTGAACTTTTACATGAAATACTTATTTGATGGGTTGTGTAGAGTATTGGAAATTGATGGGCATATGGAGAAAATGCCTTTGAATTTGTTGATGATCATCTTGGACATCCAAAAATCCCATGTAAATACTAATTTTGACTATATTTAGTATATTATTGACAAGATACATGAGGGCCTTATAAGTATTTAGAAGAAGTCTAACCCAAAATTCATGCATTATTCAATTCTAATGTATTTGGTTCTATTCCACAACATAGATAGCATGGATACACATAATTTGAGACCAAGGACACACTTCTAAGGCTAGGAAAACCTGGTGCAGTTCTGGATTAGGGTTTGGAACTATACATCAAATGAGAATGAGTTTTGTGGTTTTTAGAATAGGATTGTACATCCAATTCTAACTATGTTGGGTACAAATATAACTAGGTTAACAATCAAGGTGTTAAGACTTCTAAGGCCCTATGAGTATGTTGATAAGTGGCCAGGAGATCACAATTGGGGATATTTCTATTTGGAAAATACCTACACACTAATCATATTCTATGGATTTTCTCAGCCCCCACATATACTTCCAAAGTATGTTCCTCCAAGGATTGCCTTAATGGAGTTCATTTGGAAACTCATATGGATAGACAAAGAGCACTTGGCCCCTTATAGGAAAGGAAAATTTACACCAAGGTAGTTCAACATTGTTGATTTTACTATTGGGAATAAGGCCATGGAGGGAATAAAAAAGTGGTTGAGCAATACAAGATGAGCATGGCCCTATACAGGTATGTGGACCTTGAAGGCTTCATAAAAATTGCCAAGAAATTGCTATCCCCAAGTGTTACTGCCATAAAGGAACATGAAGGGTGTGATGAAGAGGATGTTATCAGAAATATTCTTAAGAATGAAGAGGTAGAAAAGAGAGTTGCAAAATACTTGGACCTGATACAATTGTAAAAGGAGATGAAAAAGGAAGGGATCCCTTTTGGAGGTTTCTTCCCAGGAATGCCTTATATGACCATAATTACAAAGATGATTGAAATGTATGACACTTTGTATAACCAACTAGAGAATCAGATAGAAGAGAATAAAATGGGCACCAAACAACACTCATCCTCTAAGTATGAGGAAAATAGTGTGGGAGGATATAGGATTTATATTCCACCTCAGATAGATGTACCACCTAGTTTTGAGAAGAGCACAAAAACTCCTGATACTGAGGCAACAAGTGAGCCTCCTAGGAAAAAGTAGAGGATAGAACAAGCAGGACCCTTACAGTTGAAAGCAAAAGAAAGGAAGAAAGACAATAAATGCCCTAGTCGTTGGTGATAGATAGTACCATAACCAATTAAGGAAAACCATCAGAGAGGGAAAGAGAAAGGAGAAAGAGGTCCAAGAGAAGGTGGGATTTCCCCTCCAATTATGCAAGGACAAAAGAGAGCTCTATCAAGAAGAGTTTCTAAATGATGATGCATTCATTAAAACCGATGAGTTCAAGAACTTTATCATTTGGAGAAAACAACAATAGATAGGATCCTAGTTGCAGATAATAGAAGGTACAACACTAGGGGATGAATCCTTGCAGCCTTTGAAATCCTATAACCCTGAATTTGAAACCATCACACTAGAGGAGGCTAGAAAATTGGTACTGTCTAGTGGGATGATGTTTGTGCCTTGATGGGATCTAGCCTCTAAATTTATCATTGAACAAAGCAGGAAGCAACTAGAGGATCAATTTTCCTTAGAGACTCAAGTAGGAGAGATGATAAGACATTGTGGGTATGATCCAAGATCCAAAACTCTAGCTATGTGGTCCTTGGCTCCAAGCACACAAAAGCCATCTTTATTCAATGTAGAGGAAAAGATAGATGGGAACAAGATAATTTGGACTCTTTTGGTGTTTAAAATTGTTACGCTACAAAAAGAAACCAATATATATTAAGACTAATGTTAGGAGTGGTTAGATCCAAGTATGAAAGATCTGTAAGATAACTGGACCAACTATAGGGTCAAAACTTTCCTTTGCACTTTTGGCTCTGCAAAACCAAGGGGAGTACACCTAATCCATACTAAACTCAATTCTTTACAACACCTTCTACTTCTAGATTTTAATAATAGATAAATGGAAAGTACTAAATGCCAACCTAGCATTCATTAAATCTCCACTACCATGGGTGGGATAAGAAGAGCAACTAAAAAGTAAAGAATTTGGTGATGAGTTTGATTAATTTTAGGGACCGAATATAGCCAAACCATTCAGATATGTATCTCAATAGAAATACTAATTCTAGATTAGTGCTTTATCCATTGGGATAAATCCTAGATACAATACTAAAGCTTAAACACCTTATTGGAAAAGTTTCAAATCCATAAACATAAGAACTCTCAGATCACACACTACAAGATCCTCAAATAGATATACAGGCAGAATCAATGTAATATCCAAAGGACTTTAATTTGATCTAAGATCAAATACCTTTGGAATACACATATGCATAAGCAAGACTTATACAGTAAGCTAGAAAAATTACAACTCAATAGATAACACAAAGGAGAGACTCAAATCTAAGACAACTTATTTAAGTATGATGAAACTAGTTCCTAAATCAATATGACAAGGAAATATGCAATATGACAATATGAAAAAGGTCAAATAACTTTCAATCCTATCTTAATACAATCTGAAAATACATCTGCTATATCCTAAACTACAAATAAGTATAAGCCTAATGCTTTCTACTCTCTCGATTCTCCAGCCCTTTCTAAATGGTCTTGAATATTATTTTATAGGAACAAGAATGCTACAAGCTTCAAACCATTTAGGGTTAGGGTTACAACCAATCAATACAAGCACTGAATTTTGTAGTCAAGTTGAAACCCTAAATTATTCTCTTTTCCCCATGCAAATCTGATCTGAAAACAATAGTCATACTCCTTTGATGCAAAAACACTACCCTATGGTGCAAGAAATTCAAAAGCATGACACTAAGAGTAGCTCTCATAAATGCATAAATGACCAAGAAATTTTTTTCACCCTTATCCTCTGATTATAAAACTCTTTCTGTCAATTCTAGACATAAATACATCCTAACATATCAAATTTCAATCCCTTTGGTCTTCAAAAGTTTTTCACAGTTGACCAGGAAGATCAGATTGTAGCATTTATGGCTCTGAGACAAAAATGTGTTGACTACCATGAACCCTTATGAGAAAGTATTTAAATATTTGAATTTTTGTTATAACATCTATAGGTGGCACGGAAACAAAATGAATGGCTGAGATTGAGTCAATCTCCCCTTTTAAAACACGGCTGATGATTCCTTTAAATTACCTGGGCATCAAAAAGATCTGATCCCACCATGTATCATCTTGTCACTCACTCGAAGAACATTTTATTGACCACCACAAACCCTTGTAAGTGTGTGACACACACCACCAACGGTTAGTCACACACTTGAAACTGCTAGCCTTCATCTCTCTTAACCAGCGTGATCCTACAACCAACACTTGTCGCGCACTTGCCAACATTTCTTGCTACACTTTCAAACCTTCATGACTGTACAACTAGCTGTTAGTCACACACTCATGCATCAAACTTCTTCTTAGCTCAGATGAACCAAAATTCTACGTGCCACCCTATTGCTCACTCATAGTCACCTGCTGATCATTTTCTTATGCCTTGTGAGATCACAACCACCCCAGATCTCTCCTCCTGGCCTATACACGTGACACCATCTTGCACACTCAAGGCCCCTTTCAGCACATTCCATTTTTATTCACAACTATGTGACAATGCACCAACTAGCACCCTCATCCCCACATTCCATTGTCTCTGATGTTTGACTGGACCTCACTCCCATGTGTAACATAGGTGCTCACTCAAATCTCATCTCATTAACCACCACTAAATGGCGTGAGTGTGCAACAAAAACCACTAGCCATTAGTCGCACACTCACCGGTTATCTTCCTGACTATCTGCCTATTTTGCAATTATGCGACAATCGCTTGTCACCCACTCATGACCATTTCATGCTATCTTTCCCAACTACTACAAGTGAACACTAGCCTACCACCTAGCACTTTCTGACACAAACCCACCAAAGCATCCTTCTCTATCCACCAGTTGGCCATCCATGTCATCGCTCATCTACTGAGCTATCTATCAAAAGGCGCATGCCTTCTGGCACTTAAAAATTGAGTGCTCAGTTATAAAAAATTGAAGAACTTCCCTAGCACAACCAATGTGGGACAAAGATCCCTAGGCACCTCTGACCACAAATAAACACGTGGTGACATGTCACGAAGGCTTGAACACTAGATGTAGAGAAAATCTCCCCTTAAGGAAATATGTCGACTGTCAGATCAAATTCAAGTTGCATCTCATTAATCTCTTTTTCACTGTTGTGCTGGGCCCACCATGTGCCATGTTTCATTTAGGATTAATGGCTTAAAGGTTATATCGTGTGCATCTAATCACTAAGCCTTTAAGATGACTGTTAGATCTTCTACAACTTGCTTGTCTTTTAACCTTAGCTGGACCCACTAGGGCACATGTTCTACAGGCTTAATGGCTTTATTGATAGATCTCAATCATCTCAACTTTAATTCATTAAGCTAACCATCTAATCTTCTCAAACCTGTTGTGTCTTTACTACCTTTCTTTACACAGGACCCATGACATCATCTGGAGGAAAAATGTCATGAGGGCTTGATGGATTGATGGGTAAATAGACTGTATCTTCACTTTAAGTCATTAAGCCAACCATTGGATCAAGATTGAGTTGTACGACACATGATGAGGGTAAAGTATTTTCAGGGATGAAAACTTAGGAAATATTTAAAACCTTGATAGGAAAATACTTTAGGGTATAGCATGGCCCCTTCAATGAAAACTTAAAAGACATGATGTAAGCACCTTAAGTTACTAAAAATTAACTTCATTTTATAATATCTCATGAGGTTTTAGGGTTTAAGCAATACTTTTCATGAATTTAAACCAAGGGTTTTAGGGCTTTAGGCCAGAGACCTAATAAAATTTGCAGATATGGGAGGAAAAGGTATCGAGCCATGAAATGTTTTGAATAGGTCTAATTGTGGCTCCATCTAGGGATGCATGCCTCTTGTAGGCATAACAAGGATTCAGGACTTCTAGGAGAAGCATACCACTAGACAAAGCAAGAAACTAACCTAAGATAGGAAAACACTGAAGGAAAATATGTACATACTTGTAGCAGAAAAAGAAATCAACTCTACCATTTATTTACTGATCCAAAGGAGTCAAATAAATCGTGATGGTCTAAAACCATCACAAAATTTCTAATCCATTTTTCCCTTATCATAGACAAAGTTTTTTTCTTCTTGCTCTAGAAACAAACTAAAACAACCACTTTCATCTGTCTGATGACATCCATTACCATGTACTATTAGCTCATCATACATAAAACTTGGAGAGTCATTATCTTGCTAAAAAAGAAGGCACTCACATTCTATCATATTGTTGGATCCCTTGTTTAATATTCTATCATTGGTTTGCATAGAAACAATAGAATTTCCTAAAGAATTTTCTTGTAAATCAATAAACTTATACAAACCAATGTCTTGTATATTAGGAGGATAGCACTCATCCACACATTCATCATGTAACTGCACATGCTGAGAAATTGAAAGAGCATCTTCCTCTAACAAAGGAAAATGTTGTACCTCATCTTCAAGATTAAGACCCTAAATTGGTAAGGATATCATATTAATATCCAAGAAACAATTAGTAGATTCATCTTCATTTTCCTCAATCATATGAGGGGTTCTGGTCTCCTTGGATACCTTAACATTTTTCCAGTTATATCAAAATTTGCAAAAGATAGATCACACTACATACTCCCTCCCATTGAGGCACTCCACTTCCTAAATAACAACATTCCATATTGAGGTGGAATGTCAACAACTAGGACACTCATTTTCAATATCTTCTCTGGATATGCTACCATTTTATAAGGAAAATCCTTAATAGTACCAATGACAGGGATTTCTCTGGAGTCCATTGCCTGACATCTTCCATGAGGAGTGTCAACTTGCAGTCCCATTGCCTTCATTATCTCTATAGGCATAACAGTATTGGATGCACCTAAGTCAATCATACAAATTTTTATCATCTTATCATTAATAACAAAGGTCAAGAAAAAGGGGTTCACAGCTCTCAAATGAGTAGTGACATAGTTTGTATTTAAGAAAATCTGAGGGATCTTATAAGAAATGATCTCTTTTGATTATTTTTCCTTTTTATCAGATTTATCCTTATCATTTCCCTTATTCTCATCCATCTCTGACTTCAGGGCCTCTACGGAAGAAAAACTATTTATCCATGAGAGGAATTTCTCTTTGTGCTCAGAAATCCTCATCACTTCTAAAAGGGAAACTCTAACAAAGATATATGACAACAAATGTCCCATATCAATAGAGGAGTACATGCTGCTAGAGATATCCTACTTGATAGTGAAAACACTTTCATCTTCAGCTTGTGTATCCTTGTTTGGCTCAACCTCTTTGTTATCCTTTTTCATAGAAGACCCCCTTATCTCTGGTGTCTTTTCTTTAACTTGGTGCATTACTTGGTGCATCCCCTATTCTTACTTTTGTTTTCTTGACACCCTCAGCAATTTTTTAATTTTCTGATGTCTTCTTAGAGATTGCTCCTGTCTCTTTGATAAGGATACCAGCTGGTCTACCATCTGCAATACCAATTGTCATATTTATTAAATTATAGTTACTCTGGGCTTGAGCAACCATGTCTGTTGTGATTTGAGAAATGTCTGCATTTGAAGGTATGCTTTCTATAAAATTTTCTTTACCTTTTGCAGCATTGCACCTCACATTATCAATGTCTGCTTCCTTTTCATCATCAGATGCAAGCATATCCTGATTGTCAGCCCGATCATCAAAATCCTCCTCATCTGATGAAGATAACTCCTGATTTTGACCTTGGTCATCAGATTCTTTACTTTTCAAATCTGTAGAAGCCATTGCATTCCCAACATCATCATATAATATTTCCTCATGTTCTCTTTCTTTTTGTTCTTGAAAAGCAACTAAACAATAATTAGGTTCATGAGGAGAGCTACAATATTCACACCAAGGATCCTTATAACTCATGTTAATAGAATTTATTTGTAGAGGATCAGGAGTTCCGTTATCAGGCTTGTCTTTCCTTTGTGAGATAATGGGTTGCACATATTTGTATTGGGTACCATATGGGTGGTTTTGCATCCTATTTTGGGGATTATAACTTTTATAGGATGACCTATTATTGTTTGGATATCGAGGATTCTTACTTTCTCCCAGGTTTAGGTCCTTTATAGAACTTAAAATTTTCTTCATACTGACCTCCTCTTTAGGTTTATCCAGGGATAACTTTAAGAAACCCCCTCTAGAAAAATATATAAAATCCTGGTGAATCTCTCATTTTATTTAAAAAAAAATTAATTCCTATTGGTGAATCTCTCAATTTTTTGGGAAAACAAATTATTTGTATTGGCAAATATTTTCTAATCACAATTGTTTTATAGAAAACATTGGCGAATCTCAAGCAATAACCAAAATTTCATTAATGACCATGGAAAATAATTATATTTAAAGAAAAAAGAGTTCTTATAGAAAATTATTATGCTAACTATGAAAATATTTGATGGGTTTAAGGGAACTATATAGTATCTAGTTGCTACCATCTATTTAAAATATGATCAAATAATCCTTATTGTATTGTGTGAGATAAATGTATCGTTATTTTATTATTATAATAGGACCCAAAATTTCTTCAGTGTCATTGATTTACCAACAATCAAAAGGAAATCTTAGCCCCAATAAGCATTACAAATAAGATAGTAATATTTTTGCCTCATGGAATATAATGAAGATCACTAGATTATATTTTAAATCAATAATGACAACGAATATTGGTGACACAACCCTACTATAACTAACAATTATGATATATTATTGGTGAATTAATTTATATTTCTATAATAACTGATAAAATTTAGGCGAATTGAATCTAACCATCTATCAAATATTAGGCAAATATTTGAGTTCAAATTTTTAATAAAATAAATTATTTGGTGATTTAAATATTTGTAAAATAAAATTTTGCAAAAGTTTGGCGATTTAGGTTGCCTTAAATCTTGAATTATTATCCAAATTTGGATTCTCAAATTTTAAAAATTAGCCAATTGGCGAATATTAGCCACTAAAAAAATCACTGGGTTTAGCATTTGAGAGTCTATCTGATTCCTTCTTAGCAAACTTCCCATCATCTCTCCTACCCAACTTCCCAGAGACCCTCAAATTAGTTTCTATATTGATAGTTGTCTTATAAGCTTCTCTTATAGTCTTTGGATTCTTGTCTCTTAGGAGGATTCCCATCTTAGAATCAAAAGCATTAAGATAAGTAGCTAAAAAAACCTTGTCATCAAGTGTCATGACTTGGAAAAGTTTATACATAGCTCTTTGAAATCTTATATTTAATTCTATAACATCTTCATTCTGATTATTTTTAATATTGTTGAATTTATTCAACATGAATCCCTCATTGGTTTTATCACCATATTGCTCCTTAAAAAAATTAATTAGTTCCTCCATTGACCCTGCAAAATTATAGGGTAACCCTCTGAACCAATCTCTAGCATCCTCTACTAAAGACTAAACAAAAAGTTTCATTAATACATTCTCATGCAGAATTTCACAATAATCCATCATGTCCTTAAATTTTTTCAAGTTCTCTTCACATGTAATTACATTATTCCAAGAAATTTGGGAATTTTATCTCTAAGTTCACTTGGAACTACATTAGGATAACCAAAGATGTTATGGAAATAAAATTGCTTGTACCTTTTTTAGCATGAGTGGGTCTCCCTTGAGATGAGGTATTAACTTGAGAAGAAGAGGCATTAGCATTTGATTTTGTAGCTCCTTCTACACCAAGATGAGATAACCTAGAGGACTGCTAGAGGAAATCAATTTTCTTCTTCATCTCCATAATAGTAGCATCAGCTTGAGATTTCTCAAGTATTTTTTCCATTATTTCTTGCTCTTTTTTGGATTTTTCAAGATCAATGTCCAACTTAGACATTTGATCTATTGGATTTTTGAGGATTTTAGGTTCTTCTATTGTAAACCCTATCATCCTCCTCTTTCCTTTATTTTTAGAGGCTTGATGATCAACCACTTGAATGACAGGTTCCTCTTCAAATCTTTGAGGCTTTTCAACATAATTCATTGCCTCCAACTCTAGTAATATCCTCATTCTTTGTTCAAGGAAAACATGATCCTGTCTAATCTTGTTTTTCTTTTCCTTCTCTCCTCATTGTCTTATGGCCACTTGCTCCCAGATTAATCTTTCCACTTCAGCAAGTTTTGCAGCCATACTATCAGGATCTGGAAGAGTAGAAATAGATTCCTCTTCCTCTCTCATCAAAAGAACTGTAATATTTATTTGCACCCAGTCCCACATCTATAGCCTCAGCTTATTCATATTAAGATGCATTTCCTTCTTGGCTACATTGGACTGGTCTTTCTTCTCTAATCTCTTCCCTTTGTCATTCATCTGGAGGGGTACCTCTGGTATCCCTTTCCCTTCTAGGCTGATGAGACTTGGATGTAGTTGGGAAATAATTTCCCAACCTATCTTCAGGATGTCTCTTTGACTGAGACTTAGTCCTTTTATAACTTATTTTGGAAAGGGTGTGACAAAATAATTTTAATACTCAGCACCATTATAGAGATACTCAGATTCGCCACCCAACACTAGTTGGGATCATGGCACTAACTAATATGAATAAATGAAAATAGAGAACACTTCAAGATAAAATAATGACAAAGGACCAAACCTGAGTAACTCTATGCTTCCAATGATCAACTTACTGGCTAATTATGACAATTTTACTACACTATCCCCAATAGAGTCACCATCTTGTTGGTGTTTAAAATTGATACGCTACAAAAAGAAACCAATATATCTTAAGACTAATTTTAGGAGTGGTTATCTCTAATTATGAAAGATTTGTAAGATAACTGGGCCAACTATAGGGTCAAGACCTCCCTCTGCACTTCTGGCTCTAGAAAACCAAGGCGGGTAAACCTAATCCAGAATAAACTCAATTCTTTACAACGCCTTCTACTTCTAGATTTGAACAATAGATAAATGGTAACTAAGTACTAAATTCCAACCTAGCATTCATTGACTCTCCACTACCATGGGTGGGATAAGAAGAACAAAAAATAAAAAATAAAGAATTTGGTGATGAGTTTAATTAATTTTAGGGACATAATATAGCCAAACCATTCAAATATATATCTCAACAGAAATACTAATTCTAGATCAGTGCCTTATCCATTGGGCTAAATCCTAGATACAATACTGAAGCTGAAATACCTTATTGACAAAGATTCAAAGCCATAAATATAAGAACTCTCAAATCACACACTACAAGATCCTCAAATAGATATCCAGGCAGAATCAATGTAATATCCAAAGGAATTTCATTTGATCTAAGATCAAATACCTATCGAATACACATATGCATAAGCAAGACTTATACAGTAAGTTAGAAAACTTACAACTCAATAGATAACACAAAGGAGAGACTCAAATATGAGACAACTTATATTAAGTATGATGAAACTAGTTCCTGAATCAGTATGACAAGGAAATATGCAATATGACAATATGCAAAAGATCAAAGAACTTTCAATCCTATCTTAATACAATCTGAAAATACATATGCTATATCCTAGACTAGAAATAAGTATAATCCTAATGTTTTCTACTCCCAATTCTCCAACCCTTTCTAAATGGTCTTTAATATTCTTTAATAGGAACAAGAATGCTACAAGATTTGGACCATTTAGGGTTAGGGTTACAACCAATCAATACAAGAATTGAATTTTGTAATCAAGTTGAAACCCTAAATTCTTCTCCTTTCCCCATGCAAATCTGATCTGAAAACAACAGTCATACTCCTTGGATGCGAAAATAGTACCCTATGGTGCAAGAAATTCAAAAGCATGACACTGAGAGTAGCTCTCATAAATGAAGAAATGACCAAGAAATTCTATTCACACTTATCCTCTGATTATAAAAATCTTTCTATCAAGTATGGACATAAATACATCCTAGCATATCAAATTTCAATTCCTTTGGTCTTCAACAACTTTGCACAGTCGACCCACAAGATCAGATTGTAACATTTATGGCTCTGAAACAAAAAAATGTGTTGACCACCATGAAACCCTTCTGAGAAAGTATTTAAATATTTGAATTTATATTATAACGGCTACAGGTGGCATGGAAACAAAATGAATGGCTAAGATTGAACCAATCTCCCCTTTTTAAAACAAGGTTGTTGATTCCCTTAAATTACCCAAGCATCAAAAAGTCTGATCCCGCCATGTGTCATCTTGTCTCTCACTTGAAGAAAATTTTCTTGACCACCACAAATCCTTGCGAGTGTGCAACACACACCACCAATGGTTAGTCACACACTCACAACTGGTAGCCGTCATCTCTCTTAACTAGCGCAAGCCTGTGACCAAAAATTGTCGTGCACTTGCCAACATTTTTTGCTACATCTTCAAACCTTCGTGACTAGCTATTATTCGTACACTCACACATCAAAATTCTTCTCAGCTCAGATGACCCAGACTTCCACATTGTATACACTAAAAAATAGCTTCATTAATTAATTAATTAAATATTTATTTCTTCTATTTATTAAGTAAATTTTTCAATTTATTTGATACATTCACTATCATCTATTATTCTTATCCTAAGTCTTCTAAATTAGTCTCATTAAAGTGATTTAATTAATTTGTTAATTACACAATCACTAAATATGACTAAATCTCCTAGTCCAGCTCATAGACCTAGTCACTTGACACATCACCTTAGCTAAAATAATTAATTATTAATAAATCATTATCCTCACCCACACATGTCCTATTCCTAAGGGCTATGTGGCCTCATAAGACTTGGTCTCATGACCACATGTCTTCTCCTGCACTAATTCAAGAAGCAATCCCTATTCCTAAGGAGCTTCCCAAGCCACCTCAAAGAGTCCAAGGTGACTCATGGGACACTTGTACCAAGATTCCTCATGAGGAAAAAGTCCTTCCTCCTTCCTCTCAATGGTCTTTGTGAGACACTTGACATGTGTCTTTCCCTTCCACCTTCTTCTCCTCTATGTCAATGTAGGAGGAACATCCTCCCTATTCTTCCTCTCACATTCCAACTATATCCTCCTTTTCCTCAACCCCTTCAACCAAGTCAAATTGTAGCCCTAGGATCTTCCACCTTTCAATCTCCACCCTAGGATTGTGCCACCTAGGCTTAAGTCCTTCAAAAATCTATAAAAGAAGCCCCATTCTCCCCTTGTGAGATAATTGGCAATAGTAACTTTCAAGCACTCAAGCAATTAAGCATCCAAGCATTTAGGCAAGCAATTGAAGTCATTTTCATACCATTCCATTATCCATTAGTTGAATAATCAAGCTCTAGGCCATTTTTCATACAAACCCACTCAATCTCCACACTTTGGTGACATCTTGGGCAAGGAGCTTCAATTGGAACTCTGAGAGCTCAACGCATCCAAAAAATCAAGGCTAGGAGGACAATGGAGACAAGCTACGATGGGTAAGTGAAGGTAAACTTGTTTTAGTTTCATTTGATCATTTGTAATATTCATTGTGTTGCATTTAGATAGATTTATTAGCTTGCAATAGTAGTATTTCATTTATAACTGTAGACAACTAATTTGCATACATTTTTGGCGCCCACTGTGGGGCCCTCCCCACCAAAATTAACATTCTATTTTTAGTTTTCCATGTGAATAATTCTACAGGATTTTCCTGCGCATTCATCCATGATACCTACACATACATCCATTCCTACTGAGTTTATGCTAAACCTGCACATTCATCCCATCACACTATTCTTTCATCCATTTTTGTTACACATATATATATTCTATGCATTGGTTCTATGTCTCTATGCATTCATATGTTGTTTCTGCGCATCCATCATTTTCAGTTGTAAAATTTTTTTTTCTCATCATTCTATTTTTAGCTAACCATCTTAACAGGTTTTTGTTTGTTCTTGTAGTTTTAAGGCTATTTTGCAAGTCGTAAATCTGAAGACCCCAATCTTAAATTATTAACAATTTATTTGTAGGTTCCTAGGGGTTTCCAAAATAAACTATAACCTTCATTTGGGCTTAAAATACAACATGTTTTTCAAATTCATGTGTTTTCTTTAGTTTAGAAAATTTTCTATTGTGTCTTGCTTTTATAGCTAAATTGTAATCCCAGATTATAACAACTTATCCTCTCCCCTCGCCATTTGTGGATCTTGGGTGTAAGAGAAACTGTTATAAACTTTAGAGGGCAATCTTTGGTGTGAAAAGAGGTACTCACCTCAAGGAATGACCCAACCAATAATACGCTAAATCCAAGCCCTTCCAAACCGGTATACAAAAAATCCCATTGTGATTAGTCTCACAGTGGATAGGTGTGAATTCATTGTGGCAACCAAAATATCCTCTAGTACCCACATGGTGCATTAAAGTCCGTACATTGTTAAGGTGAAAATCTTACTTTAAAAGGATTAGAAGAGCCCCCTTAATTGGGAAAATGACTTGATCACAACCACCTAAATGGATGTCCTTACTAAAAAAATTTTTTTAGTGGCCAAAAACCTTTTATTTATTGGTTCAAGGGGTAGCCCAACCTGTAAAGACACCCCACATTACTCACAGTTCATAGTAGAGATAGAAGTTCTTTGGAAAGTAGTGACCCATTGAATTCAGAACTTGGTGTGCCAGAGAAGTGAGTGCACTGTAAGGAGGAGCACATGCCTCCAAGTTCCTAGGTTTTCCACTATGAATTTGCATGGCTAGATTTTACCCAAGTGGGGATTCAACAAATACTGTCCTTGCCAACCTTAAGAATTGTAAGTGTGTTTGTGCATACATATTAGATTAAGTTAGATCAAATCATTTATGTCTTGTGTGTGTGTGTTTATGCATTTTCACTTTGCCAAAAATCATCTGAAAACTACAAAATTTCCAAAAAAAATCCACAAACCATCAAAAACAAAAAAAAATAGAACCTGTGCATATATTACTTTTTGTTGCGCATTTGTCCAATTTTGCTGCACATTTGTTCCTGTGCATACACAACAGAGAGCCTTTGTACAGACCCTCAAGATTTCAAAATCACTTTTTCAGCTACCCATTTTTGTTCTCAGTACAATTCTGGAAACACATTTGATTTTCACAAAACTCTTTGATCCTTAGTTTGACCATTTTCATCATCTTTCTTTCATCCAAAAATCACCAAATTATTCCTCAATCTTAGTAATCTACATTTAAGTGTTGAAACATTACCCTGATTATCATATTTTGGCTTTTGTGAGTTTTTTTTTATCATATTAGGATCTATCATCCTTAATCAAAACTTACCTAGGTCAATATCCCTTGGTTTTTCTTTGTCATATCATAGTGAGATCCATACTTCCTATTGACTTAGATTATCAAGTTACCCTATCTACTTCAACACTTTTGAATCTCTTTCTCACACCTTTTCTATCATCACGTCTTCATATATTTCATCTTTCACCTTTTATGTTTCAAACTTGATCTCAAAAACTCAAACAAACAGTTAATCCAAAATCTGTAGACAAGATGGAAGGAGGCAATAACAATGAGGAAAACCCTTGGTCTGGACTTCCTAAGAAGACTTCAATTTTTACGTCAGATCAAGAACCAACAGATCAAGATTTAAGAGATTCTATGTAAGATGCTAGGTTCTACAATGTCATGGAAACACTTTTGGACATGGATAAGGAGATCTATTTCCTTATGCTTGCTCAACAAGGAGCAAAACTACCCAATGATTTTGATGTCTCTACTCTTAAAGAACAACCTATCACAAACGATCAAGAAATCCCTAGTGGTTCTCAAGAGACACATGCTCGTGGAGAAAAGGAAGACAAGAAAAATATTTCTTTCCAAAACACCCAAGGACCTCCACCACCTTTGGATCCCGTCCTGCAACAAATACAAATGCTTCAACAACAAATTCGTGACATACAAACTGGATCATCAACCAAGAAATATTCCTTGGCTGATATATGTCCCTATCCCTTTGATAATCATTTGGTCATGATTCCATTCCCTCCTCACTTTGAGGTACCAAAATTTGACAAATACAAAGGGAATTTGGATCCATAAGACCACATTCGTGAGTTTTGTGCTGCTTGTATTGAAGTCACCCACAATGACACATATCTTATGCGGATATTTTCATGAAGTTTAGGAGGACAAGCCAAGCAATGGTTCTCCAAACTACCCCCAGTTATCAAATACTTTAATGATCTTATTGTCAAATTTTTGACTCATTATTCATATAATATCAAACAGGAAGTCAATATGCTTGATCTTTGCAATGCACAACAAAAGAATGGAGAACCCTTCCTTACTTTTTTGCAAAGATGGCGTCAATTTTTTGCCAAGTATCCATGAACAATTATTGAACAAGAAAAGATGGATATCTTTGTGCATAACGTTACACAAGAAATGAGCTATAGGTTGCAATTGTAATTTCCTCCAAACTTTAACAAGCTCGTTAAAAATGGAGTCAAAATTGAGGAAGATATGGTTAGAAAAGGTGAGATTAATCTTTACTCCAAGGAAAATGTTGGACCTTCAAATTCAAATCCCAGCAACAACAATAATGACAAGTCCAAATTTTGGAACAAAAATAAGAACATTGTCAATGATGGGATTGTGGACAATCGACATGTTAAACCAACACAACCTATTTTGAATCTCACAAGAAAAGCCAATGCTGCTCAACCTACTCATAGAAATCAAAGTGAAAATTAGAATACCAACAAAAATTCATTAAGATTACCCTTTATGCAAGGTAGAAGAACTTTTACTCCTTTGGGTGAATCTCTTGAATCTTCATTAAGGAAGTTGATCACAAAGAAACTCATTACACTTCCTAAAACTAGAGATTTTGAACCTAGGGTGAAGCCTTCTTGGTGGAATGATAAATATTATTGTGAATTTAATAGAGGGAAAGGTCACAAAACCAATGATTATCAACTACTGAAACATGTGATACAAGACTTGATTGAAAGTGGATAAATTAGTGTTGATGGACATACCTCAAATGAGTCACATACGACTTTTAAAGATCCCCTTCCTGAACATGAGAAAGGAATTTCTTCCAATGCTAAGGGTGATAATCAATTGAACTACAATACCACATCCTATAAGTATGTAAATCACATTTTTGAATGCCATCCTTCCCAATACTATGCCAATGTGATTACTATCAAAGAAAAGAGTCAACCAACTAATGTCACTATTCGAGCCCAATCCAAGGTTACTCTTTAAGGTGTCTCATCCAAACCTAGAACCTATCAGAACAAGACTGTCTATGTTCCAAAGTCCATGCCAAATGCTTCCAATCAATAAAATCTTTTGGATCAATTGAAGAAAACACCAGCCCAAGTATCTATACTCAAGTTTTTGCGTCTGTCACCTTCTCATGAGGATATTCTTGAGAAAGCTCTCTTAGAAACCAATGTTCCTAAAAATCTAGATCAAGCCCAATTCCAAGCTATGGTGGGACATTTAACAACTCCACATTACCTATCCTTCACTGAGCATTATGATCTATCCATTAATCAACCACATAATTCTCCACTCCATATAGAAGTCCTTGTGCAAAATCATAAAATCAAAAGAGTACTAATAGATGGAGGAGCTGGCTTGAATATATGCACTTTAAAACTAGTTCTTGCATTGGAATTTTCTGAAAATGTTGTAGATCAAAAGAATAAAATCATAATTAAATCTTATGATGAAGAAGAGAGGTCATCCAAGGGATCTATTGGTCTTCCTATCAGAGTCGTTCTTATAGTCAAAGATGTACATTTTCAAGTCCTTGATATGGATCTAGCATATAACATTCTTTTGGGGAGGCCTTGGATTCATTCTATGCAAGTTGTGTCATCAAATTATCATTAGTGTTTGAATTTTCCACATAATGGTCAAGAAATAACTATCAAAGGAGATCCAGATCCTTTTCAGTATTGCAATACTGTGAAGACAACACTTGGTACCCTATAATCATGTTGGATCTTCTATAACAACACCCATTGATCCAAGTAATGAAGCATCAACCTATAAATCTAATGGAATCAAAATAGACATAAGAGAACAAAGTATGGGAGAATACACTTTGGATCAAACTTTATGTATCACAGAGTTACCCTTATCTCCTAAGTCATATGGAAAATCTTTGATTATCAAACAACAATCAGAAGCTCCTTCTATGCCTGTTTATGGCACATTTATAAGTGGGGGCACTATATCAAAAGAGGTAGCTAAGTGTAATGCTAATCATTTGTTTAAACACCATAAAGATCAAGAAGATGAAAAACATGAGTATATATCACCCTATGTATATGGTAAGGGATATACTTTGTTGCAAAAGATGGGATATCAAGGCAATGGACCTATAGGGTTGCAAAGAGAGGGTGTTATAAAACCAATTCTAAAAAAATCCAAATTACCAAAGAGACACCAAAGGATTAGGATACAAAGGAGAAGGACCAAAGGAATATAAAGGTAAAGAAAAGATTACACCTTTCTACAATAATTCTAAGGCTCCTACATTAGAGTTCCTAAAACATGGCATGTATGTAGATCCAGAAAAGAAAAAGATAGCGACATAAATCATTAACAGACTTAGGGATGATGATGATGATGATTCTAATGCTTATGAATGGGATTAATTATCTGACTATACCAAAGAGATAGGAGTTGATGTTGTCCATACCTATAGTAACAATTATCATGAGGGGGAGAGTTCAAGAATGGAACCATTGGGATTAGATTAGCATGATACTACTCTTGGCGATTGTGAGGAAAGTGAGAATTATCTTGTGATAGACAATTCAGATGAGAGTATGGAAATAGACCTTTCTAATACAATCATAAACTTTGATAATTTTTCCATAATTACCATCTCAACCTTTGAAATTGAACCAAATGAAATTGAACCAAATGATCCAATACCCCTTATTCACCCACAACTTATAGCTTGGGATTCTCCCAATAATATAGAACTTGATGTTTTCCATAATGATGACGCAATTATCGACTATCTTGGAATCAAAGATCATCTACCACTAGGAGATGATAAGGCGGGATTTCCAATAGAACTCAATGACTTGGCTTATTTTGGAGAGGGTTCCAATCCTTTCAGTCATAAAAATGTAAAAAAAGTAAAAGATCTAATGGTGAAAACCACTCAGTGGCAGTGTTAGATCCTAAAAAATTAAAAAGAAAAGACGTATCTGAGGGTGAAAACCTCTTTGAGGTTCCTAAAGATGGAAGGATTGACACTCTCCCCAATTATATGTATTGAGAAAAATCTACAATACTTATTGAACCAGCGTTGCCTCTCAACATTGGAATGGAGGAGTCCCCACGTATTCTGAAAATAGAAGCATCCTTAACAAAGTCAGAGAAAGAAGCCTTTTCATAATTTTTCAAAGAAAGACAGGTCATTTTTTTCCAGTCTTATGCTGATATACCTGGGCTAGATCCTAATCTTATTATGCATCATTTGTCTATTGCACCTGAAATCAAGTCAGTAAAGCAAAACCTCAAAAAAAATGCATCCTCACATTGCACTTATGGTCAAAGTAGAATTAAATAAATTACTAGATGTTGGATTCATTTGAGCCATTGATTATGCTGAGTGGATTTCCAATATTGTACCAGTATCCAAGCCAGACAAGTCTATCAAGATTTGTATAGATTTTTGAGATCTCAATAAGGCTTTTCCTAAAGATGACTTTCCATTACCTAATATTGATATTATAGTTGATTTGACGGCTGGCCATGAGATGTTATCCTTAATGGATGGTTTTTTGGCTATAAATAGATCAAGATTGTGCCAAAAGACTACCTTTGCATGTCCTTGGGGCATATATTGTTGGAATGTGATGCCTTTTGGACTCAAAAATGCCGGTGCAACTTATCAGAGGGCTATGACCACAATCTTTCATGACATGATACATACCATAATGGAAGATTATGTTGATGATATCTTAGAAAAATCCAAGAATAGAGATGGTCATTTAAAAGTGTTGGATAGAATATTCACTCAGATGGAAAAGTACCAGATTAGACTCAATCCAAAGAAATGTGCATTCAGAGTTACATCAGAAAAATGGTTAGGGTATATTGTCTCAGCTAAGGGCAGAGAAGTTGATCTAGAAAAAGTTAAGGAAATAATGGAGATGGATTCCCCTACGAATATCAATCAATTAAGATCTTTACAAGGATGCCTCCAATCAATTAGAATATTTGTTTCTCAACTAGCAGCCATAAGTCATCCTTTTCAACACCTGTTACATAAGGACATATTATTCAAGTGGGATGATAAGTGTGAAGAAGCCTTCACTAAGATCAATAAATATTTAGCAAATCCTCCTACTCTTATGTGACCGATTCTAGGCAAACCACTCTTTCTCTATATTTCAGCTATAGAAGTCTCGCTCGGTTCTCTTTTAGCCCAACAAGATCAAGAAGGTAAAGAGAAAGCTATATATTACATTAGTCATACCCTTGTGGGATACAAGTTAAATTATTCACCAATTGAATGAGCATGTCTAGCAGTGGTCTTTGCTTCACAAAAGTCGCGGCATTACATGTTTTCTAATTCCATCAAGCTTATTGCAAAGATTGATCCTTTGAAATACCTTTTGAGTAAGACAAAATTGACAGGAAGATTGGCTAAGTGGGTTATGTTACTTAGTGAATTTGATATTGATTATGTGGATTGAAAGGCCATCAAGGGACAAGTAATTGCAGATTAATTAGTTGAGGCACAACTAACAGATGATTAGCCTATACATACAAAATTTCTAGATGCACATATCTTGACATTATCTACACAAATATGGAAGTTTTACTTTGATGGATCATATACTCAACATGGTTCAGGAGCTAGAGTGTTATTTGTTACACCACAAGGATATACAATACCAAAGTCTTACAAGTTACTCTTTCCTTGTACAAACAACATAGCCAAGTATGAAGATTTGATGATTGGGTTGAATATGGATTTGCAATGGAAATTGACTAAATTGAATGTCTATGGAGACTCCCAATTGATTATGAATCAAGTTAATAATGAATACCAGACCAAAGATGAAAATTTGTTACCATATAAGCATATGGTGGATGAATTTAAACAATATTTTTCACTCATTACCTTTGAAAAAATTCTAAGACATGAAAATAAGGCTACAAACGCTATGGCTACAATTACTTCTCTATTTGATGCAGAAGATACCAAAGCCCATTTTGAGTTCTTAGTGGAATCTTTGGCTTATCCTGAGTATGATGATCCTGATACAAGTATCATATGACATATTATCGAACAAGATTCCCCTACCTACAGAAAGATATATTCCTACCTAAAAGATAATATCATTCCACTTGACTTATCCAAAAACCAAAAATGAACCTTTTTACGCCAAACCTCTCACTATCTCCTAATATTTGTCACCCTATATCAGTGAGGTCTTGATGGTACTCTTTTACAATGTCTTGAACATGATGAAGATCAAACTGCCTTACAAGACGTACATGAGGGTATTTATGGAACACATTTGAGTGGTCCTTCCTTGGATAAGAATCTCATGTGTATGGGTTACTACTGGCCTACTATGGAGACATATTCCTTTCATTTTTCTAGGAAATGCAAGAAATCTCAAATATATGGGAATCTTATTCATGCACTGGCACAACAGCTTCATCCTTTTACAACTACATTACCATTCAGTCAGTGGGGACTCAACCTCATGGGCACAATTCACCCTCCATCTTATAATGGCCATAAGTACATTATAACCAAAATTAATTATTTTACCAATTTGATTGAAGTTGTTCCATTGATCACTGCCATAGGCAAATAGGTTTCCATGTTTATCCTTAGTTATATCATTTGCAGATATGGTATCCCTATGCATCTTATTATTAATTATGGGAAGAAATTTCAAAATCAAGATATGGATGAACTATGTGCTAAATTCCACATCACCCACCATTATTCCACCATTTATTACCCCCAAGGTAATTCTCAAGTTGAGGCGTCCAATAAAACCATTGTCAAAATCCTTCAAAAGACAATCAATGACGCTGGCTGTGACTGGCATGTCCAATTGAATCCTTCCCTATGGCCTTATCACACTTCCATCTATACTCCCACTAGAGCTACAATGTATTCCCTATTCTATGGTTCTTAGGCTATTCTTCCCCTCGAGGTTGAGTTACCTTATCTTCATGTGTCCCTGAAAGATTTGATTCCAGATCAAGAATATAGAGTTGTGCGATTAACTGAATTAGAATTGTTGGATGAACATCATCAAAGAGCCTTTGATCACTTGAAGGTATGTCAGTAGAGGATGTCTCATTATTATAATAGTAAAGTGAAACCCAGAGACTTTCATGTGGGTGATTTAGTCCTTCATGAGAATCCTAAAAATCAGCAGCATCGTGAGAAGAAGGGCAAGTTTGAACCTAACTAGTTAGGTCCTTTTGTGATTATAGTAGTTTATGGCTCTCGAGCTTATTAGTTGTCTATGTCTAAGGAAGATCTCTTGGATGAGCCTCTTAACAGAAAGCACCTCAAAAAAATTTATGCTTGAAATCTCAGTGCAAGGGGTATGCTAAAAAATTAAAAAAAAATCATAAAGATCAAAAAAATCAAAAAAATCAAAAAAACCAAAAATTGCAAGAAAATTGCAATAAAAACATGTGGTGAAAACCTAGAAACAGGTGCCATTTGTGACAAGGTAGCTCCTCTCTCTATTAGGATTCTTCTAGCACATCATCCTATTTGTATATACCCATAAAAAAATGGCTATTCAAGTCACCATTCGCCTTGTAAATATCATAATAAAATGGCCAATATATGATTACCCTATCCATTGTATAAATCCCTAATAAAACCCCATCATAGAGTGGTCTATTGTCTTGGTCTTCATCTTAGTCCAATGTGTCTTTCTTCACCCATAATAAGTCAATCCATCACCTAGCTGGGGGCATGTCCTCGACCTAGTTTGAAGTGGATCTATGATAGTCACGACCCTTAGAGGACAGAATGGAGTATTTTCATGAGATGAGCAAACACGATCAATTGTTCTTACACAATGCTATTCTAATCATGATTCATAATCTGTGACCTATCTTTCGAAATGTGACTGTTTATCTATACATTTGCAACAACATCACACTGACTAGACTAATAAATAAACCTAACTCTATCTTTTGGCAAAAAAATGTATATTCATGGCAAGAATGTTAGAATGATTTGTTATAAGATTATGCATTCATATATGGATTTTGTTGTTATCATGTTTCCTATGCTATTTCGGGATATCTTTGACATGAGTTTAAAACTCCAAATATGTCATTGATTAGGATAGCCTGGATGGGACATGATATTTTCTTTGATTACTATTTGTGGGATATTTTCCAATGAAGTCGAAGGAACAAATAATTGGGGTGTCTGTGCGTAAGTGCCTTCATCTGTTTAATAAGTATTGACAACATAAAAATATGTTGTTATGAGAATACTATTGATGGTGATACGCCACACATACCTTGACTCCAAATATTTGTTCCCCGATGGAGGGGGGATATTCCTTGTTTGTTATGCAAATGAAACTCAGGACATCTCAGTTCAATTATACCTAGATGCTTGTCAAGTTTTCTATATTAAACTCCATGCAAGAAGTGCTCAGGTCATCCTAGTTTAATTATACCATGATGCTTCCATCTTCTTGCAACATAATGATCTCAATGATTAAAAATAACTTCCAATAGTTATGAAGTTCTAAGATGTTTCGTGGAGTTGTGGAGATACTCATTTCACATATCATTTTTCATTACATTTAATAGATTTTTTTTGCATACTCATGCTCCTTTTATAGGGCTCTGTAGGATATCTTTCTTAGATCACCTTTTATCTTTGTCTATTCTTATTGTGTTGGACACATTGTTGTTTAAAATTGAGGACATGTCGGGTAACAAAAATATAGCATTTATCATGGTTCATTATGTATATATCCTTAGTTTTCTTTGTTAAGATTATTCATTTGTATATAACCATTTATATTTACATGCATATTTTGATCATTTTATTTTATCATAGTTGTCATTTCATCACATTATAGGTCATTATATTAGTACCATCATTATACCTTTCATTTTATATCATTATAAAATATCATTCATTTGTTATCCATTTTCCAATATCATCATTTGATCATTCCTTATCATATTCATGGTCATTATTTAGTATTATCATTTTTGTTTTCTCATTACGTTCATTATCATTTGTTTCAATCATTATTATTCATCCATCTATTTGAAATTCATTCATCTACCATTAGTCATTATATGATAAATCATAAACATTATGCATCCACATAGAGATAGTTCGTTACATCACTAGTCATAAAGTAAAATGCATATCAAAGTCATTCATCACATCTTGCATATGTCAATATCCACACACACACACACACACACACACACACACATATATATATTATCATAAAAAATGCATCATAGAAGTAATCATACTAGAACTGCTTCATATAAAAATTCCATCATCAAGAGTCTATAAAACAAAAATAACATGTTCAAATGTCCAATGATATCTCATAAAATAACCATGTGTCCATAATTTTCCATCAAGTCTACAATGATAATACAATAATGATACAATGATGACATACAAATAAAGTGTATATCAAAAATCTAAGATCCACTGCCTCCAGACTCTATCTGTCGATGTCTATGTGCTACAATAGAAGGCCTTACTGCTGATGGATCTCCAAAATCTGATGGTGGTCTCAGTGGGTGTGATGATGTGCCTCCACTGCCAACTAACTCATGTCTCTAATGTATTGTTGTCCTAACTACATATGAGCTCTCTCTAAAGCTCCCAGTCCATTGATCTCAAGGAACAACCTGTCTATATGCCTCCCTCCAGTAGGTGATCTCCCTACCAGCTTGCATCATCATCTGAAGACTATCAGTTTGAGGCCCCAATGTCTCTATAGACTCAAGCTCATCTATTAATGTCTCTACCTCTCCTAACAACTCTATGGTGGTATCTCTCATCTGTCTAGCCTCTTCAACCTCCCCCTTTAATCTCTCTACCTGTCTCTCTAATCCCGGGACATGGTCAGCCTGTACTCGTGTCTTTGCTAGTCTGACTAACAATGCATCAATGTCTATGTCCTCCTCCTCTGCTACATCCATCTATAAATAAGGATCCTGGCCCTCGCCACCCATCTCTACATTTGTACATCATCCCCAATATCGCACATATACTTGTCATGTCTGTCATCATGTATGATTCTTCCTCATACCACTCTCTCCTGGCAGAGTATCACATCTACCTCATCCTGTACCTATCCTTCTTGTATTGGTACATGTACCTGTACCATGGGATCTACCTATATCAGGATAGCTGCTAGTATCTGTATAGGTGGCTAGAATCCCACTTGTCTAGCCGGAAGTGGAACCAAACCCCGCGGTCTGACACCTCTACCTCTCATCCGAGGTCTCTCTCTATCCCCCCTCCCTTTATCAGGACCATCCCCTTTGTCACCTCCATAATCTCCATCATCATCACCACCTCTGCCTCTCCCTTGGCCTCTCCCATCCTAGCCTCATCGCTTGTCTTGGTGTATATCCTCAGCATCTCTCTATGGTGGTCTCTCCGCTGGATCTGTCAATCTCAAGAATGGATGATCCCTGAGATGTCTCTCATAATCTATCTTCATACCTGGGTCTACAACCCCCTGTCTCATCAACCATGCCTAAAATGGCATGTCCAAGATGTCCTACCTCACAATCTTATATGAAACCATAAGCCCCCAGTCTCGTCTCTCCTGGTGGGTACATGCAAACTCTGTCACCCCCTGTGGCATCCCCTGGATCCTGCCAAATTGATGTAGGACCCAGCTCACAACCTATCTCTCTATAATGTAGGGAGTCCTCCCTATCAACCACCAAGACTCAAAGAAGTATCTGAGCTGACGCTCGTCCTCCCATGGCTCACATCCCAGGTAGGTTCTCCAGATCATAGAATCAACAGTATCAAAAGTATACCTCCAAAAATCCAATCATCCCAGCTTACACTGAGACTAGATATATGCATATAGAAATATGAATGGCTTCCCAGCACCTCAAAATCTAATAGATGTGGGTCGTGTGATCGCTATGTGCTCCCATGCCCATACATGAAGCAAAGTGACACCAGCTAATAAAGATGCTCCCCTCTGGTATACCACCTGATGAAGATCATGATAAAGATGCACCATCAAGCACACCCCCAAGAAAAATGGGTCCCCTCCTCCATCATCCTCTGTATTGTGTGGCCCCAACCAACTACAAAGCCATGTGATCTTTGGTCTAGATAGACATATCCTCTGATCGCTCTAGCCAAAACAACCGGTAGTGGCTCATATAGCTCTACCATATCCTCCAAGATGATCTATGTCTCATCTATATCATCATCATCAAACACTGCTCTGCACTCAGCCATACCATCGTGCCGATCATACTGCACCAGCTCTCCTATGATGGGTATCCCTAAGATGCGATAAACATCCTCTAGTGTGACTGTCACCTCTCTTGTCAGGAGACGAAAGGTACTCATCTCTGAGTGCCATCTCTTAGCAAGTGCGGTCAGCATTCCTAGGTTCACTCAAATCTCGGGCATGTAAATCACATGGAATAGTCTGGTCACCCCAATCAGTACTCTGTCGGTCTCTGACACCACTAGTCTCAGACTCTGTGTTAGAGGATACCTCTCCCATGACATCAAGACATTAGTAATATCCTCCTATCATCAAAAATCAAAAAATCAAACTATTAGGTTTTGATCAAACTGATCTATCTATCCTATCTTATCAATCAAACACATGTTTATCACATGTATCAAAAGATAATTCTATCAATTATCTACAAACAAGATGGTTTACTAGCGACCATGCTACAATGTTGCCTATATTGATAGAAATTGATAAAAAATGCAATGTCGACCAGATCATATTGGCTTATCGATATCAAGTTTGACCTAATTGACTTGTTAATTTATCCACATTCTATCATTTGCAATAAATGTGCAGCACAAAAAAATGCTTGTGTAGAACCCCCTGACCCTTGCGCAGAAAACACATTTGCGCAACTATCGCACACATTCACACAACCAATTTTGTCCAATGCGTAGAAATCACATTTGCACACATTTTCTTTATAAATGCACCACATACAATTATCCTCCCATGCATGTGTAGGTACCCTAAACATATGCGCAGTTTATTGCACAAACATGGCCAGTTGTTGTGCATTCATGCGCCACAACTATGCATACATGCACTGCAATTGTGCATTTGTTCTTCACCTAAGAACAAACAAATTTTCTATCCTAACCTATGGTTTAATCTACCCTAAACATGCTACACATCACCTCCAAACATGCAAAAATTCATAAATTGATGAAGCGGGATGAATCACCTACCAGCTCTCCAGAATCTGGAAGCCTCTGGAAGCATCTAACCCTCTCAAAGTGATGATCTGCAAGCGGGAATGACATATTTAGCTCTGGTCTTCTCTCTCCAAGCTCCTATCTCCAAATGAAAAGTGTGCACAATGATCCTATAGTGGACCCTTTGGCCCTATATATAGCCTATGGACCCATTTTTCTTGATGTATGGACCCTACCTATCGAAATCTCTTTGCTTTACCCTATTTTCCCATCGTTTCTTCTGAATCTTTTCGTGAGATTGATTGGAAAAAAAAAAACACAATCAAAATTTTTTTCAATCAATCTCTCGAGGGGGCATGAATAGGTCGCTTTCGTCGACATTGTCTGGGGCAGGGGCAAAAGGCTTGATTTTTCTTTGAAACAATGTGACCAACACATTATTTCAAAGAGGGGCAAAATGTATACGCTAAAAAATGGCTTCATTAATTAATTAATTAAAAATTTATTATTTAATTAATATTTATTTCTTCTATTTATTAAGTAAATTATTCAATTTATTTGATACAATCACTATAGTCTATTCTTCTTATCCCAAGTCTTCTAAATTAGTCTCATTAAAGTGATTTAATTAATTTGTTAATTACACAATCATTAAATATGACTAAATCTCCTATTCTGCCTCGTAGACCTAGTCACTTGACACATCACCTTGGCTAAAATAACTAATTATTATTAATTATTAATAAATCATTATCCTCACCCACACATGTCCTATTCCTAAGGGCTATGTGGCCTCATAAGACTTGGTCTTATGACCACATGTCTTCTCCTACACTAAGTCAAGAATCAATCCCTATTCCTAAGGAGATTTCAAGCCACCTCAAAGAGTCCAAGGTGACTCATGGGACACTTGTACCAAGTCCTCATGAGTAAAAAGTCCTTCCTCCTTCCTCTCAATGGTCTTTGTGAGACACTTGACATGTGTCTTTCCCTTCCACCTTCTTCTCCTCTATGTCAATGTAGGAGGAACATCCTCCCTATTATTCTTCTCACATTCCAACTATATCCTCCTTATCCTCAATCCCTTCAACCAAGTCAAATTGTATCCCTAGGATGTACCACCTTTCAATCTCCACCCTAGGATTGTGCCACCTAGTCTTAAGTCCTCCAAAAATCTATAAAAGGAGCCCCATTCTCCCTTTTTGAGATAATAGGCAATATTAAATTTCAAGAATTCAAGCATTCTAGAGATCAAGCAATCAAGAATCCAAGCATTTAGGAAAGAAATTGAAGTCATTTTCATACCATTCTATTATCCATTAGTTGCATAATCAAGCTCTAGGCCATTTTTCATACAAACCCACTCAATCTCCACACTTTGGTGACATCTTAGGTAAGAAGCTTCAATTGGAACTCTGAGAGCTCAACACATCTAAGAAACCAAGGCTAGGAGGACAATGGAGACAAACTACGATGGGTAAGTGAAGGTAAACTTGTTTTCGTTTCATTTGATCATTTGTAATCTTCATTGTGTTGCATTTAGATAGATTTATTAGCTTGCAATAGTAGTATTTAATTTATAACTATAGACATCTAATTTGCATACACACATGTCACCCCATCGCTCACTCATAGTCACCTGCTGATCATTTTATTATGCCTTGCGAGCCCGCAACCACCGCAGATCTCTCCTCCTGGCCTAGACACATGGCACCATCTCGCACACTCGTGGCCCCTTTCAGTACATTCCATTTCATCCATGACTACGCGATAATGTGCCAACTAGCACTCTTAGCCCCACATTCCACTTTCTCTGATGTTTGACTGGCCCTCACCACCATGTGTCGCACAGACTCTCACTCGAAGCTCATATTGTTAACCACCACTAAGCAGCATGAGTTCACAACACAAACTGCTAGCCAGTAGTCACACTGTCACTGCTTATCTTCTTGACTGCATGCCTATTTTGTGACTGTGCAACAACCACTTGTCTCCCACTCATGCCCATTTCATGCTATCTTTATTGACTACTGCGAGTGAACACCAACCCACCTCCTGGCACTTTCTAACATGAGCCCACCAAAACATCCTTCTCTATCCCTTAGCTGGCCATCCATGCCACCGCCCATCTGCTGAGCCATTTGTCAAAATCTGTATGCCTTTTGCCACTTAACAATTGAGTGCTCAATTATAAAAACATGAAGAACTTCCCTAGCACAACCAATGTGGGACAAAGAGCCTTAGGCACCTCTAACCATAGATAAACATGTGGTGACATGTTGCGATAGCTTGAATACTAGATGTCGAGCAACTTTCCCCTTAAGGAAATACATCGGTCGTCAGATCAACTTCAAGTTGCATCACATTAATCTCTTCTTCACCATTGTGCTGGGCCTACCATGTGCCATGTGTCATTCAAGCTTAATGGCTTAAAGGTTAGATCATGTGCATCTCATCACTAAGCCTTTAAGCCGACTGTTAGATCTTCTACAACTTGCTTTCCTTTTAACCTTTTCTCTTTAGACCTCAGTCAGGTCCACTGGGACATGTGTTCTACAAGCTTAATGGCTTGATTGATAGATCTCAATCATCTCAGCTTTAAGTCATTAAGCTAACCATCATATCTTCTCAAACCTATTGTTTCTTTACTACCTTTCTTTACCTAGGACCCATGACGTCATATGGAGGACATATGTCATGATGGCTTGATGGCTTGATTGCTAGATCAACTGCATCTTTTCTTTAATTCATTAAGCCAACCATTGGATCAAGATTGAGTTGCATGACACATGATGAGGGTAAAGTATTTTTGGGGATGAAAACTTAGGAAATATTTAAAACCCCTCTAGGAAAATACTTTAGGGAATAACATGGCCCCTTCGATGAAAACTTAAAAGACATGATGTAAGAAACTTAAGTTACTAAAAATTAACTTCATTTTATAACAACTCATGAGGTTTTAGGGTTTAAGTAAGATTTTTCATAAATTTAAACCAAGGGTTTTAGGGCTTTAGACCAAAGATCTAATAAAATTTGTAGAGACCAAAGGAAAAGTTATGGAGCCATGAAATTTTTTGAATGGGTCTAACAGACTATCCAAAACACCTCTGATTTGGATATCTCTAAGGCTGTAACTCACTTTTCCTATCTGAATGAGGCAAAAACAAAGAAACTGTCAGCAAGAAATGGATGGTTGTTTGATGAGTCAATTTCTATGGAAAAGGATAGAGTGAAGGGCCTAATATATATCAAGGTATTACAAGAGCAAGTGGAAGCTCTAAATAAGTAGTTGGAAGAGGCCTACAAAGCTCTTCCTCCTCTAGCTCAAGAGGTTGCAGCTATGCAGACTAATGTCACTGAGGACCTTCCATAGGAAACAAAGAAAATGGAAAAGGACATGAATGAGGTTTCCCTATCTGCATTGTTAAATATCTTGCAGAATAGGATATATATTCTAAAGGGAAAATTGGATGTAGTGCACAAGGCATACATCAAGTTGTCTGGTCTAGAAAAGTAAATAAAGGACCAAATTGTAACCCTGGACCGACTATTCAGTGTATGGTCAGGAAGGTGACCTTTGTTTGAAAGGTTAGAGGCACTAAAACATCACAGGGAATATCTTCCCGAATTAGTGTGCTAAGTGGGAGAGTTGATAGAGAAAATTGGCACATCTTTATCCTTTTTCAAAGGGAAATCAAATCAAGTCCAAGCAAGGCTAGGCATGTTTGGTCCTAATTTCAGTAGATTCATCCCTCAGATCAAAAGAGAAAATGATGAGATAAAATATTTTGAGGAATGGAGAGGAGAGTTTGACACCTTGTTTCCTAAGAAGGAGGCTTTCCTGATAGAAGAAAATGTGTCAAATATGGATATATTTAATAAAGTCTTAGATGAAGCATTTAAAGCTGAAACAGACTTTGTCAAGTTTGTTATAGATGTAAAGGCTATTACTTGTGATAGGTTGGAAATATAGTTGAAGAAGTTATAGATTATTAAAATCTTCAATCGGAAAACAAAGGATGAGGTCACACTTTGGGATAGCAGCACCAAGCCCAATAAGAATAAGCCAACAACAATTGATCTGGATGTAATAGATGAGGAGTGAATAGCACTTGGCACCTGATCAATGAGCATAAGGAGGGTAATCATCATCAAGACTAGTGTAAGTTAGCTTGTATTAGCAGTCACTAGGTCTCATAACAACTTTCAAAGGTTACCCTGAATATCTACGGACAAAGGTGCCAACTGCTAAAGATTTGAAATGATTGCAAATCAACTACTCAAGTTCTATTCTTCCACCGACTAAAATTGTAACTTCCTTTTTGTCTTTAGTGTTTTTTTCTTTCCTAGCCATCTAAAGCTTTTTGCATCCTGTTTCTTTCAATATTCCAAGATGGATAGTGTATACTATAAGTAGCAAGATGTATTGTATTGTAAAGGATGGTGAATTCACAACTGTGAGGCAGATTTCTAAATTTTGTCTAGTTTTAAAGCTTTTTGTCATTCTAAATGTATTGAATAGAGATATTTTAATAAAATACAATGGATTTTCTTGTTTCATATCTATGATTTCTTCAAGTGTTTTTATTTTATTTCTTTTGTATTAAATCTGTGAGGCATTTTAAATACACTAGTTATAAGGTAACTATGGAATTGTTTTTAAGTTTCTTTCAAGGGAAGAATAATTCTTAAGGGTAGTTTCAAAGGGTTAAATGTTTGCATAGGAATTTGATACATAGATATGGGAATGAGAAGATTACTTGTAAGGCATTTCATCTAAGTTATAAATGTGTTTGCATTAAGAAGTTTCTGTGAATGTATATTTCATTTGACTCTTTGCCCTGGATTAGGCACTAGTCTAGATTTGAATAGTAGTTATCACCATCAAACATTAAATTCTAGAACACCTTTTAAGTTTATGTTGATGAACATAGATGTTTATCATTTTTATTTAAATAATACAAGTAATTTATTAATTCCTTGAAGAGTGAATAATTAGGTCAGCCTGTCTGAGTTAAGAGCTCAAAGAGAAGAAGGATGAGAATCCTTATTACACTTGTATTTACTATTGTCAAGTACATCCTTTGGCTTGTAAAGTTCTTCATAAGACTAGTGATTAGCATTCATAGGACTTGTTAGTTGCAGTAAACACAAATAACAAAATAGTGTAAACCCTTGATCCATTGTCAAATTTACTGAGAAGTAGTAAGTTGAAAAAGGTACACCCGCCTGAGTGTATGAAGCTCAAAGTAGAAGGAGGATCAAATCCTCATCAATTAGAATTTTCCTTATTTGAATCAAGTCTTGGGAATCATAGAGTCAAGAATTGATCCTTAATAAAGGTTCTACAAGAAAAATCTCTAACACATTCCTTGAACAATTTTTGGTTGTGTTTCTTGATGTTATATTGATATATTCTCAGAATGAGAAGGAGAATGAGGAGCACTTGAGGCAGGTATTGCAGTGCTTGAGAGATAATCAGTTGTATGAAATTTTATCTAAGTGTGAATTATTTAGATTAGATTTATGATACCTAAGACATGTTATTTCAGGTGATGGGATATTAGTTGACTCATCAAAGATCAGATACATTGTGGATTAGCCAACGCCAACCACTGTGACTAAGGTCACAAGTTTCATGGGATTAACAAGATATTATAGATGCTTTGTTGAGGGATTATCTAGAGTAGCACACACTATTACATCCCTTTGATCAAAAGGGAATAAATTTGAGTGGAAAGAGAAGTGCGAGAGGGAATTTTAAGAACTCAAGAAAGCACTTACCAATGAACCTATCCTTGTTGTGCTAGATCCTGTAGCAAATTTTGTGGTATGCACAGATGATTCCTTTGATGGTTTGGGAGCAATAACTATGTAGGGTGTTCAATCCGTCACATATGAGTATGGGAAACTTAAGACTCATGAGATTAACTACCCTACCCATGACCTTGAGCTTGTAGAAGTGGTGCACACACTAGTGAGATGGAGACACTTCCTCTTAGGACATCAATTTGAGATTCATTCAGATCACTAAAGTTTATAATATATGTTTACTCATTTGAACCTAAATGCTTGTTAGATAAGATGGATGGAGTTCCTTTGTGAGTATGATTTTGATGTTCACTACATCAAGGGGAAAGAGAACATAGTCACAGATGCATTGAGTAGGAGACATCATGAGATATATTCCATATTCGTAGACACAAATTTGAGGGATCGCATATTATATCACTTGCATGAGGATGAGTGGTATGTAGAGGTTTTTCAAGTAGTTAGATCTTAGAAATACCTAAAGGGGAAGTATGATCATTTTTTGTTGGATTCTGATGGACTATTTTGTCAGAGAGGAAACATTTATGCACCTTCTTTCAAGAAACTATGAGATTTCATTATGATAAAGGATCATAAAGAAAATTATGCAACACATCCTGGGGTAAAGAAGATACATGAAAATTTGAGGGAGTTGTCTCACTGGTCAGGCATGAGGAAACACATTGTTAATTTAGTATCTTGATGCCTTGGGTGTCAGAGAGTTAAGATGGAATACCGCCATCCAGGTGGATTACTTCAGCCCCATGAGATACTTGATTGGAAGAAGGATACTATTTCCATTGATTTCATGATTGGATTTCCTATGTCATCTTGTCACCATGATGCCATCATGGTGACGGTTGAAAAGTTAACCAAAGTGGCTCACTTCTCCCCCATCCGGACTACATTTGCAGCACTAGCAATAGCACAAGTGTTCTTGTGGGTTATTTTCAGACTTCATGGTATTCCCCGTAAGATCATTTTCGATAGGGATTCCCTCTTTACATCTTCCTTTTAGAGGGAATTACATGAAGCTTTGGTCACCAAATTCAACTTTAGCACAACCTATCATCCAAAAATGGATGGTCAGATAGAGAGGGTTAACCAAGTGTTAGAGGAAATGTTCCACATATATGTTATGGACCATTAGATGAGATAGGATGATTACCCACACTTGGTAGAGTTTTCCTATAATAAAGGACATCATGCATTCTTGGAGATGCCATCTTTTCAAGCCTTGTATGGTAGACCATGCAGGACACCATTGAGTTGGGATCATGTTAAGGATATAGTAGCTATTGGGCCAGAGTTAGTTCAAGATATGGAGAAACAGGTGAATTTGATTAGACAACACCTTAGAGAAGCTCAGGATAGAGAGAAAAAGTATAAAAATGCAAAGAGGATAGATCATAGCTATATGGTTGGTGCCAAAGTATTCTTGAGAGTACAGTTGCATAAGAGTCCAATTTGTTATGGAAATGGCTCTAAGTTTCACCTCACTTTGTTGGACCATTTGCTTATCATCTAGCTTTTCCACCTATTATTTCAATCATCCATGATTTTTTCCATGGTTTTGTACTAAGAAAATATATTTACAATGAGTCTCATATCATATATTTGGATGCCTTGCAGGTGGAGTCAGACAGGCAGCTAGCTATGGAGCCCATTCACATTTTAGCTCGCAGAATGTTGGCTCTTTGAGGCTGAGATATGGACCAAGTTAGGGTCTAATGAGATTGTTATGACGAGGTTAAAACATCATGGGAGGATGTAGCATAGATAAGATATTAGTACCCCCATATTTTTTATGAAATCCAGGAGGAAGTTCATGCTTAGAGGAGGAGGGTGTGAGGCCATACCCTGAGCTCATCATAACACTTCATTTATTTTCATGATAGAATTATTATTCGATATAATATTTTGATACATGATCTATTTAGACCCTATTTGATAGGTGAGTTGATATAATTAGATGTGATGTATTCCATTTTATGTTGATTTCAACTTGTTGAAGTAGAAGGTGAATGAACAAATGGTATTAGCTTTACCTGATTTCAATAAGGTATTTCAAGTAGACTATGATGCTGGTGGAAATTCAATTGGAGCTATTTTGACCAAAGAAGGGAGACTTGTTTCTTATTTCAGTGATAATTTGAATGATGATAAGATAAGGTATTCATTGTATAATCATGAATTCTATCCTATAATTCAAGCTTTGAAGAAGTGGAGAAGTTACCTATTACATAGGGAATTTGTATTGTATATCGATCATCAAGTATTGAAGTATTTGGATAGCCAAGGTAAGTTGAATTAGAGACATATGAGATGGGTTGAGTTTATGGAGATTTACACATTTGTGTTGAAACATAAGAGTGATGTGGAAAATAAATTTTCTGATTCTTTGAGTAGAAGAAGGACTTTTTTGATTGAGATGAAGATTATAGTATAGGGTTTTGATGAATTGAAGACCTTATCTAAAGAAGATCCATACTTTGCTAAATATTGGAAGGCTTGTAAAGAACCTACTATTGTAGATAGAAGTAAGTGGTTAGATTACTTCATTCAAGATGGAATGTTGTTCCAAGGTAATCAGTTATGTATACCTAGGAGTTCCATGAGAGATAATCTAATTAAGGAGAAGCATAGTGAAGGTTTAGTAGGACATTTAGGCATCGATACGACAATAGCTTTGGTGAGTGATAATTACTTTTGGCCACAAGTTTAGAAGGATGTGAAGATTTTTTTACAAATTTGTAAGGTATGTCAAGTTGCAAAGGAAGTATAGAAAATGTGGGGTTGTATACACCTTTGACAATACCGGTCAGACCTTGGGAGGAGATTAGTAAATATTTTGTGCTTGGATTTCCTAGAACCCAAAGAGGCTATGACTCAATTTTTGTGGTTGTAGATAGATTTTCTAAGATGTCGTATTTTATTACTTGTAAGAAGACTACCGATGTAGTGCATGTAGCTAATTTTTTTTCAAGTAGATTGAGAGATTACATGGATTACCTAAGAGCATCATATCATAAAGGGACAATAGATTTGTTGGTTATTTTTGGAGGACACTTTGGAAGAATTTAAAATCTAATTTGAACTTTAGTTCTACTTTTAATCCACAAACTGATGGATAGAAAAAGGTTGTGAATAGGAGTTTAGGGAACTTATTGAGGTGTTTAGATGGAGATAAGCCTATAAATTGGGATTCAATTTTACCACAAGAAAATTTTTCTTACAATAATTCACTAAATAGGATCATAGGGAAGACATCATTTGAAGTGGTTACTGGATTTAATCCTAAGGGAATAGAAGAATTAAGGGATATAATTCATGAAGTTAAGAAGAGTGCTAAAGACAAAGAGTTTTCTGAGGTTATGAAGTCATTACATGAAGGAGTGAGACATCATTTGGAAGAAATAAACCAACTTTATAAAAGGAGAGCTGACATGAAGAGGAGCCATAAGGAATTTCAAGTGGGAGATGAAGTTATGGTGTATTTGAAGAAGGGTAGATTTCTAGTTGGTACTTATAACAAGCTGAAGATTAAGAAGTTTGGCCCTTGTAAGATCTTAAGGAGATTTGATTCAGGGAATGCATATGAAGTGAAATTACCAGAAGATGTGGATATATTAGCAATGTTTAATACCGTTGATTTGTATGAGTATCATGGATCAAATTTCTATATAAGTGGAGGATTAGAAGTTGGACAATAGTATCCTAAGAAGTTAATGGATCAGATACAAAGGATTTTTGATAGTATGTCTGGCATGTGAGATTGGACAACAGTGTCCTAAGAAGTAGATGGATCAGATATAGAGGATTTTTGATAGTATGTCTGGCATGTGAGATTGCATGTTGCAAATCTATTATAATTGATTCACCGATCATAATCAAAGGTTGGTCTCTCATTTTCTCATTGTTGGCTTGTCATTTTATTTCTTTTGTGTTGTATTGGCTACAAGGATCAAGCTGATATTTTGAGGTTTCTCCATATTTGACTGCATCATATAAATAGTACACATTTCCTAATTCAAATAACCACTTTAGATACATTAGCATCATAGTAATTGCATTTTGTCAAATTATTCATTCATAATTAGCAAAATTAAATTCATCTTAGCTAGCTCATAATTGCAAAGTCATTTAAATCAAGAATGTAGATCATAGAATTTATCTTAATTCATCCATCTAATTCTAGATATTTTCACATTAGGAATTATTTTAAAGATGAGAGCATAAGTTTAGTCTTTCCAGATAGGGAACCATGAGAAGATTTCATGGATTTCAAGTTTGATTGTTAAATTGTCATATATCTTTAGCATTATATCTTGAATTCATTGATATAATGTTTCATGCAAGTATTTTATATACAAAAAACATACCTAATAAAATATACTAAGATCACTGACTATAGTTCCTCCCGTGGTTGCATTCTGTTTCCTTTTATTTTGATCCAAGCTAGACTTATTTTTATTCTTTGATTATTTACATAATGAGATGTATTCAATGATAGTATATTATTTTGGTTACTAGTATCATGGTTGGTTAGATGTTGGATTATACTATTGCTTATTTTTGGTGTTATTAAATATTCTTAATTACACTTTACTTAAGCTTACTTAGGATAATGCATTGCATAGTAGTTTGCATATTCAACACTTAGGAGATTGCATCCTATTTTAGCACATGGTGTAGGAGAAACTTCACTTTAGGTGGTGATAGTTGTTATCACATTTCCACTTTATGTGTGAGATCCACCTTTAGTTATATTATCCAATTATCATCCTCCACATGTTGCACATACTTCATTGCATAATGGAGAATGATCCACCTTTGGTGGACATGTGATTCCACCTTGTTTAGGTGATAGAATATCTTCTTCTTATCATGGTCTCTTATTGCCTTGCTTATATAAGAAGGAAATTCTACATTGTATGTAATTTATCTTCATTGATCAAGTATTTTATATGAATCCAGTTGTAGACACCCTGAAATGGACATACTTGCGACCTTACATTACAAACACTAATTTTCATCTATTAATTAATGGTTTTTTATCATTAATTAATCATTTATTTTCTTCTAATTTCATTCCCCAAATCATCTAATAAAATCCCCAGAATTAATTAAACAATTAATTTTATTTAATTAATTAACCTTAATTGATTAATCTCTATTAATTAATTAAATTCAATTTCCTAAAGTTTAAATTTGATTATTTTAACTTATTAATTAATTCTTCTAATTTAATTAATTTAATTTCATTCAATAATTCAATTCTAAACCAAAAAGAATTTAATTATCTCACATGTTGAATACTTTAATTACAAAAATGAATTAAATATTCAATTAAATCCTTTTTTTAGTTCAAAAAAGAGAACTCTTGATCAGATCTCTGATTGCATGAATTACTCCACCTACCTCTTTAGTTCAAAAAGGTAACTCCAAATTACCTCTTTAGTTCAAAAGGTAACTCATAATCAGTTGTTAAGTTAACCAAAGTTTATCTCCTCTCTCCAAGTTGAGGAGGTAGAGTTATTTGATGGCTTCTCCAGTTCCCTTTGATCTCAACCATTCATCCTCAAATCCCTGGGATTTATCTCAACCATTCATATCATTTCCATATTCTATATAATCAACCCTTTATGACCATTTGAAGGATCCAAGATTTCAATCTTTCGTGCATCATTACTCTATCAGGTTAGTTCAAAATTCAAGCCTTCTTTCTATCAAACATCCAGGATTTCAAGATTTCATGCACCATTACTCTATTAGATTGGTTCAAGCATCAAGCCTTATTGCGATCAAAGCATATTCTTGACTCTCCCAACTCATAGATGTTGCCCACACCAATATTGAGCACCACACAAACAATGTTTCAGACAGAGTAGAGAGAGACAATAGAAGAAATAGGCTTTATTGGTTTGCATTTGTTTGCATTCCTCCTTTATGTTGGATGATATCAGTTTTGGTTACTGATGATGTTGTTGATATTCATGTTTTGTCACTGATGTCAACATATACTTCTATGGAGAAGATAGACTGACTACTTAATTGGAACAAGTGTACGAAAACTGTATGGAAAATTCAGAAGGATCGAAGTTGGACTTATGTAGAAGGATGTGTCCTGACCTTACTCCTAAGGTCACTTGAATTTATGTTACATTCTGTGGATGTTATAGTTCATTTGGTGAAGACTGGTTCTCTGGACTGCAACTATGATTTTGGACAGAGTAGGTCTCTATGTTTCAGGTATATGTTTCTGATGGAGATATTTCAGAACTTGCGAGCTTACTAATGGACAGCCGACATATGTTAGAATAATGGGTTGTGTTTGATCATTGATTGAATATTGATTACATTAGTTGTGGCATGTACTCTGGAGAAGACCTATTTCCTGGCCCACTTCAGACATGTAGCTTGTGGAATTAATTGTGAGCATGAATTGCAGATCTAAAAGTATATGTAATGAATTTTAAATGTTGTATACTTGTCTTAGATACCATGTGTATCTTAGCAAGGGGATATGTAATTATTTGTATTATGGAAAGCCTTAATTGGCTGACCTAATTAATTATATATTAGGACAGCTTAAATTGGCTGACCTAATAAACTATTGTGCAAGGGATGGAAGATATATTCTTATGGAAGAAGTGTGATAGAGAAAAGAAGAGAAGGAATGTGTGAAAGTTGCAAAGCTTGTTGACTATTGGATACAAGCAGAGTTGATACTTCATTGGAACTAATCAAGCAAAGATAGTTGTTGGCAGGCAGTTCTCTAATTGTGTATTTTCTTTATACACTTGTGCAGATTGTAAATCCTTGAGGGTGGCTTTAACCTTCTTTGGGCAGTGTGCCTTGGCAGTGATCCTACTATTTCCTTTGACTCCTAACAGGGTCTATCTCCTAATAGGGACTGTGTATTGTAATGTTGTAACAAGCTCCTAACAAGGCTAATATCTTTTAACATGGATACTATACTCTCAGTACATTATTTGTGGGTGTTAATTCCAACCGGGGTTTTACCTTTAACAAGGTTTCCTTGACAACAAATATTGTGTTTTGGTGTTGTTTATTACTGTGTTATCATTTACATTTGCAGATTTGGTTTATAAAGTATAAAGTCTAAAAATCTATATCACAACTGATTCACCCCCTCCTCTCAGTTGTCTTGTGGACAGTTATTCCTAAGAATTGGTATCAGAGCTAATGGTCCTCAGAGAGAAAGTTTAACAGTTTGAGGTGATCCTGAAGATGACATACTACAGGAAGGATAGTCTGAAGTTTGATCCTAAAAAAATTGACAGTTGGTAGAACAAGATGAGAACACATTTGATGTGTCTAGGACTTGACTACTGGATGATCACAAAGAAGAAAATAAAATTAGCAACTGAGGATGAATTAGAGAAGGCTTATGAAGATCAGAGAAGTTATTTTCATGTAATATGGTTGCAAGGGAATCTTTAATCAGCGCTCTATCAGAAGGATAATTCACTGAAGTAAAGGACTTGGATTCTGCACACGAAATATGGACAAGACTAGAAGCACTATATATTGGAGACAAATTTACAAAGCAAGCAAAGTTACAGAAATAGAAGACGAAGATGGAATCTGTAGCCACCCAAAAATGGACAGGCTTGCGACTTTACATTAAAAACACTAATTTTCATCTATTAATTAATGATTTTTTAATCATTAATTAATCATCTATTTTCCTCTAAATTCATTCCCCAAATCATCTAATCAAATTCCAAAAATTAAATAAATAATTAATTTTATTTAATTAATTAACCTTATTTGATTAATTACCATTAATTAATTAATTAAATTCAATTTAATATAGTTTAAATTCAAATATTTAAAATTATTAATTAAATTCTTCCAATTAAATTAATTTAATTTCATTCAATAAAGCAATTTTAAATCAAAAAGAATTCAATTATCTCACATGTTGAAAACTTTAATTAAATAAATGAATTAAATATTTATTTATCTTCAAAGAGATAACTCCAATCAGATCACATGGGTAACTTCACCCACCTCTCCAGTCCACATGGGTAACTTCACCCACCTCTCCAGTCCACAAGCATAACTTCATCCACCTCTTCAGCTCAAATTAGCTCTTCAGTCAACCAAACTTTGTCTCCTCTTTACACATTGAAGAGGTGGAGTTTACTGATGGCTTCTCCAATTCCATTTGATCTCAACCGTTCATCTCCCTATCTCTAGGATTGATCTCAACCATTCATTTCATCCCCAATTCCTATATAATAAACCCTTCATAACCATTTGAAGGATCCAGGATTTCAAGCTCTTGAACGCCATTACTATGTCAGTTTGGTTCTAGCATTCAAGCCACCTTGCGATCACACACACATTTCAATTAGCAAATTCTAGACGCTTCTCAAGTCATAGACGCTGCCCACACCAATACTGAGCATCAAAAATAGTGTTTTAGAAGGAGTAGAGAGAGACAATAGAAACTTCAAGCACTTTGGGGTTTGCATTCATTTGTTTTCCTTTCTTTTCTTGTACATTTTATTGATTATGCTTCAAGTTATTCATTTTAGTAGTATTTGTGTATTGGATTTATATCATTTGTAAAACCTTTGCTACTAACCCTTGCCTTTGGAAGCTTGGGAACCATGAATCACGAAAAGAGGCGTACATTTTGGTGAACCCGACGTGAACTTACAACCCACGTGAAATTTGGTCATATCTTTCAAACCGCATGGAATTATTTTATGAAATTTTTTTTGCAAGTTGATGCTGATCTAAGGAGGCCCCAAACAAAAATTAGATTTTTTTGAGTTTTTTTATTTTATTATAATTTTTCTGTGATATTTCATAATAAATCATTTCTGGGCACAAATCAAAGTTTCTTTTCAAGAACATTACATTTTTGGAAAGGTATTGAAATTATAGAGGGGGTTTATTCTCTGTGATTTTAATTTCTGTGAAATTATTTTGCAAAAATAATAGATCTTTTCAAACTGGTCTTTTATGATAAAATGGGTCCCTAGGACACAAATCAAGGAATTATGATCTAAAAAAAATTTTGCAAGTATCATTTGACATAAGAAAGCTACAGTCCAAAATTCAGATTTTTCTAAATTTTTTACATTTTTTTATAATTGTTTTATGATATTTCATAAAACTTTAATTTTGGACACAAATCAGCATTTCTTATTAAAAAAGTTACATTTTTGGAAAGGTATTAAAATTATTGAGGGGGTCTATTCTCTATTATTTTAATTTATGTGAAATTATTTTGCAAAAATAATAGATCTTTTCAAACTAGTCTTTTATGGTAAAATGGGTCCCTAGGGTACAAATTAAGGAATTATAATCTAAAAAAAAATTTACAAGTATTATTTGGCATAAAAAAGCTACAATAAAAAATTTAGATTTTTCTAAAAATTTTACGGTTTTTTATAATTTTTTTATGATATTTCATAAAAAATTAATTTTGGACACAAATCAACATTTCTTATCAAAAAAGTTACATTTTTGGAAAGGTCTTGGAATTATACATGGACTTTATTCTCTGTTATTTTATTTTTTATAAGAAATATTTTTAAAAAAAGAAAGATCTTTGAAAAAGTTTTCTTTTTGTGTGTTCTTTCTTGATTTCTTGGGGATTGAGAAAATGACTAATGGCCAAGAGGATAATCAGATGCATACCAGGTGCTAGAGAATTAAGAGCTGCCAGAAGGAGAACCATAAACTATCGATCACAACAAAGGGCTATTCTCGCAATCATAGCTAAAGATCAAAGTGAAACATACACGAGGTACATTGATTCAATTAAGAGATTCGCAGGTAAGTATAAAGTCACCATTAATTTCAGCAATCTCAATAATCCCAGAGTTTTCAGATATTCTGCTGTTTTGGATTGAAAGCTTTCATTTCTAAAGATACTAAACACTTTCTTTGATAGGTAAAAATTGAGGAGGCAAGATAACAATACAACTTAAAATTCATTCACTTTTTGATTTGGGTTTGAAAAGAACTGTGTTTGTCACACATCTCACATCTCACATTTCAAAATTGGGCTTAAAATTGACGTGGGGACTAAAATTGAACAAGGAAAATAATTTCTCTATTTGGTGCATTAGAATTTAACAAGCAATCAACACCTACTTTTGGGCTTAAAACTGAACACTTGTGCTTGTCTGGTGGTGTATCTTAGTTCACATTTTAAATTTTTGGAGCTTAATCGATTTACCTTGTGTCTTGAGTTTTGGGTGCACTTGCACAATCTATTAGATTAAAAACCTTTATACTTTTTAAAAAGGCCTATCTGGGGAATGCGCTTCTTCCTTGGAGAATGACCTTAAACCGGTAATCCTTCCAATCGATATATAAACAAGGCGCAAACCAAAGTTCCATCTTATCTAGCCAAGCTCGGGCAAGGTGTGTTGATGATAGTCTAGATCGGGTGAATATCCCTAAGGAGCCAGTGTGGTCAACTAGGCTCTTAAGTGAGTCACACATGTACAAACTAATTGGATAGATGCCATGGACCCTTACTACAACCTTGATAATTAGAGGCCAACCCATTTTACCTCTAAATAGATACCTTATTATAGTGCAAGGGGTTGCAAAAATTTTCCCCAAAGATTCCCAACATATGTGTCCCACGGTAATTGTGTAGTGAAAGAGATATTCACTCCACGGAAACAATACCTGGAAATAGCAAAAACATGGGCACCTACATCATGGACCTTCATGTCCTAGTAGTGTGACAATTATTGTGTAAGCTAATGGACATTCAAGCATTGGGCCTATAACTTTGTATTCTAAAGCCATTGACCTAGATTAATCTGACTCTTCATTGTTGAGACCTCGTGATAACCTTGCAACTTGAAAAAGTTGTAGAACATACACATTATCAGTCTTCATTCTTCAAAAACATAGTGTCTATTGTGCTTGTGTCCTTGATCAGTTTCTAAAAATGCAAAAAAAAACATCCAAACTGTCAAAACGAGACAAATGTATTAAAGTCTAGGGTTGTCAACGTCAACTATCTTGCAAATCAAAAGCATTATTCCAAAATATCAAAATTGTCAAGCAGTGATACCCATCTTTTAGTCTTTTTTTGAGACTATTCCTCTTTTACTGCAATTGCCCATGTTGTGCCGCAATTGAAGGAAGTTAGCCGTAGTTTAACTGTTTATTGCCACAATTGACTTGTTTATTACCGCAATTGGTGATAATGTACCGCAATTGACTATACACTTTGCCGCAATCGGTGGATTTTTTCCACACTTGACTAGAGATATTTTACACCTATTTTAACCTAAAAAACCTTGAGAGAACACTTCATTTGGTGTCCAAAAATAGTGTCTATCCCAGGAAAATACAAAGGACATTGTGTGAATCTTTAAACATTAAAGACCATCCCTTCTCTGTAAAGCACGATTATTATAAAAAACATTGTTAATTCAAAAGCTCAGACTCAAAATACCTTGATCTCATCATATCAAACATCATCATCTTTATCAAAGTGACTTTGTCCAAGAAAAAGGTCGACAAATCTTATCTTTTTATATCATCACCACTTTGAGATCAAGATATATCAAAATCTGTCCTTAGAATTACCCTTGTCCAAAACATAACTCGGACTTCCTTAGAAAGGATTTTCTTCCTTGTTTTCTTTGTATCACTTGTTTTAGTTACAAAATCTGGACCACACTATGTCTCAAACACCTCATGGAGGGCCTTACACAAGGTCTAAGGCTAGAACACAACCTGATGAGTCATATATCAACATATTCCCCACTTGGGAAATAGAGAAAGAGAACGATCCTTTCATAAATACCAGTTCTACTCTGTTCCTTGAACAACCTCATGGGGTAGCTCTTTTCCAAAATGTCACAGAACATGAACTAAAGGATATAGAGAAAGATGCTTATTCCACACAAGTAGTTTACATTGTTGTAGAGAGGAATCCTGAATTCTTGTTAGCCATGCTAATAAAGAAGGGAGTCAAACTCCCCGCTAAATTTAGTGTATCAACTATATGGCTTGAAAACCCTCTCGCAGGTCAAAACACTACTCAGCCTCCTCAGATACTGCCTATTGTCTCTCAAATCTTCCCACCATTGGTATTACCCACACTGACATAGATAATACCCAGTCAAACCAATGGCACAAACCAGGCCAGCACATCTTCCACTCAAAGCATGATAGGCTCGCAACTGAGTGCACCTGTGGTTACTAGTATGCTCCCACCTTCGGTTACATGGTCAGGGCAATCAAGCTCTCAAGCTATGCCTTCCATCACACAAAACACCAACTGTTCTAAAACTATGCCACTACTACAGCCAACTCATACTAGTCTTGGGATCAACACCTCATGCCCACAGGGATCCATCTCTGTAGGTATGATTTACGGTCAATGCCTACCCAAGGCTACACCTTTTCCCATTCTAACATCAATCCAACCTCTACAACAGAAACCCCAACTTCAATTTCCTCAAAACCAACCTCTGCAACAACAACCCCAGCTTCATTTGCCTTAAATCTAACCCCAGTAATAGCAACCCCAGCTTCAGTTGCCTCAAAACCAACCCCCGCAACAGCAACCCTAGCTTCAGTTTCCTCAATTCCAACCTCAGCAATAGCAACCCCAGCTTCAACCCCAACCTTAGCAGTAGCAATATCAACCCCAGCAGTATCAACCCTAGTTTTAACCACAACAACATTCCCAATCCCAACAGAAAATGCATCAAAACCCACCATGGGCTACTCATGTGCCCCCATTTCAAAATCACTCGGTGGGAAATCAATATCAAGTGCCCAGGATGAAATCATATGTTCCTACTCAAGGGACACAGAGGCATAGCCCCATACCCACTACAGTACAGAGGAACATCCTCACAAACCAACCTCAATATCAAATAGACATGTTAATGCAACAAATGCAAACCCTTCAAACCCAAATGATGGATATGCAAAATCCCAGGGGCAAACTAAATCCTACACCGCGGAGGATTTATACCCATACCCCTTTGACCATTCTCTCCACATGTCTCCATTCCCAAATCACTTCTCAGTACCAAAATTCAAGAAATATAGGGGCAATACTAACCCTATTAAACATATCCGAGAATTTTTTTCTAGTTGCGTCGAAGTCGCCGATGATGAAACATATTTAATGTGACTATTCCCACAAAGCTTGGTTAGACCAGCAATGGAATGGTTCTCGCATTTACCTCATGGCATTCACTCTTGGGGTGAACTGGCTGAGAAGTTCATATCTCACTTCTATCATAACATTGAGTGCAAGGTCAGCATCAAGGACCTTTGCGATATCAAGTAGAAGGATGGAGAGTCTTTTGTGAAGTTCCTACAAAGATGGAGGAATACAGCAAACCGCATAACATATGATGTGCCTGAACAAGATCTAATAGTCATGTTTGTTGACAATTTGATTCCAGACATGTCATTCACAATAGAACTATAGTTACCTCCGAACTTCACACAACTCATTGAACGAGGAGCTCGTTGTGAGTAGAACTTAGTCAAACAAGGAATCCTTGTAGATCCAACACAAATGAATACAAACAAAAATGCAACAGACAAAGATAAGTGGTGGAACAAAAATAAAAATGTCACTAGCGATGGTGTCACTGATGTGAAGACAGTCAACTATGCACAACCTAAGGTATGACTACAAGGTGCACTTGTGGCCAACCAACAACCCACAAGGCCCACTCAACAAGAATACACCCAAAACCAACCTCCCCTTGTACAAGCGGCCGCTATGTCAAACAGTCAACAACTGAATCAACGCAGACCATGGTTTCAATTCCAACAATGAGATTTGACACCATTAGGAGAGCCGATAGAATTAGCTTTACGCAAGTTAATACAATCCAACACTATCACTCTCCCAGAAATCAAGGACTTTGAATAGGATGCAAACAAACCAAGGTGGTATAATGACAAGGACTTCTGCGAGTTTCATCGGGTGAAAGGGCATAAAACATCTAACTGTTACCGATTGAAACATGCTATCCAAGACCAGATTGACACAAGGGTCATCGATGTGACAAATACCCAAACCAAAGGCATAACTAATCACACTATCTTCAATGATACCTTTCATGATCACAACAAGGTAAAAGCCTCCGAGTCTAGTGGACAGGAAAAACAAGTCAACTATACATATGCCAACAGTGATAATGTTATCAATTGCCTCAATCCTTCAGATAGCCATGTGGCTACAATCACTATCAAAGACCAAGGTAACAAATGTGTTGTAACAATGTGTCACAGCAGAGTTGTCTCGCAAGGAGTACCATCCTCATCTATTGTATCTGTCAATCCTAAAGCAAACTTAGATCCACAGCCAAGCATAGTGGATCAACTAAAGCGTACACCTGCCCAGATCTTCATGTTTGACCTATTGCACATATCTCCACAACATAGACTAGAACTTGACCAAGCCCTTCAAAATGCAGCTGTTCCAAGGGACATAACACTCAAGAGCTTCCAAATGATGGTTAACCATATAGCTACTAACAAACATGCCACATTCATAGACTATGATGTGATGCCACATAAACCCCTACATAATGATCCTTTACACTTACTTGTCTAGGTCTACAAAAGAACTATCTATAGGGTCCTTGTTGATGGTAGAGTTGGGTTAAACATCTATACTCTAAAGTTAATCAAGCAACTGGGCCATTTAGAATCAAGTATTGATGTCACAAGGAGGATAAATATCAGAGCTTATGATGAAGAGGAAAGGTCATCTAAAGGTATTATCATTCTACCTGTCTATATTGGTCCACTGGTCAAAAAAACTCCCTTCCAGATCCTAGACCTTGAGTTGGGATACAACAGGCTATTAGGGAGACCCTAGATACATGAAATGCAAGCCGTACCTTTGACATACCATCAATGCATCAAGTTCCCACATTACAGAGAGGAAATCATCATAGAGGGAGATCCCAATCCTTTTCAATATTGTAATGCGGTCCAAATCAGTAGTGATAACTAGGTACCCTCAAACCAAGATGCCAGCATCCCATCCTCTTTAGATTCAAATCCTAAGGATGTCACATGGATAGTAGGAAAGATAGCCATTAACCAAGATGCAAGTATTCCCTCCTCTTCAGATTCAAATCCTAAGGATGTCACACGGAAAGTGGGCAAAATATCCATCAACGAAAAAGGTTGTGGTGAGTACATATATGAAGAGGCTTTCACCATCATGCACATGCCTCAGAGCCCAAGAACTTATGGCATGCCACAACCTATTGTTACAATAGAAACTCCATAACCTATTCTATTCAGATGTCCACCCACAACCCTTGTCAGATGGGGAGACATAGTGGAAGAAAATCCATTTGAAAAAGATATCAGTACATGGTTATACCAAGACCCACAAGAGACAATCCGACAAACCCTACCCTTGTCAAACTATGGTAATGGTTATACAATGTTACAAAGATTTAGGTACGATGGTATAATCATCCTGGGGGCAAGACAACAAGGCATAATGGAATTGTCTCTCCCACCAACCCAAAGAAACAAAAGAGGGTTGGGCTATGGGCAACTAAGAACCGGTCCTATAATCCAAGACATCCAAGTTGACCAGGAACAAATAGAAGAGATGCACCAGGGGCACAACATAGAATATGTCTTGATAAGAAACATATTAGCATAGTTGTTGTCTACCGAAGAGGGAACCACACAAACCTGAATAAACCTCCACATCGCAATCGATGATAATGAAGTGAGACATTAGACGAGCGTTCTATTGAGACTAACTCCCACAAGTATGAGTGGAGATCCCTTCATGACTCTAAACTATCAATCCTAGATTATTCCCCTTGGTCAAACACTATCATAAACCTAGAAGACTTATTCTACCAACTATCCATTATCGATCAACCCTACATAGATAAGCATGTCATTTATCAAACCTCAAGTGGTGCGTCCACATCACAGTCTAGTTTTGTAGGAACCATATCTATAGTCCCTTTTAGTCAACTAGAGTCAGACAACCATGAAAGTATCTGTCTTGTACACCCAGAGCTAATAGAGTGGGATCAACAAGGACCGCCTGATTTAGATGTCTTCGAGAACAATGAGGCTATTAATGATTTCATGGGACTTAGGGAAGGCATGCCATCAAGAGACCACCAGGCAGGCTTCACCATTGACCTTGATAGAGTGGCATGTTTCAAGGAGGTAGCTCCTCTTTCCAGTTCATAAAATAAAAATGAACAAAAAGATGATAAAAAGCTAAAACAAGACGTATCTTCTAGCGAAAATCTCACTGAAATGCTAGAAGATGGAAAGAAGGAGCTCCTCCCCTTGACAGAGGAGAAATCAAAATTACTAGCAGAAGAAATAGAGGAAGTCAATTTGGGAGATGACAAGAACCCAAAGAACATATACTTGGAAAAATCACTCACCCCTGAGGAGAGAGAATAGTTTATCAGCTTCTTTAAAGCAAGAATGATCAATTTTGCATGGTCCTACTCAGATATGTCAGGATTAGATCCAGAAATCATGCTACATCATCTCCCGTTGCTACCCAATGCCAAACCAGTCAATTAGAAGCTAAGGAAGATGCATCCCCATGTTGCATTGTTATTAAAGGTAGAGTTGAAGAAGCTCCTAGATGCTAAGTTCATAAGACCTATACCATACGTAGACTGGATATCTAACTTGGTACCAGTTACAAAGCACAGTGGTCAAATAGGGATTTGCACAGAATTTAGGGATCTCAACATATCTTGTCCCAAAGATGACTTTCCTTTACCCAACATTGATATGATAGTAGATCTAACCACTAGACATCAAATGCTATCACTCATCGATGGATTTTTAGGGTATAATTAGATAAGGATCGCACTAGAGGACCAACATAAAAAAACTTTCACATGTCCTTGCGGCACTTACTATTGAAACATCATGTTGTTTAGTCTCAAAAATGCGGGCGCAACATATCAAAGGGCTATGACAATAATATTTCATGATCTCATCCATAAAACAATGGAAGACTATGTGGATGACATACTAGTCAAGTCAATGCTTCACAAGGATCATCTATAAGTATTGGGACCAATCTTTGACAGAATGCAGGAATACAAAGTCTGTTTAAACCTAAAGAAATGTGCATTCAATGTCATGGCAGGAAAGATAATGGGGTTCATAGTGTCACATAGAGAAATCAAAGTAGACCCAGAGAAAGTCAAAGCAATATTGGACATGCCTCCACCATCGAACCTGAGGCAACTAAGAGGGTTACAAGGAAGGATCCAATCAATTAGGCACTTCATAGCTCAGCTAGCAGACAAGTGCCACCCATTCCAACATCTACTGCACAAAGACATCAAATTCATATGGATGGAGAAATGTGAATAGGGATTCTAAATATTCAAAAAATACCTGCTCAAGTCTCCTATATTGGTGCCACCAGTCCAAGGTAGACCATTGCTTCTGTATAACTCAGCAACAAAATCAGCATTAGGTGTACTCCTAGCACAACATGATGATGTAGGTAAAGAAAGGGCCATCTACTATCGAAGTAGAACATTGGTTGGATATGAGCTCAACTATATGCCAATTAAAATATCATGCCTTGCAGTTGTCTTCGCTTCCCATAAGATGAGACATTATATGTTGAGTCACCAAACAAAGTTGATCGCACATATTGATCCTTTAAAGTACCTCCTAAGCAAAGCAGTGCTCACCAGATGACTTGCGAAGTGGGTAATGATCTTAAGTGAGTTTGACATTGAGTACATAGACAGAAAGGTCATCAAAGGGAAAGTGATCATGGATCAACTAGCAGAGGCACCCATTCAGGACCATCAGCCTATTATTTCTGACTTTCTTGACAAATATATTATGACACTACAACCAGCGATCAAGGTATGGCAACTCTATTTTGATGGGTCATGCATGAACCATGGTGCAGGGGCAGGGATAGTGCTTATCACTCCAAATCATGATACAATTCCAAAGTCTTTCAGACTCAACTTCCCATGCACAAAAAACATAGCAGAATATGAAGCACTAGTTATCAGTTTGAAGATAACAATTCAATGGACAATCAAGAACCTTAAGGTCTTTGGAGATTCACAGTTGGTTATCAGCCAAGTCAAAAATGATTATACGACCAAAGATGAGAAGCTAATACCATATAGAGCATAGATAGAAACATTACATACCAAGTTCTATTACATCTTCTTTGAACAAGTCCCACGAGCATAAAACAAAGCTGCAAACATGATGGATACCATAGCATCATTGATTGATATGCTAGGCAATGAAACAAGATTACAGTTTCTAGTAAAGAAACTATTGGTGCCATCACATCAAGCATCCATCACAGAATCATCATGCGTCCTTGTTGGTCCTAAAAACCCATGGTACCAAGATGTTTATAACTACCTCCAAAATAGTGTCTTACCTCCCAATTTGTCTAGAAAGCAGAGAAATTCCCTCATCCACCAAGCCTCTAGGTGTTGGTGCTCAAATCAATCAATTGGATTTCCTATGGACTTTCCAATCCAATGCTTGGAAAATCAAGTGATTTGACCAACTAACAAGTCACAACCAAGGCAAGTTTGGAACTTCTGCAATTCTGGCTCTACAAAACCAAGGCTAGTAGGCCTATACCTTGACTTATCCTTCAAGTTACAAGGCTCTTTATAGTAGATAAGTAACACTTCAACTTTCTCTCTCAAGTATGGCAAGGAACTTTAAAGAAATATAACTGAAAGTAATATATCATGAACTGTAAATAGAAATACTTTAAGTAATTGAAATAATGTTTAGTCAATGTGTATGTAATTTTAATGAATAGATAGATAAGATATCAAAAAACTATAAACAATGAACTAAATAACTATAATCCAAATAAGCAAGAAAGACTAGTACCTTAATCAACCATGGGCAATAGAGTCACTATCATTCCAATCTCATGTTCAACCTCAGAGACAGTTTTACAAGAAAACTTATCCCTTCAAAGGTGTTATGGAATGTACATGCAACCTAAAACAAATTCAAAGATATTTCAAAAGGGTAATACTTCTCAGATGATAGCCCAATTGACTGAGGCCTCAATCAATAGAATTTAACCATGCAAAATGAGAAAACCAATTGAAAATATAGACTATATTGAATCAAATAAAGAAGCATGCACATCAAACTATCACTTTGAAGAAGTTCTATTGGTTTATCCGAGGGACTAATTGTAAAATGATTAATGAAATAATTG
>MU223201.1:1043311-1056084 GCA_018584345.1 Thuja plicata
AAAAAGACTTATCTTTATTGATTTTAAAGAAATAGTATATCCAGGTCCATGTTATAGTTGTTGATCCAAAACTATCCAAATATGTGAAATTGTATTATTATTGTATTCCCTCTCTTTACATTTTACAGTATGTATATATATATGTGTGTTTCAGTGGCTTTCACACCTTTTTAGGTTGAAAAGACACAACTCTTATTACAAATTATTTTGAAAAAACAATAAACTAACTAAAAAATAACTACCTAACTTTTGGATTTGGCTTTGGTCAAAAATCCAAAACACCTCATAAAAAGATAATATTTCTGTTGGAGATAGGAAATTTGATTTCCCGAACTGGGTCTTTTTTAGATTTTTAAAATTCAACCATCTTTATCCTCTTTCGAAATCATCTTTGTAGCAGATCTAAATTCCAGTAGTTTTTGAAGGCTTCGATTAGTTAGTTCTATTTATTTGTGTCATAAAGCTTCCTTCCTTTGATCTTTTTTTGTAAGAAGAAACATGCTTCTTAATAATGGATTGGGACTTCTAAATTATCAAAATTTAGGGTACCACCACTAGGTATACCATCCTCTTAGCTACTTTATATAGACAAATTCTAGATGGAATGCTACTATGATGTCTCACTTCCATAGAATCCCAGAGAGCTTTGTATGAGGTACATGAAGGAATATGTGGAACCCATGGAGGTGGCAACAACTTAGCTAAGAAGATCATCCACATGGGTTACTATTGGCCCACAATAGAGACAGATGCGCACAAACATGTACAAAGGTGTAGACAGTGTCAGCTTCATGGAGACCTCATCCATGCACCAGCCCAAGAACTGAATCCTATCACATCACCATTGCCATTTTCCATGTGGGAATTTGACCTAGTGGGCAAAATTACACCTTCTTTAGCAAATGGACACAAATAAATCATAGCAGCAACAGAGTACTTCACCAAGTGGGTGGAAGCAATTCCTCTCACTTACATAACTGGGAAGAAAATAGCAATGTTCATACTTAACCACATTATCTATCGATACTGGATCCCTCAAACTATCCTGACATATCATGGTACACCTTTCCAAAACAAGGATGTTGAAAATCTATGCGAATAGTTCCACATCAAATAAGTGTTCTCCTTATTTTATTATCCTCAAGGGAACGGCCAAGCCGAAGCTACAAACAAAACAATCATGAAAATCTTGAAGAAAATAGTGAACAAAGCAGGGTGAGACTGGCATTTACAGCTTAGTCCCGCATTATGGGCATACAAAACTAGTGTGAGAACACCTACAAGAGCCACTCCTTTCTCCCTTGTCTACAGATCAGAGGTGGTATTACCCCTCGAAGTGGAAATCCCATCCCTAAGGATATCTTTGAAGAACCTGATTACAAATGAGGACTACAGAGTAGCAAGGCTTAGTGAACTGGAGTTACTAGATGAAAGAAGACAGCATGCCTTCAACCACTTACAAGGCTATCAGAATTGCCTTAGAAGAAACTATCACAAGAAGGTGAAGCCATGAACATTTGAGGTAGGACACCTTGTCCTCATGGAAAATCAAAAGAACCAAGCAGAAAGAGTCAAACCCTGAAAGTTTGATCCTAACTAGCTAGGACCATTTGTCATTGTCAGCTCTACTTAGAGTGGGGCATTCATACTAGTGACACCAGAAGGAGATAAGCTCCCCAAATACATCAACAGCATGCACCTCAAGAGGTTATACCCTTGAGGTCTCTATGGTTAAGGCACCTATCTACATATCTATAAAATACCAAAAAATATATATATATAAAATATAAAATGTTACCTTGGTGAAAACCTGGCAAAAAAGCGCCTTGGCGACAACAAAAAAAATCAAAAAAGAAAAAAATTAAAGAGAAAAAAAATCACTCTCTCAGTGAAAACCTGGCAAACAGGCACTATTGAGTAGGTACCTTGGTGAAAACCTGGCAAACATGTGCCAAGTGATCAAATCTAGCTTCACCATCAATGAACTCCAAAGCTTGAGCACATTTCAAATGCAAGACTGACTACCCAAGCTATATCTAGATGTACATTCCCCTCTAAGCACCAAGCACTTACCCATGGTTATTACTGGTCCACCAGACTAGGGGGTGATTCTAAATGTCCTAAAAAAATCCCTAAAAATTGGAAAACTCATCAAAAATCCTAAAAAGATCAAAATATTCTGAGAAAATCAATCTTCATCAACAACATTCAAAAAATTGCAAAATACCAAGCAATAAAACCAACTTGATTACCAAAAGAGAAAAGGGTGATCATGCCCAGTCAATCAATGTCACAATCATGAGCTTTACGAATCAGCATGGGGTTCATCTGACACAGCTTTATCAATCTATCAAACCTATCAGCAAGCAACTGGCGACCAAGCCAATCTATCAAATGTCACAATCATGAGCTTTGCAAACCAACATGGGGCCCATTTGACATAGCTTGATTAGTTTCCAACATGGTCACAATCAATCAATCCAACCATATCAATCATCTTACACAGTGATGGATATGCTCAAACCAGACAGGTCAGTCTTATATGAGTAATCTATTACTGAAACCAGACACACTCAAGCAATCAAGCCAATCAAGCCCATCCAAAGAGTCGAGCCAATCAAGAGAATCCAACTACATCAAGGAACCATCCAAAAATGTTGACTAGGTCAGTTAGTCGATCAGATGTCAGTCTGTATTTCACGGTTATGTTCTTACTCTACTCCAGGATCCACCATGTGAGGAAAGTAGCTATGATAGGTCATGAATTATTTTCTTTGATTGCTGTCTATTGAATGTTCACTTTGACTTCAGGGCCATGATGATTTAGGATAAATGCAGTAGGTGCTATCACTTATCTGGCAGCCGCGTAGTTCCATGATCTGAGCTTAACCCTGGGAAATAATTGGACATTCCTTCTCTTTTATTTGCTTGTTTGGTTTATAGAATCAAGAGCTCGCGGCACTATTTAGATGGACTCTGAGTGTGTTGGAGTTCTATCTTGGTTTCTATGGTCTTTCCCTTTATGTTGCAATCAAGATCTCATGATGCTATCCAAATGGACTCTAAAGGCATAGGATTTCTATCTTGTTTGCTTTGGCTTTCCCTTTTGGAATCAAGAGCTCGCAGTGTTATCTAGATGGACTCTAGGTGCATAGGAATTCTATCGTGATATCCTTGTTGCAGTTTCTTCAGAGGACAAAGTGGTATCCAAATGGTCAATATCTAGGTGCTTTTGTCTCTCTTTCTTTTCAAACAAGGAACATAGTTGAACCTAGATGATCAATATTTGGGTGCACTAGGTTCTCTTTCTATTCAATCTCTCTACTACTTCCGCTATCAAGAGGTCATGGCGGTATCTATGTGGTATGTGATCTAGATACATTGGACTCTCTTTAGAATTTCAAAAAATACAAAAATAAAAAAAAAGATGCAATGATGACAAATATTAGAAACAGGGGCGGCGACTTGGGACACTCATCCTTTCTATCAAATCATATCTATCAAAAAAGAAAAAATTACCTTTCTATATTTCCATATCTATCAATCAATCCCAGAGATCACATTCCAAACTAACTTCCTTCTAACTAACACATGCATTACTCAAAAATTTTGTGCATGGTAGATTGCATTCATGTATTGCATAAGAAAAATCCAAAACATGTGCATAGTAGATCATATAATAAATGCATCCATCATCAATAACATCATAACTAACATAGGAATGTATTCATCATCATCATATAGTGATTCACTTTTTCAACAAATTAATGCTCATCTGACGCATTTTCTATGCTTAATTTGTTGAGGGGGCATATAGTCCACTTGCTATCACAGAGGCAAGCTGGGGCAGGATCAAATCTGAAAATTCTTTGACACATTGCGACAAGTCACATCACATCAAAGAGGGGCAAATTTAGACACCCAAAAATGGACAAGCTTGCGACTTTACATTAAAAACACTAATTTTCATCTATTAATTAATGGTTTTTTAATCATTAATTAATCTTCTATTTTTCCTCTAAATTCATTCCCCAAATCACCTAATCAAATTCCAAAAAATAATTAAATAATTAATTTTATTTAATTAATTAACCTTAATTTATTAATTACCATTAATTAATTACTTAAATTCAATTTCCTATAGTTTAAATTCAAATATTTAAACTTACTAATTAAATTCTTCCAATTAAATTAATTTAATTTCATTCAATAAAGCAATTCTAAATAAAAAAGAATTCAATTATCTCACATGTTGAAAAATTTAATTAAATAAATGAATTAAATATTCATTTATCTTCAAAGAGATAACTCCAACCAGATCGCATGGGTAACTTCACCCACCTCTCCAGTCCACATGGGTAACTTCACCCATCTCTTCAATTCAAAAAGGTAACTTACAATTAGCTCTTCAGTCAACCAAACTCTATCTCCTCTTTACAAATTGAAGAGGTGGAGTTTATAGATGGCTTCTCCAGTTCCCTTTGATCTCAACCATTCATCTCCCTATCTCTGGGATTGATCTCAACCGATCATTTCATCCCCAATTCCTATATATTAAACCCTTCATAACCATTTGAAGGATCCAGGATTTCAAGCTCTTGTGCACCATTACTATGTCAGTTTGGTTCTAGCATTCAATCCATCTTGCAATCACACACACATTTCAATTAGAAAATTCTCAACGCTTCTCAAGTCATAGACGCTGCCCACACCAATACTAAGCATCAAAAATAGCATTTCGGAAGGAATAGAGAGAGACAATAGAAACTTCAAGCACTTTGGGGTTTGCATTCATTTGTTTTCCTTTCTTTTCTTGTACATTTTATTGGTTATGCTTCAAGTTATTTGTTTTAGTAGTATTTGTGTATTGGATTTATATCATTTGTAAAGCCTTTGCTACTAACCCTTTCCTTTGGAAATCTTGGGAACCACGAATCACAAAAAGAGGCATACAGAATCATTAAAGATGAGAGAAGATGAGAACATCAGAGCATATGCACAAAGAATTAATGAGGTGGTGACTAGTATTAGGAACTCTGGAGGAACTTATAGTGAAGAAGAAGTAATTGCAAAGATATTGAGATCTTTGACATCTTCAAACATAACCAAGGTTCGGGCTATAGAGGAGATCGTACCTTTGACACCAAACTTCACCAGAGAGATGTTGATTGGAAAACTAACTACATTTGAGGCCGCAAAATTGGGAGACACTTTAACTAAAGTAGAGTCAGCATTCAAGTCAAGCATGCATAGGAACAAGAAGACCTTATCTAGAAATGCAAGAACAAACAGTAATGATCTAAAAGAAGAACTTGGAGCCTATGCTTATGAATGGGAACATATACAGGAAGAAGAAAGAAATATAGATTAAATTGTTGCACTGATTTCTAGAAGAGAAAAGAGAGGTAAGGGTAAGTTTGAGGGAAAATTACCTTTGAAATGTTTTTCATGTAATAAGATCGGTCATTTTGCATCTAGATGTCCTACAAGAATTCCAAAGCACAAACCTAAGTTTTTCAAGTCTCAAAGGATAGGGAATGTTATTATGCTAGTGAAGGAACATCTGATGATGAGGATGATAACTTTGATGAAATTGGATTCATTTCTATTAAGGATGAAGAACCTATACATGAGGAAAAAGCATTAGTATCTTGAGTTGAAAAGAAATCTGAATGGGTCATAGATAGTGGTTGTTCACATCATATGACTGGAGATAAAAATAAGTTTGTGAGTTTAAAGAAACATGATGGCGGTGTTGTCAAATTTGGTGACAATACTCCTAAACTTATTATTGGAGTTGGATCTATTTCTTTGGATGGCAAGACTAACATTGATAATGTATTACTTGTTGATTGACTTAAGCATAATTTGTTAAGTGTTGGACAACTAGTGGACAAGGGTTATCAACTAAACTTCATAAACAGAAAGTGTACTATCAAGAGAAAAATAGGAGACTTGATAGCATCTGGTACTGAATCCAGAGGTAATGTATTTGAACTAAACACATCTGAAGCTTATTGTTTTATTGCAAAGGTTGATGGCATCTGGTTATGGCACATAATATTTTGTCATGTTAATTTTGACAACATTGTGAAGGCAAGTATGACAAAAGTAGTAAGAGATCTACCTAAAATTATTAAGCCATCTAACACTATGTGTAGAGAATGTGTTATGGGGAAACAGACTAGAAGCACCTTCAAGAGAAAAGCCTATTAGAAAAAGGGAAGTTGGATCTGGTGCATACAAATATATGTGGCCATACAAGAACAAGATCATACTATGGTGAAAGGTATTTTATACTTTTTATTGATGAATTTTTTAGAATGATGTGGGTTACATATTTGAGAGAGAAATCTGAGGCATTTGAAAAATTCAAAATATTCAAGGCAAAAGTTGAGAGTGAATCTGGTTTAAAGATGAAATGTTTGAGATCAAGCGGAGGAGCAGAATTTACATCAGAACTGTTTAATATAATATTGTGAAGAAAATGGAATACATAGACAGACTTAAGCTCCTAGAACTCCACAACAAAATGGGATAGCAGAGTGAAGAAACATAACTATATTAGGTGCTACTAGGACTATGTTGCTAGAAGGAAATGTATCACATGTTCATTGGAGAGAGGAAGTTGGCACTGCTGTGTACACATTGAATAGAAAAAACTCCTTATGAATTATGGTTTGATCATACACCAACTGTGAAATATTTCAGAATATTTGGTAGTAAATGTTATATCAAAAGAGACGAAGAGATAGGAAATTTTGATGCTATAAGTGATGAAGGAATCTTTCTTGGTTATTCCATTAAGAGCAAAGCATATAAATGTTTCAATTTGAGACTAAGGAAACTAATTGAAAGCGCTAATGTGAGGATAGATGAGAAATTTCAAATTCAGGAAAGAATGTATGATTGTGGTCAAATTATAGAATCAAGAGAAGTTATTTCTGAACCTGAAGGACCCTTGATGATCGAGAATGAGATTAAAGAAGAAGAACAGGTAGAAGCTACTGAGACATTGAAGACTCCAAGATATGTCAATAAAAACCACCCTGAAGATCAAATTATTGGTGATGCAAGAAAATACATGATGACTAGATCTAAAGTTAGAGATGAGATCTATTTGATTTCTCAAGTTGAACCCAAGACAACTGATGAAGCATGTAAAGATGAATCTTGGACTAAAGCCATGGAAGAAGAACTAGAACAGATAAATAAGAACAATACTTGGGAGTTGGTTCCAAGACCTAAGAACAAGAATTTGATTGGCAGTAAGTGGGTTTTTAGAAACAAAATGGATGAGGAAGGCACAGTGGTAAGAAACAAGGCTAGACTGGTATGTAAAGGCTACTCACAACAAGAAGGCGTAGACTATGAAGAAATATTTGCACCTATTGCTAGACTGGAAGCTGTGAGACTATTCCTTGTTTATGCTGCACATAAAGAATTCAAAGTGTATCAAATGGATGTAAAATCAGCATTCTTGAATGGTGACCTAGAAGAAGAAGTGTACATTGAGAAACCTGATGGTTTTCCCTTGACAGATGATGAAAACATGGTTTGTAGACTGAAGAAGGCACTATATGGACTGAAACAAGCATTGAGGGCATGGTATGCAAGACTGGATAAACATCTACTTCATCTTGGTTTCAGAAAATGTAATGCAGACAAAAATTTGTATTGAAGAACTGATGAAGATGGAATCTTAATTATAGAAGTTTTTTTTGATGATATGTTTTTTGAAGGAAATGGTAAAATGAGTAAGAAGTTTGCTAAAGAAATGGAGAATGAGTTTGAGATTTCAATGATTGGTGAGATCAAATTATTGGTTTATAAATTAATCAGAGTAAAAATGGCATATTTATATCTCAGACCAAGTACCTTAAGGAAATGTTGAAGAAGTTTGGAACGGAAGATTGTAAACCTGTTGGTAGACCCATGGTAACAGGGAACAAACTAACTAAAAGTGATGAGACTCAAAGTGTTGGGTAGACTAAGTACTGGTCAATGATTGGAGGTCTACAATACTTGACACACACTAGACCAGATATTACCAATGCAGTTGGAATTGTGGCTAGATATCAGGAAGATCCTAAAGAGACACACTTTGCTACTGTGAAAAGAATTTTCATCTATCTGAAAGGAACAGTAGAGTATGGATTATGGTATGAAAAATCTGATAATTTTACATTGCAGGCTTTTACTGATGCTGATTGGGAAGGTAATGTAGATGATAGGAAGAGCACAAGTGGTGGAGCAATTTTCCTTGGAAAAAGGATAGTTTCTTGGTTGAGCAAGAAGCGGAATTGTATTGCTCAATCTGCTGCTGAGTCAGAGTATGTTGTTGCTGCAATAAACTATACACAAGTTGTTTGGATGATACAAATGCTGAAGGATATCAGAATAATTTTCAAAGAACCAGTGCTTATCCATTGTGATAACACCAGCACAGTGAATATGTCAAAGAATCATGTAATGCATTCAAAGACTAAACACATTTCCATCAAGTATCATTTCTTAAGGGAGAAGGTAGCAAACAGAGAGATCAAACTAGAGTATATTAGCACAAAGGAACAGATAGAAGATATATTTACCAAACCTTTGCCAAAAGATGCTTTTGAATATCTTAGAGGCATGCTTGGGGTGATGAACCCTCCTAGTGAAAACTAAATGATGCATATGTGCATCAGTCCAGTGGATCTCAAAGCCATATCATTCTCTGGACTTGATGTATGGATCTACTCCTTAGGGGGAGTGATCATAGAAAATACTAGAGTACATTTAGGTGATCTTGCACCTAGCTGATTGGACATGAAGATTTGAAAAATCTACATCTTACAGGATACTACAGGTGAACATTAGCACCTTTTGCCATTGCTGCCAAAGGGGGAAGGAATCTATGACAACATCCCTACTGTTTTGGGAAATTTATGTTGAGGATATTGAGAAGATTGTATTGAGAGAGAGTACTTTTGGGTTGATACATATGGATTTTCCCATATGTTTCCATCAATGCCAAAGGGGGATATTGTTGGATGATATCAGTTTTGGTTACTAATCATGTTGTTGATATTCATGTTTTGTCACTGATGTCAACATATACTTCTATGGAGAAGACTGACTGACTACTTAACTGGAATGAGTGTACAGACATTGTACAAATGATTTAGAAGGATTGAAGTTGGATTTATATAGAAGGATGTGTCTTGACCTTACTCCTAAGGCTGCTTGAATTTATGTTACATTCTATGGATGTTACAGTTCATTTGGTGAAGAGTGGTTCTCTGGATTGCAATTGTGATTCTGGATAGAGAAGGTATCTATGTTTCGGGTATATCTTTCTGATGGAGATATTTTAGAAATTGCAAGCTTACTGATGGACATCCAACATATGTTATAATAATGGGTTGTGTTTGATCATTGATTGAATACTAATAACATCAATTGTGGCATGTACTCTGGAGAAGACCTATTTCCTGGCTGACTTCATACATGTAGCATGTGGAATTAATTATGAGCGTGGATTGCGGATCTGAAAGTATATGTAATGAATTTTAAATGTTGTATAATTGTCTTAGATATTGTGTGTATCTTATCAAGGGGCTATGTAATTATTTGTATGATGGAAAGCCTTAATTGGCTGACCTAATTAATTATGTATTAGGAAAGCTTAAATTGGCCGACCTAATAAACTATTGTGCAAGGGTATATATGGAAGATATATTCATGTGGAAGAAGTGTGATAGAGAAAAGAAGAGAAGGTATGTGTGAAAGCTACGAAGCTTGTTGACTACTGGATGCAAGAAGAGTTGATACTTCATTGGAACTAATCAAGCAAAGATAGTTGCTGGTAGACAGTTCTTTAATTGTGTATTTTCTTTATACACTTGTGCAGATTGTAAATCCCTGAGGGTGGCTTTAACCTTCTTTGGGTAGTGTGCCTTGGTAGTGAGCCTACTATTTCCTTTAACTCCTAACAGGGTTTGTCTCCTAACAATGATTGTGTATTGTAATTTTGTAACAAGCTCCTAATAGGGCTAATATCTTTTAACATGGATACTATACTCTCAGTACATTATTTGTGGGTGTTAATTCCCACTGGAGTTTTACCTTTAACAAGGTTTCCTCAACAACAAATATTGTGTTTTGGTGTTGTCTATTACTATGTTATCATTTACATTTTCAGATTTGGTTTATAAAGTATAAAGTTTAAAAATATATATATCACAATTGATTCACCCCCCCCTCTCAGTTGTCTTGTGGACTATTATTCCTAACACTTTATTGCTTGTCATTTTATTGTTTGTAGTTTTGTTCTTAGTTGTAATTTATTGATTCCCCCCATTTCAAATTGGTGCTACTAATCCCCATCATTAACTCGAGATTGTGGAGACAGGATCTGAACCCACGACATATTGCTAACTTTTGAATCTCATGATTTTGACATTGATTAATTGGCTTCAATTTGATTTCCATGTGCTTTTTTGATAACCAAGTGATGACATTTAACTGATTGAATGTTTGAAGATATTAAGTTGATGATCATGCCAGGCATTAAATCAGTTAATGTATTGTATTGTCATTGATGTCAACTTGATATAATCTATATGGTCATTGAAATACTGCCAAAGACTTCAAAGAACTGATGAATCAAAGATATGCTATCAGTAATGAATACAATTAAAGTATTCACTAAGTGACTACATACACCGATGGAGTGCACACCGATGGTCAGAGTAAAAGAGTAGAGTCACTGTGTTACCTGATGAGCTAATGCACAACATTACCGATGAGCAGAGTTATAATGTTTCCTAACGAGAAAAGCATAGAGTAACCCAACGGATAGAATTTTAGTGTTGCCCAACGGAGAAGACAAGGATGGAGATCCTGATGACAACTAAAGTCACACCGACAAAACAGTCAGTTATCATCGATGACTAACTGAAGTGTTGACCGACAGAACAAAGAGTTCAAAAAATGACAAAATTCTTAGCTGTCAAGAAGCTAAAGATAGAATTAACGAATACTTACCATTGTTTTAATCATCTAGATAAAGCCAGAGATAAGTAATTGATTTAAAGCTGATTTTTCTAGTTGGCAAGAAGATCTCTTTGAGATAAATCAGGATTTTTCTTTAAATCTATTGGCGAGAATTGTAGAACACGCCAAGAATCAAGAAAGCCAAGAAAAGGGGTAATCATGTCTATATAGAGACAAACCCAATTCATTATGAATTGTGGGGGGAACAAGAGAATAGAGAAAAGATGCAAAAGAAAATCTGAAGGAGAAGAAAGTCTTCTTTCAGTCCTGATCAACAAGATAAGGAAAGAGCTAAATTCTATAGACACAGATGAATAGTGAGACAAGCATCACAGAGTAGAGCAGTGTGGAGCAAAGGTATAAGTGATTATATTGATTGAAGAGGTAATGGACATACAATAGATCTAAAAATCTACAATTGAGTTCTATGTATGAATAGATCATTAGTGTTTTAGTTTAACCATTGAAGCATCAAGTCTCTTAACCGAGAAAGACTTAAAATTATTTTACAATTGAGATACATCCCAAGGAGTATCAATAAGTTTGATCATAAAAGTAGCATTGGATATGTCCGATACCTATTGACAGGGAAAGTGAGTTTTTGATAAAGGATGGTAGCATTAGATGCCAGATACTAGGTGACAAACTATTTTTAAATCCTCTAACAAGGTCACACCTAACAGTGTGTTTGTAACCTTTAACAGGGTTGGCTCTTAACATGGCTCACTTCAAAAGAGTGAAAATTTGGGGTACCGGTCCCAGTGGTTTTTCCCTTAATAGGGTTTCCACGTTAAAAATCCATGTGTTATGTGTTTATGTTTTCTTACTTTACTATTTTATATTTCACATATGCAATTCTAGATTGATAGGTATACTCTGCATATTTATTGTGTTTCGGTAAATAGTTAACTGCTTATCAGTAATCATATAGAAGAGAGATTAACAAAGCAATCCGACAAGTAGAAAATTGATAAAAGTATTTCAAGGCATTCATCTTGTAGGATAGAAGATAACTAGAGACATAATTTGTGGTTATAAGTTTTAAGAGTTGATTTAAGGATTAATTTTTTAGGCCACTGATTCAACCCCCCCCCCCCCCCCCCCTCCCCCCTCTTAGTTATTACTAACAATTGGTATCAGATCTTGTGTGCTTAGAAGGAAGGTTTCAACACCTAAGATAAAGATCACAAGATGAATAGATGAGATTTGCCCAAGTTGAACAAAGATAATATTTCTTCATGGCAGTGCAGAATAAGACTCCACTTATCAGGTATTAGTAATGATGTTACTCAATACTTAGATGCTGAATATGTGTTTCCCATAGGAGCACCAATAGTTGAACAATTGAGAGAGAACCATGAGCACAATTGCATGATGATAAAACTTGCTTCCTCACTCTCCGATGCTGAATTTGAAGATGTCAAAACCTGCAAGACTACAAAGTAGATGTGAGACAAATTGATGCTTATACATGGTGGTGACAAAAATGTTTTGAGAGCCAAGGTAGAAATCCTTAGAGGAAAGTTTGATAATCTCAAAATGAAAGAAGGTGAAAACATCACTCAGTACAATACAAGAATCAAAGAGATAGTCAATGCTATCCAAGGATTTGGAGGTGTACTAGAAGAAGATACAGTGGTAAGTAAAATTCTAAGAACCTTACTACCTACTTATGCTATTAGAGTATCTGCCATTCAAGAAATGAGAGTAGTAGAAAATAGAAATGTTACTCTAGA
>MU223201.1:1056134-1082446 GCA_018584345.1 Thuja plicata
ACTAGAAGAAGATACAGTGGTAAGTAAAATTCTAAGAACCTTACTACCTACTTATGCTATTAGAGTATCTGCCATTCAAGAAATGAGAGTAGTAGAAAATAGAAATGTTACTCTAGATAGTTTGATTGGAAGATTGATTTCATTTGAGATTAATAATTTTGATAATAGTGTCTTACCAAACATAGAGTCTGCATGCAAAACTTCTATGAGAATAAGTAAATCAGGTCATAAAAACACTATGAGAAAAGATAGTGATAGTGAAAGTGAAGAAGAGGACCTTGATGAAATTGAAGCACTTATGGCTAGAATAATGCAAAGAGGAAAAGTTAAATACAAAGGTAAATTACCACTTTTTTGTTTTAATTGTAAAGAGACACACTTTGCTACATGATGTCCTAACAGAAAAAAAGATGACAAAAGTAATGACAAATCATTTGAAAAGAAGTCTGACAGAGGTGATTACAGAAGCTACCGACAATCAGAAAGAAGAGATACCTGAGACTACAAGGACAAAGGAAAGAAGGATAGATACCTAGAAAAATGTAAAGATGATGATACTAACACCGAATCTGATGAAGACATCGAGATGGTGTTTGTGGCAGTAAAAGATGATTCAGATGATGATGAAGAAAGGTATGTAGAAACTGCACTCATATCTAAAGTAAGTAAAAATGATGCCTGGATCATAGATAGTGGTTACACTCTCCACATGACCGGTGATAAGCAAAAGTTTGAGACTTTTGAATACTATAAAGGTGGTTCAGTAAGAATGGGCAATGACACACCATGTCCAGTTGAAGGTAGAGGAACTATAATGTTGAATAACCAGATAAAATGTGAAAATGCTTATTGGGTAAATGGATTGAATTATAATCTATTGAGTGTTTCTTAGTTGAATAATTTAGGTCACAGAGTAGCATTTGAAAATAAGAAGGCAAAGATCTTCAATAAATCAGGAAATCTGATTGGTACTTGTGAGCAGACAAAAGGTAACTTATTCTATCTGAATGATATTGACACCACTTGTTTGATTGCTACAAATGAATACATATGGTTGTGGCACAAAATATTGTGTCATGTGAACTTTAACAACATGGTAAAGATTAGAAAAAAGTGAAATGTCAAAGGCTTACCGACGATGACCAAACCCGACAACATCATGTGTAAGAATTGTCAAAAAGGTAATATAAAAAAGTCTAGTTCAAAAGCAAAACCCATACATATGATGCCATTCTAGAATTAGTCCATACTGATTTGTGTGGACCTATGAGGAAAAAGAGTTATTATGGAGATAGATATTTTATTCTCTTTGTTGATGATTACTTTAGAATGATGACAGTAATGTTTCTAAAAGATAAATCTGAAGTATTTAAGATGTTTAAATGGTATAAGGCAATGGTTGAGAAACAAAGTAGTAAGGATTTAAAATGCTTAAGGTCAGATAGAGGAGGGGAACTTATTTCAGATGAATTCACTAACTTTTGTAATGAGCATGGAATCAGAAGATAGGTCTCTGCACCGAGAACACCACAACAAAATGGAATTGCTAAAAGAAGGAATAGATCTATAGTTGATTGTGCAAGGACACTGATGATAGAAAAAGGGATCACCCAAATCTTCTAGAGGGAAGCTATCAGTACTCCTATTTACACATTGAACATAGTACAATTGAAGAAAGACTCCAAAAAGATACCTTATGAGCTATGGTATGGATACACACCCAATGTAAGCTATTTCAAAAAATTTGATAGTCAATGTTATATCTTAAAAGATGATAGAAATGAAAAAATTGACTCCAAGAGTGATGAAGGAATATTTCTAGGGTATTCTACCAAGAGGAAGGCTTATAAATGTCTAAAAAAAGACTAAAAAAATTGTTGAAAGTGGAAATGTGAAGATAGATGAATTTGTAGAGAAGAATGAAAAGGAAAGGACTAAATAACGAGAGGACTACAATAGGTTTTCTTACAATGAGGAACCTAACACTCTACCCAACCAACAATGTAGAGCTCCTGAGTAACAAATCATTGCACCCAAGCATCAGGCTACAAATATCGACGATTAGAATATTGCTCAAGATGATGCGTAAAGTGATGGAGAATATAATGAAGGAAAAAATGATGATCAAGCTGATAGATAAAGAGCTAAACCTATAATTGCAAGATATGTTAGAAGGAACCATCCACAGAACCAAATCATAGGAGATAAAAAGGCTGGTATGAGAACTAGAAGTAAGTCTCTAAATACAAGATGTCTTATTTGTGATTATGAGCCAAAATGTGTCAATGTTGCACTAAATAATGATGAATGGATAAGTGCTATGAATGAAGAGATTGAGAAGATAAAGGAAAATAAGACATGAACACTTGTACCGATATCAGATGACAAGAATGTCATCGGTACAAAATGGATATTTAGGAATAAGCTGAATGAGAATGGAGAAGTCACCAAAAATAAAGCAAGACTAGTATGCAAGGGGTATGCACAAGAAGAAGGAATTGACTATAGAGAGACATGTGCACCCATTTCTAGGCTAGAAGGAGTAATAATATTACTTGCTTATGCTACATATAAAGGATTCAAGGTATATCAAATGGATGTCAAGTCTATATTCCTAAATGGAATACTTGAAGAAGAGGTATACATTAAACAACCAGAAGGGTTTGTTGATCCAAACAAGAGGGACATGGTATGTAGACTACACAAATCCCTGTAAGGATTGAAACAAGCACCCCGAGCCTTGTATGAAAGACTTCATTCCTATCTTATAAGTATTGGATTTGTAAGGACTAGTGAAAACATTAATCTTTATTTTTAGGAAGATACTGATGCTAACATTTTGATTGCTGAGATATTTGTTGATGACATCATATTTGGAGGAAATGATATGCTATGAAAATAATTTGCAAATGAAATGAGCAAAGAGTTTGAGATGTCTATGTTTGGATAGATCAAGTTCTTTCTTGGTCTACAAATCATGCAACAAGATGAAGGTATTTTCATTACACAATCCAAGTACATCAAAGAAGTACTAAAAATATTCAAAATGGAAGAATCCAAACTAGTTGGAACACTGATGGCAACTAGATACAAACTGAAAAAGGAGGACAAGTCATCATAGGTAAATTAGCCTTTGTACAGATCAATGATTGGAAAACTCATGTATGTTGTACATACTAGACCAAATATTGCACATGTAGTAGGAATAGTTGCTAGATTTTCTACTAATCCCAGAGAATCACATTTGACTACTGTGAAAAGAATCCTAAGATATCTAAAGAATACCAAGGAAAATGGCTTATGGTATAGTTACTAGAAGGTATGCATATGAAAATTTTAGAACCAGTAATTATCTACTATGATAATACAAGTGCAATAAACATTTCCAAGAATCCAGTCATGCATGCTAAAACAAAGCATATTGCCATCAAGAATCATTATTTGAGAGAACAAGTTCAGGCAAAGGAGGTGATACTAGAGTATGTGCAATCAAAGGAACAATTTTCTGATAACTTCACCAAGCCACTACCCAAGAATGCATTTGAATACTTGAGAAAGAGACTAGGGGTGAGACCCCTGTCTACTAGTCATTAAAATGACTAGAAGGCTACATCAACCTAAATATTATCAGAATATCATTCATGTTGATGCAAGAAAAGAAATGAACTTCAAAGATACATCTATATATAGCAAGGTATTTATCTACTCTGAGCACCAGCGTTATTACCGATGGATTGGAAATTCAAGGAATATATTATGGAAAGAAAGGATCAACTTGACACTATTGTCAAATATCTATTTGAAAAGATGTTTGTTTGGAATTGTTGTCAAAGGGAAAGAGATATCTCATTATCATTCAGAGATTACATCAATTATCAACTCAGAGAGAGATCATATCCATCGAAGTATCCAAAGGGAGAATGTAACAAGAAAGGGAGAGTAAAGACAAAGGGAGAGAATTACTGAAAAAAGACATCACAAGAAAGGAGAAGACTCAAAGGGAGAGAGTTTGACATAGAAGGAGAACACACCATGTCAGAGAAAGAAAGATTCTACATCTATCTGGTGAAGGGATTGAAGATAGAAAGAAAGCTGCAATAATCAAATCAAAGTTATTTGAGCTTACCGAAAGTCAGATATTTGTAATAGTTACATTAGAAAAGTTTGATGAAACTATATATTTCATATTGTATTAGTGATGGTATAGTATGATAATGTAGTATGTTGCCATCAATGCCAAAGGGAGAGATTGATGACATGTAACTGATTGAATGTTTGAAGATATTAAGTTGATGATCATGGAAGATGTTAAATTAGTTAATGTATTTATTATCATTGATGTCAACTTGATATAATCTATATGGTCATTGAAATACAGCCAAAGACTTCAAAGAACCAATGAATCAAGGCTCTGCTATCAGTAATGCATACAATTCAAGTATTCACTAAGTGACTGCATACACCGATAGAGTGCACACAGACAGTCAGAGTAAAAGAGCATAGTCATAGTGTTACCCGATGAGCTAACCAAAAATCAGAGTTACAGTGTTGCCTGATGAGAAAAGCACAGAGTAAGTCGAAGGAGAAAATTTTAGTGTTTCTCGATAGAGAAGACAAGGACAGAGATCCTGATGACAACTAAAGTCACACCGATAGAACAATCAGTTATCACTGATGACTAACTAAAGTGTTGACCGACAGAATAGAGAAATCAAAAAATGACAAAATGCTTAGCTGTCAAGAAGCTAAAGATAGAATTAACTGATACTTATCATTGTTTTAATCATCCAGATAAAGTCAGAGATAAGTAATTGATTTAAAGATGATTTGTCTAGTTGGCAAGAAGATCTCTTTGAGATAAATCAGGATTTTTCTTTAAATCTATTGGCAAGAATTGTGGAATGTGGAAAGAATCAAGAAAGCCAAGAAAAGGGGAAATCATGTCTATATAGAGATAAACCCAATTTATTATGAATTGTGGGGGGAACAAGAGAATAAAGAAAAGATGCAAAAGAAAATTTGAAGGAGAAGAAAGTTTTCTTTCAGTCCTGATCAACACGCTGAGGAAAGAGCTAAATTTTGCAGACACCAACGAACAGTGAGACAAGTATCACAGAGAAGAACAGTGTGGAGCAAAGGTATAAGTGATTATATTGATCAAAGAAGTAATGGACTTACAGTAGATCTAAAAATCTGCAATTGAGTTGTATGTATGAACAGATCATTATTGTTTCAATTTAACCATTGAAGCATCAAGTCTCTTAACTGAGAAGGACTTAAAAGTATTTTAAAATTGAGATACATCCCAAGGAGTATCAAAAACTTTGATCATAAAAGTAGCATTAGATATGCCCGATGCCTATTGATAGGCCAAGTGAGTGTTTGATCAATGATGGTAGAATTAGATGCCAGATACTAGGTGACAAAATATTTTTAAATCCTCTAACAAGGTCACACCTAATAGTGTATTTGTAACCTTTAATAGGGTTGGCTCTTAACAGGGCTCACTTTAGAAGAGTCAAAATTTGGGGTACCGATCCTAGTGGTTTTTCCCTTAACAGGGTTTCCACGTTAAAAATCCATGTGTTATGTGTTTATGTTTTCTTACTTTACTATTTTACATTTCACATGTGCAATTATGGATTGATCGGTATACTCTACATATTTACTATGTTTCGATAAATAGTTAACTGATTATCGGTAATCATACAGAAGAGAGATTAACAAAGCAATCTGACAAGTAGAAAATTGATAAAATTATTTCAAGGCATTCATCTTCTAGGACAAAAGATAACTAGAGACATAATCTATGGTTATAAGTTTTAAGATTTGATTTAAGGATTAAATTTTAAGGCCACTGATTCACCCCCCCCCCCCCNATTAAATTTTAAGGCCACTGATTCCCCCCCCCCCCCCCTCTCAGTTATTACTAATAGCAAGCTGATTTTATTGCTTGAAATTTTGCAATATTTGATTTTTTTTATGAAGATTGATTTTTTTCAGGACATTTTTCTCTTTTTTAGATTTTTTGATGACTTTAGAATTTTCCCCTAGTCTGGTGGACCAGTCCAAACCATGGATAAGTTTTGATGCTCAAAGGGGATTTGTCCTTCTGAAATTAGCTTGGGTAGCTAGTCTTGCATGCGGGGTGTTCAAGCTTTGATATTTTTCTTTGATGGTGAAGATAGATTATAACACTTGGCACCTGTTTGCCAGGTTTTCACCAAGGTACCTAATTAGTAGTGCTTGTTTTCCAGGTTTTCACTGAGAGAGAAAAAAAATTTCTCTTTACTTTTCTTCTTCTTCTTCTTTTTTCGTCACTAGGGCGCCTGTTTTCCAGGTTTTCACCAAGGTAACCTTTTGTATTTTTTCATTTTTTTGTATTTTCTGGAAATGTAGATAAGTGCCTTAACCTCAAGACCCCAAGTGTAGAGCCTCTTGAGGTGCATATTGTTAATGTATCCTAGGAGCTGATCTCCTTCTAGTGTTGCTAGTTGGTATGCCCCACTATTGCAAGATGTGATAATGACATAAGGTCTTAGCCAGTTAGGCTCAAACTTTCCTGGTTTTACCCTTTCTGCTTGGTTCTTTTGATTTTCCATAAGTACGAGGTCTCCTACCTCAAAGTTTCATGGTCTTACCTTCTTGTGATAGTTCCTTCTAAGGCAATTCTGGTAGCCTTGTAAGTGGTTGAGTGCATTTTTTCTCCTTTCATCCAACAGTTCTAGTGAACTAAGCCTTGCTACTCTATAGTCTTCATCTGAAATGTTGTTTTCAATGATATTCTCAGGGATGGGATTTCTACTTCAAGGGGTAGGACCGCCTCTGATCCATATACTAGTGAGAAAGGAGTGGCTCTTTTAGGTGTTCTCACACTAGTTATGTATGCCCATAGTGTGGGACTAAGCTATAAATTCCAATCTTGCCTAATTCATTGACTATTTTTTTTTAAGATATTTAGTATGGTTTTGTTTGTTGCTTCAGCTTGACCATTCCCTTGGGGATAGTAGAATGAAGAGAAACCTTTTTTGATGTGGAATTTTTCACAAAGATCTTCAACATCATAATTTTGGAAAAGTGTACCATGATCTATTAGTATGGTTTGAGTAATTCCATACCGAAAGATGATGTTGTTGAGTATGAACATGGAGATCTTCTTACCAGTGATGTAGGTTAGAGGAATGGCTTACACTCATTTAGTAAAGTACTCCATTGTTGTAATGATGTAATTATGTCCATTAGATGAGGTTGGTGTAATCTTACCCACTAGGTCAAATCCCCATTTAGAAAATGGTCATGGTGAAGTGATGGGATTTAGTTCTTGGGCTGGTGCATGGATGAGGTCTCCATGAATCTGGCATTGTCTACACCTTTGTACATACTTGTTGGCATATGTCTCTACTATGGTCTAGTAGTATCCCAATCGGATGATCTTCTTTGCTAAGATATTGCCATCTACATGGATTCCACAAATTCCTTCATGTACCTCGTACAAGGCTCTCTGGGATTTTGTGAAAGTGAGACATTGTAAAAGAGTTCCATCTAGACTTCTTCTATATAGAGTACTAGTGAGAAGGGTGTACCTAGATGCTTGGTGGATGAGGGAATTCTTCTGGTTCCTAGACAAATTGGAAAGGAGGATACTACTTTGGAGGTAGTTTTACATATCATGGTACCATGGGGTTTTAGGACCAACAAGGATGCACATTAATTTTGTTATTGATGCTTGGTGTGCCAGTATCATGAGTTTCACTACCAGAAACTGGAATCGGGTCTCGTTTCCTGGCATGTCAATCAAGGATGCTATGGTAGCCATCGCATCTACTTCTTTGTTTTGAACTCTTGGTACTTTCTCAAATACAATGAAATGTAATGAAGTGCACAACCTATCCATATTCTCTCTATATGGGATCAACTTCTCATCTTTTGTCATGTAGTCATTGTTCACTTGGTTGATGACCAATTGTGAATCACCATAGACTTTGAGGTTCTTGATTCTCCATTGTATAGTTGTCTTTACTCTGATGACTAGAACTTTACTCAGTTATATTATTTGTGCATGGAAAGTTGATTCAGAAAGATTTAGGGATCACATCATTATTTGGGGTAATGAGCACTATCCCTTCTCCTGCACCATGGTTCGTGAATGATCCATCAAAGTATAGTTTCCAAAGCTCTACTACCGGTTGTACTGTAAGAATGGACTCATATAGAAAGTCAGACACTATAGGTTGACGATCCTGTATGGGTGCCTCTACTATTTGGTCCATAATTACTTTCCCTTTGATAAATTTTTTTCCACGTACTCTAAATCAAATTTTCTTAAGATCATCACCCATTTAGCTAGCCGCCTGGTGAGTGTTGCTTTGCTGAGTAAATAATTTAGGGGATCAATGTGTACTATCATCTTGGTTTGATGGATCAACATGTAATTTCTTAGCTTCTGGAAAGCAAAGACTACTGCAAGGCATGATTTTTCAATTGGTGAGTAGTTGAGCTCATAGCCTACCAAAGTTCTAATAGGGTTGTAGAAAACTCTTTCTTTGCCTTGGTCATCATGTTGTGCCAAGAGAACTCCTAATGTTGACTCAGTTTTTGAGATGTACAAAATTAATGGCCTACCTTGAACAGGTGGCACCAATATGGTTAACTTCAATAGATAATCCTTGAATATTTGGAATACTTGCTCGCATTGTTCTGTCCATATGAATATCACATCCTTGTGTAGTAGATGTTGGAATGGATGACACTTGTCTGCTAATTGGGTGATGAAATGCCTTATGGATTGAAGCCTTCCTTGTAAGACCCTTAGTTGCCTTTGATTGGTTGATGGTGGCATGTCCAGTATGGCCTTGAATTTTTCTGGGTCTACCTCTATGCCTCGATGTAACACAATGAATCCCAAAATATTTCCTGTGGTGACCCCAAATGGACACTTTTTTGGATTTAGTTGGACCTTGTATTCTTGCATTCTATCAAATATGGGTCCGAACACTTGTAGGTGATATTTTTTGAGCATTGACTTGGAAAGTATGTCTTTGACATAGTCTTCCATTATTTTGTGAATGAGATCATGGAAGATCATAAGCACCTATAGGCCTACAGATAGAAATATGATCCCATGCCCAGATCTGCAAGAGACTCACACCACATCTATGAGACTTACCACCAAGGTAAGCCACATAGAACATATGAAAGTAAATATTCATCATAATACAAGGACCCCATGCATATATAGTATGGACTCTAACCATACCCTATAGAACAACAGTGAAACCAACAAAGAATCCATGTTGGTGATGATCAGGACAAAAGATACCATAATTCAAACTACCTAGAAAGGTAGTCAACCTGTCTAAACCCATGTCAAACCTGGACCATGGGATATCATAGGGATCAAACATGCCAAGCTGATCCTGGGGAAGACCAAATAACTCAGACAAAGTAGAATATACCAGGGCCTTGGGCATACTCTATAAGCGTGCCCTAGATGGGAATCTGAAGGATGTGATAAACATCCTCCAATGTAATAGTACACTCCCTAGTCAGAAACCAAAATGCACAGGTATCAATATGACATCTCTCTAGAAGAGCAGAGATCATACCCCTATTGGTCATGATCTTAGAAATATAGCAAATCTAGTATAAACCTAACTGTCTAAGAAAATCCCTCTCATCCTCAGCAAACTAGAAACGGTATTCTAACCCAATAGGTTTGGACTCCCGACAACGCAGAATAGTCCCAGTGCACTGCAAAAAATAGAAAATCCAATCATCAGTATCAGGATAGAAGTAGAAGTATCAGACAAGTACAAATGCATGCTAGAAATAATAAACATAGCGATTGCGACAATCCTAATACATTTGTGGTACTTTTATACTGATTGTAGAACACAACCAACAAATGCAGCACTTTTAACATAATTGTAGTAATCAACCCCTTTAATTGTGGTACCTTTATCAATTGCGAAATGCAATCTGCAATTGCGGCATTTAAACTGCAATTGCGAAAAAATCATAGGCTATTGCGACAAAATCATAGGCTATTGCCAACTTGGGAAAAATATAAAAAAGTAAAAAATTTGAAATGCAACAAATACAAGCATTGATTTCACAAGGACTAATCTACTCCTAGAAGTCCTGCGCCATCTGGATGATGAAAGGTCTAGACCCAATCCGATATGTGTACGACTCTGAGAAGGCCTGACATAGCTCAAAAATAGTGAAAAAAGTAGAGAAAACTATAAACAAACTCACCCAATGATCAAGAGATCCAAGAGTGCAAAGTGAAAAAAAGAATGGCTCTCCAAGCTATTTATAAGGGTTCCCAAAAACCCTAATTCCTGCATGACCTCAATTTTATCATCTCGACCCTGGGAAACTTTAATAGTTGATATCAAGAGCATATTAAAGTATTTTCACGAATAGTCAAATACCCAAATAATCATTTTGCAGTATCAACAAATTAACACTCATGTCGTGAATTTTCGCTCAAATTTTTTGAGGGTATAAATACACATGCTATCATCAGGGTAGGATCAAAATAGAGAATCTTTGACACAATGTGACAATCCACAATGCATCAAAGAGGGGAAAATATAGACACCCTAAAATGGACATACTTGTGACCTTACATTACAAACACTAATTTTCATCTATTAATTAATGTTTTTTTATCATTAATTAATCATCTATTTTCTTCTAATTTCATTCCCCAAATCATCTAATCAAATCCCCAAAATTAATTAAATAATTAATTTTATTTAGTTAATTAACCTTAATTGATTAATCTCCATTAATTAATTAAATTCAATTTCCTAAAGTTTAAATTTAAATATTTAAACGTATTAATTAATTCTTCTAATTAAATTAATTTCATTCAATAATTCAATTCTAAACCAAAAAGAATTTAATTATCTAAAATGTTGAATACATTAACTACAAAAATTAATTAAATATTCAATTAAATCCTTTCTTTAGTTCAAAAGGGAGCTCTTGATCAGATCTTTGATTGTATGAATTACTCCACCTACCTCTTCAGTTCAAAAAGGTAACTCCAAATTACCTCTTCAGTTCAAAAGGTAACTCATAATCACCTGTTCACTTAACCAAAATTTATCTCTTCTCTCCAAGTTGAGGAGGTGGAGTTTACTGATGGCTTCTCCAGTTCCCTTTGATCTCAACCGTTCATATCATTTCCATATTCTATATAATCAACCCTTCATGACCATTTGAAGGATCCAGGATTTCAAGATTTTGTGCATCATTACTCTATCAGATTGGTTCAAGAATCAAGCCTTCTTGTGATCAAACATCCAGAATTTCAAGATTTCGTGCACCATTACTCTATTAGATTGGTTCAAGCATCAAGCCTTCTTGTGATCAAAGCATTCAATATCATATTATTGACACTCCAAGTCATAGATGTTTCCCACACCAATATTGAGCACCACACAAACAACATTTTAGAAGGAGTAGAGAGAGACAATAGAAGATTCGAGCTTTGTTGGTTTGCATTCATTTCTATTCCTCCTTTATTGCTTTTCATTTTATTGTTTGTAGTTTTATTCTTAGTATTAATTGATTAATTTCCCCCATTGAAAATCGGTGCTACTAATCCCCCTCATTAACTCAAGATTGTGGAGACAGGATCCGAACCCACAACACCAGTTGATTCAGTATTTTATATCTCTCTTGTGTTATTCATTGGCCTCTAGATCTTGGTTCATTATTATTTATATTTTCAAATTATTACATGGCATCAGAGCGATAGGAGCGTCATTGATTATCTATCATTGGAGAAATTTTGTTTCTTGAAGGAGGGAAAATTTATAGATCTAAGGACCAACATCTTGTGGCTCAATCCTATGCCAAATCCAACCTCACCATTGCGTCCAGGTGGCTATTTTGGTAAATTTTGACTATAAATTTTCCCATATTTTCCCATATTTGTTTTTTAGCAAAAAATTTTGGCAAACTGAGCCATACGACTCGATCTGCTCATTATTGGTACAATTTTTTTTGGATCTGCATTATTTTATTTTTTGGGTATTTTTAGTTGCATTTTTTTTTGGGTTTTTTTCTTTATCAAAATATTTGGGCAACAAGGCCCCTTTTATCAGTATTTCGGTTAGTGTTGCATAGATCATATAGTCCCCAAAAACTAAGTTAAAACCAACAATTACCCACCGACATTCCAATTTCCCAGTGACCGAAGACAACCGACGATCGCATTCCAAGCCTACACCATAACTGACAATATTAGTTTCTTTGAAGGGTGTAGACATTTATTTAAAAACAAAAAAACATTTCCCACCCACCATGCATGTTAGACTAGAGTCCCACACTGCACCCCCCTTTTCTCACTACAAGTTCAAACTCACCGTGGGTCTCCTTCACCGTGAGTCTTTTCAAGCTCGGCGCATATTTTCTAGATCCCCAAATGCAAAAGATCTACCAATTTCTTTGTTTATTCAGTGGTTTTTCTCATATAAAAACACCAGAATATCAGCTTCCCCATGAATGTGGGATAATTAGTCCCATCCCTTACTTCCCTACATGGGCCCCAAATTAGAGCCACACAGTGTAATCACAAGAAGTAGTGTCCATGTTGACAAAAAGGGTGAATCAAAAAGCACCACATGTCATCACAATTAGCGCTCACTTGACATTACACATCATTAATTTTCAATTGTCAAAAAGTAACACTTGGCTCATTTAAGATTTAATTTGACATCTGTCTCAGCGTAATTTTTGGGGGTAATTGAATTTTTTTGAAGGTCTAAAAGCCATCAAGTTTGACATCATATTTTTATTTCATCATCAAATTTGAAGATTTTTTACTCCCTCACCTTTGGCATTTTTGATTTTGGAGGCAAACTTTAAACCCCCATATCTCAGTCATTATGACTCTTGTTTGATGCATATTTTTTGATTTGGAGTAGAATTTCACTCTCTTCACTCCTGTGCAGGAATTTTCAAATTTAGATGGACATTATTTTTAGAATTTTTAGATTTTGATGATTGTACTTATCTAATCTTGACTTCTACAACTTTTGGGGCTTCGTTCAGGCTCATACAAACACATTTTTAGGTGCCATTTTTTTTAAAGTGTATAATTTTTTATCTACTTCATTATTTTTCTATTATATTATATCTATTATGAGTAGACATATCACTTTCAACATTTAGTCCTTTTTGGCCTAATTTGGCACTTGTAATTTGTTAGATCCTTGAGTGGTCTCGTGTCTTATTTGTTTGATTCTACTATAACCTAGGTTAGGCAGTTGTATTAACTGAAATAAATAGTCCAATTTGCCTTGGTTTGCATGTAGAAATTGTACATGCACTAAGTGTAAATTACCAAAAGAATCATTTTTTTTTCTTTTGGGGGGGGGTTTCTTTGATTGAGTGCATTATGGGGGGTGTGCTGATTTTTTGATCTCATTTTATACTGTGAGAAGTAATCATGGGATATACAAGACATCTTGTTGTAATAACCTTGACTAGGGTCAATTATGAGTCATGGGGAAAATGCATCATCACATATTTTAGATGGCTTAAAATCTTGCCTCATCTTTATGAACTCATTCCTAATCCAAAGTGTTGGTCCCACTGATAGGGGGGGTGAATCAAACAAATAAATACTTAAAACTAAACTCTTTGATTCACTTGGTAATACTAAATATAGTAAATAACCAATTCACCAAATAACTCAATAGCATAAGAAACAATACATCTCATATATGTAAGTCAATCATTCAAACTTAGAAACATTATATTAACTCATATAACTCTATATTTAACTATGTTGACACTAGATTTAATGAGGAAATCCAATTTGGGAAAAACCTCTATGGGAATTGTAACCCACAATAAAAATGTACCCTTCTGAAGTACTCTCGGTTAAGAACTTATCCTGCTAAATATTACAAACACATTTGCTAAATGTGACCCTATTAGGGGATTTACCTTAGATCTGTTAAGATCTTCACCCTATTAGGAGTGACCTTGTTAGAGGTCTTTAAACACTCTTGTGGAATGCCTCCTAAGTCTAGGTTTTACAAATAGGACTGTTAAATCCACTTGGTTAAGAGATTTCTCTGTTACAAATATTAATAAGCAACAATAAACTTTGATCTATAAATATAGAAACTTCCTTTTCTTGTGTCAGATCCTTTATGCTCAATTGAATACTGGCATCACATACTCCATTGATTTCTTTCTCAGACTGTAGATTTTTCAATCTCTATTTTTCTCAGTAAATGTTGTTCTTCAGCTTCTTTTTCTTCTATGTTCTATTCGCTAGTAGCATACTCTGTTCATATTTCTCATTCTTTATATAGCCATACTTTTGCCTCTTAATCTCCTTAATTTTATTTTCCTTCATTTGTGTTGAGTCGTTCGATCATCTTCTTCATATTTCACAACTCGGTAAACCATTTCACTTTTACCTCAGAACTTGTACTTTTCTTGGAACTCTTCACAATTCAGTTAAACTGCTTGATCTTTGACTTAGATATTCTCATTGAATTTTACAATTCGTAGATCTTATAATAAGCATCATTTAATTCATTTCCTCATCCAACTCATCATCACTTCACATTAAATTTGATCTTATCATCATTTATTATCAATATCATGTACTTGGTAAAACTTGCTTTGCAACTCGGTAACTGACTTCATTCATTGCTCGGTGTCTAAATCATCTTCGATGCTTGGTAACTTGTGACCAATTCACATAACATTCTATCAACTGACTCGGTCTAGCTCAGTATAGTAACTCTTTCATTCATAACTTTAACTGTTTGCAGTTTATGACTTGATCAATCAATTGTACCAATTTGATAACATCAAATATATAGTAGAAAACAACTATATCATCATTACTTCATCAGTGTATGATATGTATTTGTCACCCATTTAACTTCTCCTCTTAAGATATGGTAATATAATAAAAATCAATTAATCAATTGCTTGACATCAATGAAAAAATAACAACTGATCTAACCATTTCTATAATCATGATACTTAGTATCACTCGGTCTTAATCATCTCCATCAGATATTCATCATTTAATAAACAATCTCCCTCTTTGGCATTGATGGAAACCACTATAAAAGTGTTATAGAAATTGATGATGGTATCTCTCAAATAGATAACTGTACTCCCTTTGAGTTGATATTTTTTTTCCACTTTGATCTCTAATCTGAATCTCGCTCTTGGATAAATCTTATTTTTCAGTAACATACATTTTGATCCTCCTTCATGAGTAAATATTTTCAATTCATTCTCTCCCTCAATATCAATATCTCCCTTAAGGATAAATGTCTTCAGTTCATTCTCTCCCTCTTTGAAAAAAATGCCAAAAAGTCATACTCCTGAAAACTTGTTTCAATAGTAGATTATACCTGACATGTACTCATAAATCATTGTGTACAAAAATCTTTTCACAACTTCAGGAATCACCTAAAGTGTGTCATACTAACATCAATTCATAAATAGATATTCTAATAAAATATAGAATTTATGCAGCATGCATCATGCTCTTTAGTGAAAATTGGATAGGGGAAGAACCCCTAATTTACCTTTTAGATACTCAAAAGCATCTTTAGGTAGTGGCTTTCTAAAGATATTAGCCAATTGTTCCTTTTAATTCACATATTCCAATCTCACATTCTTCTCTTGAACTTGTTCTCTCAAGTAGTGATACTTGATAGAAATGTGCTTGGTCTTTGAATGCATAACCGGGTTCTTTGATATATTAATAGCACTTGTATTATCAAAAAAAATAGTAACCGGATTTATGATCTCTTCTTGCATACCTTCAATAAATTTCTTAATCCATACTATTTTTACACAATTGATAGCAACAACAACATATTCATCCTCGACAATAGACTGTGAAATACAAATTTGTTTCTTGCTCAACAATCTAAATAATCTTTCACCTAGAAAGAATGCACCTCCACTAGTACTTTTTTGTCATCAACATTTCCAGCCCAATCTGCATCAGTGTAGACTTGCAGATCGCAAGTACCTCCTTTTTTGTACAATAAACCAAACTCTTATGTGCCTTTCAGATATCTCAAAATTCTCTTTACTACAAACATTTGTGTTTCCCTCAGATTGGAAGAAAATTTTTCAACAATTCCAACAGTGTGTTCTATATCAGGTCTGTTGTGAACAACATAATGCAATTTACCAATCATGGATCAGTAAAGAGTATTATCCACCTCTTTTGTTTCATCCTCTTTTGATAATTTACATCTAGTAACCATAGGTGTTCCAATAGGCTTGGGATCTTCCATACCAAAAGTTTTAAGAATCTCTTTGATATACTTGGCTTGTGTAATATAGATTCTTCCAGTAACTTGTTGTATCGGTAGAACTATAAGGAACTTAATCTCTCCAATCATTGACATCTAAAACTCTTTTATCATTTCATAATAAAATCCTTTACATAAAGTGTCATTGCCTCCAAATATAATATCATCAAAAAACATTTCAGCAATCAAAACTTTATTATCACTGTCACATTTCAAGTAAACATTATTGTTATCACTTGCTCTTTGAAATCCTATTTTGATTAGATAAGAGTGCAATCTCTCATACCATGCTCGGGGTTCTTGTTTCAAACCATATAAATCTTTATGTAACAAAGGATCATTACTTGAAACATTCTAACCATTGTATCAGGTGAAAATCTCTTAACAAAGTGGTTCTAGCAGACCTTTCTAAATCTCCTAACAAAGTGCTTACTTTATTGTAAGTTAAAATCCTTTCACAGGGTAGATTGAATGATCTTTAGCTCTTAACCGGGCAGACCTTTAACTGGGTAGATTGCATTTTTTAATCAACTTTTGTAGCCCTAACAGGAACACTTTATTACTATAGTAGTGAAGAATTTTGTTAGTGTCATCCCCACCCCAATTTTACCTATTTGGGTTTCTAGGTTACCAAGTTCTTGTGTTATGAGTTATTTACTTCATTGTGTGAATCCTATTTGATATTACATTAGATTCATATATGTATGAATGTGGATCAATTTGTTTTAAGTGTTTAAATTTGAAGATCTGATTCACCCCCCCCTCTCAGTATCTTGCTTTCCCATTATTGTATTTCCAACAATTAGTATCAGAGCTTAGTTCTCTATAAATTCATAATCAGCTTGAGAATACAGATCTTGAGATGGAGATCTACAAGATGGGTAAAGTCATTGATAATCAAAATATTGATATTCAGCTAGCACTACAATAGCTTGAGATAGCAAGATAGGAATTAAAGAAGTCCTTGATAGCAAGGAAAGATTTGGCCAAACAAATGAATGACACTCATTATCAAGAAGAGGACACCACAAATCTATTTCAGAATGGAGATTCTATTGAGAGTGATGCAGCAATAGCAGATCTACTGGAAAAGAATAGTGCACTATGTGAAGAAGTCAGAAACTTAAAAAAGGAACAAGAAGCCCAATCAATAAGAATGTGTGAAGTTGTTGAACAGAAAAAGAAAGTCGAAGATGATAAGGCTATGGAAGAAGAAGACAAAAGAATGATGACTATCAGACTTGACGAAGGAACACATGATGTACAAATAATGACAGTCAATCAAGTTGACATGGCAAATCAAGTGCTACTTGTGAATTAGGAGATCGGTAGGAAAGAGTTGGAGATTGTAAATCTTAGATCTAAGAACAATTAGTTGAAAGATGAATTGAGATCTGAGAAAGAACTTAAAAACAGAGTGAATGATCCCAATGCAGCTTTGAGCTACTTTGAACAACTAGTGGAAGCATCAAGAAGACCTAAAGATTCTTCTAGATTAGGTCACACTAAACAACATAAAACCACTGAAGAAGGAGAATCATCTAAGACATGTGAAAGAAGGTATACAAATCCAAGAAACAAAAAACTTGTTTTCCACCATTGTGGAAAACCAGATCATACAACAAACATTTTTCGAAGCAAGAATGGTAAGTCCAATCCTAAAACTAACTTTAACGGTTATTGCTTTAACTATAATAAGTTTGGACATCAAGCACGTGAATGTAAGACAAAGGCAAGAAATACACCTTCCACACCTAGACTCAATGGTAATTGTTATAACTGTCATAAATATGGTCATAGAGTACAAGATTGTAGATCTAAAGGTAAACAGCAATGGACATCAAAGGCACAAGAGAAATCACCAAGAAAAGGCAATACTTACAATTGGGACTACAACACATGGCATAGTTTTCATTACTGTGGTGAGTATGGACATGTTTCAAAAAACTGCATAAGGACACATTTCAGAGGAAAGTCTAAGAGTTGGATGAATGGAAGCCTAGTTTGTCACAGTTGTCTAAAAATTGGTCATACAACGAAAGATTGTAAGACTAGGGTACCTGCTCCTACTATTGAGCAAATTAGAGCACAGATGAACCAGACATGGGTTAAGAAATTTGAACCATGCAGTAGTGAAGCTAGTACAGCCGAGGTCACCCAATCCAATTTATGAGGTGATCACATCATCTCCAACTAAGCAAAAGAGGTATGCAAGGAACTACATCTAAAATTCTTATCTTACATCAATTCCTAACATAAAATATGCCAAAGTCCATATTTGCATATGTTAAGATGCACCAGGATATTTTTTGAAGACAAAAATGCTGAGAAGAGGCAATTGCACTATAGGTGTCGAGCATCAGTTGTGGACACTAAGGCCGAGTTCTTTAGTGTGTGCTGAGTTTATTGGCCAAGTAAGTTCTGTGATGGCCGAGTTTAGTGAGCCGAGTGGGATGCAAGTTATGTTAGAAAGCCAAGGATAACTGGCTTGCACTAACTCAATAGGAAGAACATTTATTTCTTACCTACCTTGACCTTTCGAAATCTATAAAGGATGAACAGTTTATTCTTCATTTTTACCTTGTGATTTTCACTATTTACGGAGTGATTGAAGAAGTTGCAGAATTGATCTTAATAGAATTAGCATCAAAGATTTCATCAGCGTGCCGTCAGCAATCCTAAGGTGAACAGTACGAAGTGCTACTTGCTGAGGTACTCTGTTCTTCATTTTTCAAACCCTAATATCAAGATTATGGCTGCAAGCTCTTCCACACCAGTCAAAAGTATGGAGGGAGAACAAGAGCAAGTTCAATTAGTAAGGAATGATGTATGTACACCTCTCAATTTTTGAGCCATTCCTAAAAGTGCGATTCAAAGTGATCTAACCGGAGCTCTCTCATCCATTCCACCCAAGGTACTTATGATCCACGATGTTAGATCTTGTTACATGGTTAAAATTGGTGAAGTAGGTGATAGTAAACTGAGAAAATCCTATAGAAAATTGTGTTTTGATGGAGTTCTGAAGGGAGAATTCAAGCATTTAGCTGACAAAGGGTTAACTTGTGCCCTAGATTTCCCACAAGGTTTCAAAGATGAATGGATTAAGGTCATTCTTAGCCAAGTTCATGATAAGTGTATGTGGTTGGATTATGGAGTATTCAAGATAACTAAAAATATGATTCATCGAGTGACTGGATATCATGTTGTTAACATGAAATAGAAAATGAGAGATAACAGTAAAGAGGAAATTATAGTGAACACTGGAGTCATATGGAACAATAGAGGTATGAATATCTCTACAATTAAAGACTTAGAACATGATTTTGGAGTAAGAGTAATTGCACATAAGTTCTATCAGTCGAGTCGACTGGATAGTGTTCCTTGTATATCCGTTGACCAGGCATGGAAGATTGTTAAGAAGAATCATACATATGATCTTGCCGAGCTATAGTTAACACAACTAGCTGAGAACCTAGCATCAATCAGTAAAGCTAAGAGCTCATCATGTAAGTTTGGTTCCTTACTAGTCTACATATTTTTCTACATTCAGAATACATTTCCTACATTGGAAGATATTGTTTGGAAAAAGGATAGACCCATTACAGTTTAGATAAGTGAATGTATTGACAAATTAGGAAGTAATTTCAATAGTATTATGGGGAGCTATTTTGTGGAATTTAAAAAGAGAATGAGATTAAGGACTAGGATTCCTATATCACTAGTGGAGAAACACTATGAAGAAATTTGTTTTCTAGTTGATACGGATCACACATATATTTAGGCTGTGACACCTAGGGTAGCATGTTTGGAATCATTTCCCTATGAAATTAACATTGATGAAGCATCAGCAGCCATCATTGCACTCCTAGCTAAGGCAATTGATACTAAAGCAGAAATATTTGGTAATTTTAATGAAGAAAAAGTAAAAATTTCAAGAAGTTTAAAGGAGGGAACCATGGAGAGAAAAAGGAAGAAGATTGTGAAAAATCTGAAGAAAATGGTTGGTTTGAATAGTGATGAAGAACCTGAGGATGCACCTTTAGGCCTATCCACTGGACAAGGAGAAGATATATCTACAAAAGAGGAATTTAGTGCATCTGAGGAGATCACTGACAAAGCTAAGGGTAAGAAACCAACAATTGTCATAGTAACCAAGCCGAGTAAAGCTAAATCTAAGGTTACACCTCCTACAGCTAATTGTCTAAGGACTAGAGCATCCACTGTTACTTCTCTAGCAGTACAAACAAAAGTGTATGGAATGAAGAAGGTTGGGGAAAGCAATTCTGGAAAGAAAGCTAAAATTGCTCCTAAGGCTGAGTTGAGTAAACCAGTAAAGAGACCAAGGAGGAAACTGCACTTGGAGATAGATAGTGATGATGAAAAGACTGAGATTGATGAACCTAGTAACATACCCATAGCACAATTCAAGAAACTAGCTAATATTGATGAGGTATGTGACAATTTTATAAATTCAGCAGGGTTAGCTACTTTCAAATTCATTAAGTATGAGAAACTGAGTATTGGAGATAAGCATAAAGTTTAGGGAGCACTTTTAGATATGATGAGTACTTTTAAGTTAACTCCTATAGAGATAGGAAACCATGTGTGAAATGAATTGTATGAGTTTCTATCGAGCAAATGGGAATTTGCACTTACTACAGAGAGACAGATCAGGGAAGGTACTTTAGCCAAAGTGATACCTGAGTTGACATCCAAACAGTGAGAAAAATTCATTGAAGAATATAAGAATAGGTTTGTTACTAAGCTAAGAGGTTACTATTTTGAAAATTGATATTGAAGGAGTAGTACAGTAGAGTACTAGGATTTGGAAGGAAATCTTTGGACTGATAGTTCCAAAAGACAAGAAATCTAATGAAGGAACATCTGATCAAAAGGAAAAAGAAGTGGAGATTACCCCTGAGCCACAGATGACACAAGATCGAATTGCTAATGAATAGGACAAGAATAAAGATGCATTAGACTCAGAAAATTTTGTTCATTTGACTACAAACAGTCCAATTGACTTCATAATTGATGATTCCAGCAATTTGAATTCTGAGGGACAGGATATGCCGAGTGATACAAATATTGAGTCACCTATTAGGGCAACTAAGACTGAAGGAGGAAAAACCACTGCATCTTGAGAAAGAACTAATGAGGAACTTGAAGTCATCAATGATCATATAGGCAAAGAGAAACAACAAATAGATGCACGAGAGGTAACTTCACAAAATCCACCTATTTTAGAGATTGTAAAAATAGTTTTCGATAGTGGTGTAGTGATGAAGGATAATCCTGACAAGCATAAGGAACAAGAGGCACTACAAGTGTTTGTTGATCTACCACACTCTACATCATCCAATCCCATAGGTCCTAAAACTAGAAGTATGTCTGATCCATAGACAATCTTGATAGAATTGAAAGAGGCAATGGATATTGATACTACCAAAGGAAAAAGTATTGATAAAATGCAACCGAACATCAGCTCACCAGAATTGAAGAGGAGGAAAGTTATGAAGAATAATTCTCAAATTCTCGATGTCACATTAGATGAGGTAATTTTGATTCCACAATGGGATCCCAATGAATTTTATTTTGAACAAATAGGGACTCTTCAGGAATTACTTAAGAGGAAGAAGAGATAGGAAGAAATGAAAATAGAACAGAAGCAAAAGCAAGTATTGCATGACATCAAGGATATATTTGCAAAGGTTTTTGACATAGAAGATGAAATGCCTCAAGCTCCCATTATTGATTAGTTAGTTCACATTGTACAGAAGGTAACTGATGATGACATAAATAGCAATGAAAAACTTTTACAATGGTCTGAGAGGAGAATCAAGAGCAAAGTTTTGGAGAAAATCTTAGAAGAGATTGCAACAAAATAGGTTGAACTTTCTACTCTTGTAAACATTTTGGCAGAAGTTATAGCAAACATTTATTCTTTGTATAGGAAGCTATGTGATGTTGAATTCTTCACAAAGGATAATCTATAGCTTGTTGAGAAGCTACAATTAGATTTGAAATCAACTGGCAATACTTTGGGTAAGGATGCTACCTCTAGCTCCTTTCATTCTACTAAGTTGATCAATGCACAACGAAGAATAGTCAAGCTTATGGCTGAAGATGGTCAAATTAGGGCCAAATTGATCACCATTTAGACAAGCCAGTTTCCTCACTTGGAGGTAATACAGAAGGAAATTTCAGATGTAAAAGAGTTATCCTAGAGAAATGCAAATCTCTCAACTGCAGAAAGTTTAGTGAGTCTAGCTGCCGAGCTAGAGATAAAATTGGAAGTTATGAAGATTGCCAAGGAAAGTTGGGACGCTACATTTGCATCCACCCTATAGCTTCATAAACAATTTTTGGACAAGTATAACTTAACCCCATCTGCAAATAGTGAAAAAAACAAGGGGGAAGTTGGTAAGGATCTGAAAGTTGGTAAGGATGCAGTATGATAAATCAGTACAGACAGGTACATTTTGAAGGCATGTATTCTATGTAACTTTTTTTATATGTATAATTTTGACTATATTCCTACAGGGGAGTACTTAGTATACTTAGGCAACATTTTTGATGGAATGAAATAAAGAAATGACAAGTGTGTTTTTGCCACTAATATCAAAGGGAGAGATTTTTAATCTCTAAATTTTGTTGATGATTAGTGACCAACACTTAGTCATTCACTTAGGTAGTTTTAGTTGGCTATCACTATGGCTGAGCTAAAACTATCCAATGTCGAGCAACATTGCCGAGCAGTATTCAGGTTGCTGAGTTATATCATGTTGAGCCGAGTAGGATACTTAGTGCTGAGCGATAGAGATGTTAAGTGCTGAGAAGAACAATTTTTCTATACATGTCTGGAATGATTCAAACTTTGAGGATAAGTGTTCAGGCTGACTTGTATAATCTTTTTGGGATGACTTATGTACGCATTTAATATTTTCCTACGGAGTTAGTTATGCATTTAATTCTTTTATCCTATGCATGACCTATTGTAATCATTAATTGTAATACCTTAGAGGTATGGGTATTAGATCTTGATCATTGATCTAGATCTCGCTACCAGACTTGAATAGATATATAAGATTGCTTCTAAACCCTATTTTGTAAGTGTGTGGAGAGAAGTGGTGACTACATTTTCAAGTGAAATGCATAGAGGGTTATTTTGTTAAGAAGTATAGGTCAAGTAGAGTGACAGCACAGTGAACAACAGAGTAAAGACATATCAGATTATGAGATCACATAAGGTACTGGAAAGAGGAGATCCATCATCAACATCTGAGTGCATAACAAAGGATCATTACTTGAAACATTCTAATCATTGTATCAGGTGAAAATCTCTTAACAGAGTGGTTCTAGCAGACCTTTCTAAATCTCCTAACAGAGTGCTTACTTTATTGTAAGTTGAAATCCTTTCACAGGGTAGATTGTAATTATCTTTAGCTCTTAACTGAGAAAACCTTTAACCGGGTAGATTGCATTTTGTAATCAACTTTTTTAGCCCTAACAGGCACACTTTATTACTGTAATAGTGAAGAATTTTGTGGGTGTCATCCCCACCCCAGTTTTACCTATTTGGGTTTCTGGGTTACCAAGTTCTTGCGTTATGAGTTATTTACTTCATTGTGTGAATGCTATTTGATATTATATTAGATTCATATATGTATGAATGTGGATCATTTTGTTTTAAGTGTTTAAATTTGAAGATCTAATTCACCCCCCCCCCCCTCAGTATCTTGCTTTCCCATTATTGTATTTCCAACAGTTTGAATGCTTGTAAAAAGAAGCCTGATGATTTTCATGAGATACCACTTGGAGAGTGGGTTCAACACCTTTCATTTATCAAATGTAATGGGTCTTAGCTATTTGTTTTCAGTTTTGACATGTTTTGGAGGTAGTCATTTGGAGGTGTTTTCCCAAATCTACACTTTGCACTTATTTCAGAATCTCCTAAGTGACCCACTTCATAGGATTACACCTTGTACAAAGTTGATTGTCATGACATAAGGGTTGTTGCAGTATATTTTAGGCATGAGATTGAAACTCTATCCCTATTTGCAGATCCCTGTGAATTTGGATGATAAGTTTTCCAAAGCCTTTCTATTTTTAATTAATTTTGATTTCCTGAGTGTCAAATGCAGAATTACTAAGTTCCCTACTTTGAGGTCTTGCAATTTGTACCTGGTTGAATGCCCTGAATAATTGATTATTCCTTTGTATTGAAAACATAGAGATGTACCTTCCTAAATATTTTTAGACTCAGACCAATCCATTTGACCACTTTGCCTCACCAATTCTAAATTTAGTTTTTGCATTTTCACTGTGTTTAAGTTCATAAAGTTGTGAAGTGCTCACTTTGCAGATTAATGCCAATGAATCAGTTCATCATCAGAGAAATTTAACTAAAGTTTCATATTCCCTGTGTGAATTTGAATTTATGTTCAATATTCCAGACTGTGAGGGTCTCTTTTGATTTTTTTTTTAAGTCAAAGTCAAAAGTGTTTTTGCAGATTTACATTGTTAAACAGAATTATTTTCATAGCGTATTCACTTTCATAAGGTGGTAACTCTTTATCTGGTAGTTATTTTCAAGTACCCATTTTGGGTCCATACTCTTTGCATGTAAACGTACTACTTGGATTAGTGGGTAAGTCTCAGAGCATGTTTTGGTATTTTTGCAAATGTCAATCCAAATGAATTTTATGTTGTTTTTATGTTTGTGTTTGCATACATTTTTAGAACTATCATATTTGATTGGTTACATCTTGCACATGGAAGAAGATCTGGTGAAGCCCTTTTGTGTGCATTCTCAGTGTGTTATAAAGAATCACTATGCCAAGTGATGGATCCTCAGGATTTGATCCAATATCTTTCCAAGTTGCATTTTGGGCAGGTTTTGCATATGTTTGAATACTTCTGGTTGTAGAATATATGAAGTTGCTCACTTTGAATGGTTTTATCTTTTGGCCCTGATGTTTTCAAGCCAATTTAGTTGGTGACCATGCTCAAATCTGGAGATAAGTGGGTTTTGTTGGAGATTTGGTTCTGAACAGTTGATTGATTGTATGTTTATCATTGATGACAACATATAATACACAGTAGTACTTCTGTATGTACTTATCCATATGATGACATGAAGACTTACGTGGATAGATACATGTTTTTGAAATTTTTACTATGCTATGCTCATACACACAGAACCAGATATGAAGTTTTAGTAAAGATATGTAATTATGTTATTGACGGTTACAGTTCTGAACGAATAACAGTTTAAGGTTGACGTATGTAACGTGTTGATCGAGTTACGCCTATCTTTAGGATATGTGTGTGTATATTCATGATGAGTTATGAGTTTTTGATATTAATCTAAATGTGCCAAATGTGTTTCAAGAAGATTGCAATGTTATGGTCAATTTGGTGAAGCCAACTTAATGAAGCGACGCGTCTATTTAGTTAGTACTTGCACGGTTGTAATTATGCTTGCGCGCTTAGTAGAGCCAACAAGGATGCTAAGAAGAGTTGTCCTATAGGTCCCATGATCTCATACTTGGTGTATGTACTTATAGAAGGTCATTTGTAATAAGAAGAGTTGTGAAAGCCAGAGATTAGAAAAGCAGAGCAGAGTGTTAAAACAGCAGAGCTATATCTATCATATGTTGATAATATAGATATTGAAGTTGAAGCTTTCAGAATATAGATAATATTGTTGTAGTGCTTTACAAAATGTTAAAGCATCGGCGCACAAAAGGAACTGATCAGACAAGCAGTGTCACAAATAGTGGTTCACCTTGTTGATACAGTGTGTATCAAATAACCAGAAGGTTGTAGCCTTCACCTCTTGGATAGTGAGTCCACCACCCCTAACAGGGTTATTGTAAAAGACTCCTAATAGGGTCTGACCCTTAACCAGGTCACTATACTACTGCATTTTAATGTACAACTCCTAACAGGGTTGGAAGATCTTTTAACAGGGATCACTAT